>JAXCMG010000018.1:7925530-7961418 GCA_034642415.1 Podarcis siculus
GTGCCTACGCTGTGGCACATTCCTCTGACCCTGGCAGAATTCCAACACAGTCTGCTGTCCAAACACCGGTAAAGGTAAAGAGCCCCCTGACCATTAGGTCCAGTCGTGGCCGACTCTGGGGTTGTGGCGCTCATCTCGCTTTACTGGCCAAGGGAGCCGGCTTACAGCTTCCGGGTCATGTGGCCAGCATGACTAAGCCGCTTCTGGCGAACCAGAGCAGCGCACGGAAATGCCGTTTACCTTCCCGCCAGAGTGGTACCTATTTATCTACTTGCACTTTGACGTGCTTTTGAACTGCTAGGTTGGCAGGAGCAGGGACTGAGCAACGGGAGCTCACCCCATCGCGGGGATTCAAACCGCTGACCTTCTGATTGGCAAGTCCTAGGCTCTGTGGTTTAACCCACAGCGCCACCTGTATCCCAGTTTGTAGCTGGGGACAAACAGTAGGAGAGAGAGTTGCATTTCCTTCCATTTTTCTGTGGGCATTCCAGAGGGATCTGGCTGGTTACTGTGGGGAAACAGGATCCTGAACATTGTCAGTTCCAGCAGGTCTCCTATTCCATAATCAGTAGTTATGAGTGAAGCCTCCAGATGCAGAGGCAATCTATCCCAGAACGCCAGATTATTGTGGGCGTTTTTTTGCTTTGATGCTGTGCTTGTGGGCTTCCTGGCAATATGGCCAATAGCAGGGAAATTGGATGCTTTATAGGAACCTAGAAAGCTGCCTAAGATCCAGACTGTTGCTCCATGTAGCTCAGTATCGTCTACACTGACTGGTAGCGGCTCTCCAGGGTTCCAGGCAGGGAGTTAGGGACTGAACCTGCAACCTTCTGCATGCAAAGCGGATTTTCTACCACTCAACTATGGCCCTTTTGGTTCTGATCCATTAAGAGGCTCCTTATGCCCATTTCACAGCTGTGTAGGCATTGTGGCAGCTGCGTGCCCGAGCGCTCCTGATCTCAAAGGACCACGTGGCAAGATTGCTGTCCCAGCAGCAGTAGTGTACTCTCTTTCTTGGCCCTTGTAAGCTCAGAAGAGGTCCTCTGTAGGCACAGCTGTTTGCCCTGCAGGAGAGACTCAGGTGGGCTGGCAAGCAGAGTTGGTCTGAATTCACAGAAATGGGTGTGGCGAGAGAACTGTTTCTGGACTGTACTACTTCATCCTTATTTTATTAATAGCTTTTTTTTTTCTTAAGAAAAATTAACAAAGGGTAAAAAGAATACTGCCAAATAAAATGCAGCCAAAAATAACAAAACAGTGCTTTCGGTTTGCCTGTTTATGGGGCAGGAGTGGGTGGAGCTGGTGGTCCAGACTAACCCAGTTCCCATTCATGAAATTAGATCTATATATGGAGTTCGTAGATCTGAAAACCTCCCACCTTGTGCTTGCGGAAGGTAACCTTCTCTTAGGCTGATAGCGGAGTCATGTCTTCTGTGCAGAGTCTGATAGTGTGTGTGATGAGCAGGGGAGGTAGAATCATACAATCATAGACTTGTAGAATCGTAAGGGACCCTTACAAAGGACTTGCCGATCAGAAGGTCGGTGGTTCGAATCCCACCGATGGGGTGAGCTCCCGTTCCTCGGTCCCTGCTCCTGCCAACCTAGCAGTTTGAAAGCACGTCAAAGTGCAAGTAGATAAATAGGTACCGCTCTGGCAGAAAGGTAAACGGCGTTTCTGTGCGCTGCTCTGGTTCGCCAGAAGCGGCTTAGTCATGCTGGCCACATGACCCGGAAGCTGTACGCCGGTTCCGTTGGCCAATAAAGCGAGATGAGTGCCGCAACCCCAGAGTTGGTCACGACTGGACCTAATGGTCAGGGGTCCCTTTACCTTTAAGGGATCCCTATGGTCATCTACTCCAACCCTCTGCAATGCAATAATCTTTTGCTCAACATGGAACTTGAACCCATGGCCCTGAGATTAAGCGTCTCGTGCTGTACTGACTGAACAATACTGATGTTTAACAATACCAAAGTGTTTAACAATACCAAACATTTAACCACCATGAGTGCCTTTGCTAGCCAGTTATATTATCTCTCTGTCAGGTTTCAGAATCCCAGGATATAATTCAACTGTACATCAACACCTGTAAATCTCAAAAATATGTCTTTGACCATACTTATGTGGCCAATTACCCTTCCTGTCTCTTTTGGGCATCCTTTTGGTGAACATTCCATGGTTCAAAGACATACGTAACTAGTATTTTTGGGGAAAGCTTTTGTTCTGTTAGCGACTGTCAGTGTGTGTGTCTTTGGGGTGGGGGAAGGTGCATTCAGTCCTGCAATCCCCCAGCCCATTGACCTCCTTGTGTGAATGTGGGGGTCAAGGCCACTGTCTTGGTCTGGGCTCAGTTTAGACATCGCTCCCAAACCATGATTAGGGAATCTTCATGATAACTTGGTGTAAAATATATAAAATGGGAAACTATGGTTTGTGATCGACTAACAAACCCGAATCCACAAGGCATGGGTTGCATGTTTAGCAGATAATAGTTTGTGGTGAGTATCGGGTGGTGCAGTTTTCTGAACTGACCAACCAGAGTTGGATGAGCAAACTATGGCTGGAGTTCTAAACCAGGGATTGTGGATTAGTGTGATGTCTGAATGTAGTCTTCCTCGGTTCTTCCTATACTTTACTTTTTTCCATTTGGGGGCACAGTCCCAAGAATTGCATGCACCTGATAGAGTGGAGGAAGGGGGGAATTGAAGAGAATGAAAAGAAGCAGCTCAGCGAACCATTTTGCAAGCCCCACTTGAATTGCATTTTGAGCAGAGTCTTAAAAAAAGGGCAGTTTTTTTTAAAAAAAGAACAGGGCTGTACTCAGGCATTTGGATTTACTTGAAGGCTCTTCCTTGCACTTCAGCGGATGAACGAAGAGCCTCTGTTTTATATAAATCCCTGGCACGAATTAGAAGATGTTGCAACCCATCGATACATAATGCTTGGTTTTCTGCGGTCTCCCGGTTTGGAAGAGCCACAGCTTGCCATCTGCCGCTTGCGGTTGCCCGTAAAAATCCATTAATGGCTCTTTTCCAACCTCTCTCTCTTAATTAGATGATCTTCTTCTTTCAGCCTGCTCGCCAATGAATTATTCACAGTTGCTTGGCCCGAGGGAGTGCTTACCTTGATAAGAAGCAGGCTTAAAGATGATGGAGTTGTTTTGCAAAGTGACCCAAGGAGATCACTCCATCCTTAGGCATCTCAGGGCTTGTCTGGGTCCAACAGGTTGCTGGAATGTGGACTAATGCAGTGTTTCCCAACCTTTTTTGGGCAAAGGCACACGGAGGTAGGCTGGTGTTCCGTGGGAGGGAGGCGGGCGACCCGGGCAGCGAGAGGCGGGGCGGCGGCGGCGAGCACACGCGGGGCGGCGAGCGAGCCCCCCCCCCACATCCCATCGCCGCTCGCTCCAGTAGGCCGGCCGAAGCGAGCGGCGATGGGATGCGGGAGGGAGCCCGCCCGCCGCCCCGCGCGCGCCCGCCGCCGCTGCCCCGCCCCCCGCCGCCCGAGTCGCCCGCCTCCCTCCCACGGAACACAAGGCAACGTTCCGCGGCACACTAATGTGCCGCGGAACACCGGTTGGGAAACACTGGACTAATGTTATTATGACTATATTTGCATCTCACCTTTTTTTCCAAGGAACTCTAGGCGGCATTCATAGTTCCTCCCCACAGCCACCCTGTGAGGTAGGCCAAGAGACAGAGACAGTGCTGAGGCCAGGCACCTAACACCGGTCTGGAAAGACCTACATTGGCTCCCAGTACATTTCCGAGCACAATTCAAAGTGTTGGTGCTGACCTTTCAAGCCCTAAACGGCCTTGGTTCAGTATATCTGAAGGAGCGTCTCCATCCCCATTGTTCTGCCCGGACACTAAGGTCCAGTGCCGAGGGCCTTCTGGCGGTTCCCTCACTGTGGGAAACCAAGTTACAGGGAATCAGGCAGAGGGCCTTCTCGGTAGTGGCACCTGGCCTGTGGAACGCCCTCCCACCAGATGTCAAGGAAATAAACAACTATCTGACTTTTAGAAGATATCTGAAGGCAGCCCTGTTTAGGGAAGCTTTTAATGTTTGATGCATTAGTGTATTTTAATATTTTGTTGGAAGCCACCCAGAGTGGCTGGGGAAGCCCAGCCAGATGGGTGGGGTATAGATAATAAATTATTATTAATAATGTTTTAGCTCAGGGGTAGGAAGTATTTTCCAGCGTTCGTTTTTGGGCCCCCACCCAATGGCCTAAGGCTAGAGGTGGGCAGGGCCAGAGGCGAAGTGTGAGGAGCAAGGAATAAAACGTTCCATTTGTACAGTAGTCTAGTTTCTGCACAAACTCACATCCCTTTCTCTACCCTCGATTCAAGGCAAGCAAGAGGCGCTGTTGGAGTGCAAAGCCACGTTCTAGCCAGGCAAACGCAGTCAGGCTCCATGAGGCATGAGGGCCAGGCACAGAGGGCCACATGCAAACTCTGGGCCAGATATTCCTCTCTTCTGTTGTGGCTGATGGAGCTCTGTCATAAGTTAGGGCATTTTGTTGTGGTTCTGTGTGTATGTGTATGGTGGATTCAGGCAAGAGTTCAGGAGATGAACCTTGAAGTTGTCGGCATCTTGACAACATGCCTTCAGAGTGCAAATGGTTGGAAGGTTGCAGCGCCTGCTGTGGTCGTGGAGACCGATACGGGAGAGATATGTTTTGTTGCAGGTGGGGCAGATGAAGGCATCCAGTTGTGCTGCTGCAGATGCACCAGGGCGTTCCTTCTCTCTGCACTCCTCCCAGCGGTCATTTCTCCTCTGGTCACTGCTGCACCACCTGACTGTCTGTCTCCAGGCACTGCGGTTGTCTGCAAGGGATTCCCACGTGGTGGGGTTGGTGTTGCCAGATTCACGCCATGTTTGCAGACATCTTGTAATGCAGGGTTGGTCTGCCAACAAGCCTGGCCCCTTAAAAATTACCCAAGGCAATTGATAATATACACATTACTTCTTAGATCACTTCTGTCTATGTGAATGTTATACATACATGGGAATATTGGGGAACAGGGGGAGTTTTTTTGGAGTTAGTCTATTTACTACTGAAAATGCATTATATAGTTTTAAAAATCTCCCCAGGCCAGACAGTCCATGGTGCCCCTTTGGGGCACCCAGTCTGCCAATGGGTCAGTGCCAACGTGGACCCAGACCCAAAAGCTCCATTATCCCTTCTGTGTCGACATGGTTATAACAGCTGCTCTGTTCTCTGTATCGCTCTGCTTCCTAGCTGCAAAATACAGTGGTACCTCAGGTTACATACGCTTCAGGTTACACACTCCGCTAACCTAGAAATAGTGCTTAAGGTTAAGAACTTTGCTTCAGGATAAGAACAGAAATCGGGCTCTGGTGGCGCTGCGGCAGCAGGAGGCCCCATTAGGTAAAGTGGTGCTTCAGGTTAAGAACAGTTTCAGGTTAAGTACGGACCTCCGGAACCAATTAAGTACTTAACCCGAGGTACCACTGTATTTCCCTGGGCCAAATCAGTAAGGTTGAATATTGTGCCTGATGGATTTGTTTGTGTGGGTGAATAAAGCACACACACACTGCTTTAGCCTGGCCTTTGACGCCAGAGAGGTACACTAGGGACGTAAGAAGTGGCCTCATACAGAGTCAGACCATTGGCCTACCAAGCTCAATAGTGCCTACACTGACTGGCAGCATCTCTCCAGGGTTTCAGACAGAGACGCTGGGGATTGAACCTCGAGTTGCAGATACTGAGCCCTTATCTTTTTAGCCCTCTCCCTCTTTTTATTTGTTTTCAAATGTTTTTAACGTTGCGCCTGAAGGGGCGGGTAATGAACTGAGCAAATAATAATAGATCTGTCTCGGTTTCGACTTTCTGGTGAGACGTAATTGTCCTTATCGCGGTCCCAGCCCTCCTGGTTGCTGAACACCTGGTTGATCATTAATTCTGCTTCCACACAAAGGCAGGCTGGCCTCCCTTGCATCTTCCTTAGGGAAAGGGAAACTTTTGGGTGGGTTGGGATGCCTGGACTTGAACCCAGTGGGAGAGTGGTTTGCTTTATACCCATCACTGCCAAAGGCCGAGGGGTGTGTGAGCGCGTGTAAAAGGAGCCGCGAATTAGATGTGCATGATTTTATCCTGACCCGGTAGCAGAGGGCGAGCAGGAAGGTGATGACAAAAGAGGGCTGGGCCGAGCAGTTTTGCTGCCATGATACCGATCAGCTGCTGCTGCAGGGAGGCAGTTAAGACTTGGGCGCTCCTGCACTGGTAATCTCAGCAAGTCTCTCTCGCCTTGCACTTCCTGGAGGGGAAGGGAGTGCTTCTCTGTTTCTGTCCTGTGCCCGCGAGTCGTAGCTGAGAGTGATGGGCTGTGGCAGGTAAGAAGCGAAAGAGGATCTGTGCGACGGTGCCTCTTTGAAATGTGGGACTAGGCGGGAGCTCCTTCCCCCCTCCTTCCTCCCAGGATTGCGGAGAGATTTTCAGATCCAAGCAGGAGGGGCTGTAGGTCGTGTTTTGCATGCAGAAGGCATTTCTAGCTATTGGTTCTGTCTAGCTCAATATTGTCTGCACTGACTGGCAGCAGCTCTCCGTGGGTTCAGGCAAGGGACATTCCCAGCCCTACCTGGAATTCAGCATCAGAGCTGAGTGATGGTCCTTCCCTTAAAAATCAAGTAGGATTCTAGTCCTCATGGTTCCAAGTTAAATGGCTGAAATAGGAACAGAGGAACCTGCTTTATACTGAGCCAGATGGTTGGTCCATTTAGCTTAGTATTGCTTACACTGACTGGCAGCAGCTCTCCAGGGTTTCAGAGGTAGAGAGAGTCTCCCAGCCCCACCTGGAGATGCTGAGCATTGAACCTAAGACCTGCTGCACCTGAAGTAGATGCTGTACCACTGAGCTGTGGTTCTTTCCCTTGGAGCATCTCGGATGGCAGGGGATGAGAAAGATCCTTGCCTTGGACACTGGAGAGCAACTGCCAGTCAGAGTAGAGCCTCCCAGTTCTCCAAGTGTTGCTGAACTGCAACTCCCCATCATCCTCGCAAACAGGAGGGATGGAGGGATGGGAGTTGTAGTTCAGCAACATCTGGAGGGCTGAAGGTTCACCGCACCTACATTTCAAGCGGGGTGGGGCTAGATGGACCTTTGGGGGGTCCATTCCAGTTCTACAGTTCTCTGATTCTGTGAATATTCTGGTTCCATATAGGGTAGCTTTGTGTTGTTCTTTGCACACTTTGATCTTGCAAAATGGAGAGCGACTCTGTTGCTCTTGTCTATGATTCTAAGTGGGTCTTGGGCCCACCTGGGAAGGTGACTATAATAATTCTTTTTTAAAATACACCTTTTATTGTTTATTTAACGTAATCGTTACAAAATATAAGCAAAATATTGCGAATACATACATATATATTTCAAATAAGCATATATACATGCAGCAAGGGTGGAGGACCCCAGGCCACGCCCCCTCACTCCAGGCCATGCCCCCTCACAGGCCCTGCTTTGCATCCTCCATTACTGCCTGGATGGGGGAATAGAGGCCCATGTGTGTGCAAACTAGCATACTTGACAAAGGCAAAGCCGGATATCAGTTGCCCTATGCGCTTTTGCCATTGGCTGAACGTAGGACATAGCCAATTTTACCCTCCATGACTGTGTCTTAGAGTTGAGTTGGTATCTGTCTGAGACATAATGGATTGCACCTCTGAGGGCGAAGTCAATCCACTGTGTTAGCAGCACCTCCCTGGAGTGCAAGCCTGGGCAGTGTGTGTGGTGGTCCTGAGCCTCCCAGACGACAAGACCTTCTCTGCCTGGCTGATGTGGTCCAAAGGAAATCAGAGCAAGATGTTTGGCACCAGCTTGGCTGCAGGAGGCATGCAAGGCGCCGTCCAACTGTCTAGGGACTCCACTCTGGATTTGTGTAGGGTTTACACCTTAACCTTTTCTCCTGAAGATGTCCTGCAAGGCAGCGGAGATTTAAGACCAGAGTTTTCCTTCTCCTGGATGGGCTACCTTCTAAGGTGGACGAGCCCCATCCATAGCTGTCAACTTTTCCCCTTTTTTAAGGGAAATTCCCTTATTCCGAATCAGATTCCTCACAAGAAAAGGGAAAAGTTGACAGCTATGGCCCCATCTGCCCCTCGCTTCCCTCTGCAGCACATGCAGAAAACTGCCTTCTTGACCATTGGACTCACAATTGGTCTCCTCCACTGAATCTGCCTGAGTCTGTCTTCCATGCAGGGGAAGGCCCTAACCCACCAAGGATTTGAGACTGTCAGCTACTCTCACCTGATTTAACTAGTTGAAGCCGTCCCTAGGTTGTAGCCTCTGTCGCATGCTGACAGCTTCTAGGAGCCACTATAGCTGAGGGCAGGGTGGACAAACTGCCCCAGAAGGAGCATAACCTATTACACTGTCAAGCTCCTTGTGCTGTTGTTTCCTCTTTTAACTGATTCTTCAGGAGGCAGGCTGTAGTTCACTGGTAGAGATCTGCTTTGCATGCAGAAGGTCTCAAGTTCAATCTCCAGTGGCACCTCCAGGCAGGGCTGGAGGAGACCCCCCATCCCAGCCTGAAATCCTAGAAAGCTGCTGCCAGCCAGTGTAGACTGTGCCAAACTCAATGGAACCATTGGTCTGAATATTTACAAAGCAGATTCTTCTGTTTCTGTCAGGATTTAGATCTCTGTCCCCCTGCCCCGTCAGGTGAATGAAACTGCCTTTTCTAGTGTAGTCTTCTGAGAAGTGAAGAGAAGCAAAGGACTGTTCTTGATTTGCAATTAATTCCAGATTGATTTAATAGCTTACCGGCATCCCCATGTGGAAAGGGAAGCGATGGGTCTTCAGCTATCTTGCAGCAGATTATTACCTTGCGTGCAATTTGGAAGAGATTCTACCACTCATCACTTTCTCCATGGTCCCCATCTTCAAATGAAAGTCCATTTTTCCTCTCCCTCCCCACCCAAGCTATTCCTTTCACCCACCCACCCCCAATTTTTTTTTACACTTTCTCCAAGACAGAGAGCAGTCAGGAAATTTCTTTCTCAACCAGATTAATCTCTCTGCATCACCTGATCCTTGCAGTGTCCAGCGGCACTTGTTGCTTTATTACCCAGGAGGAGGAAATTGCCTTCGTAAAGCATCTCTTAATTTTTTTGCTTGCTTTTCCAACTGAAGCCTGGTCTTCAAAAGTGAGGGAGGCATGTTAGCCTGGGCTGTGGCTAGCTGGAAAAAAAGGCATCCTCTTTTTCCTGGAATGTGCTGTTTGGCTGAATGAAGCCATTTCCTCCAGAGATCATGTTCTTTGTGTTTGTTTATCTGTCTTTTTAACAATGCCCATTTCCTTTCTCCTGCTCCTATTCACTCTTATGCATTGGGTTCTTACGTTTTTTCTAGTTATTGCCCCCCAGACAGAATGAATGCCGTTGCATGGGGGAAGCATTGCAGAACTGCTAACAAGGCGGAACGATGTCTGGATGGTCCAGTATAAAACCCAGTGCTAATGCGTTCCTGTTACATCTGGGGCCTGTTGCAGAATGCACTAGTCTTGTCTGTGTGTCCTAATCAGTCTCTTTTGAGGAGTGGGGCAGGTCCAAGCTGGGCCTTGCAGAGCCAGACAGAGGCCCGGGCCAGGTAGATAATGTGCCCCCCCTTTTTTACCCTGGGGATAACTGAAGTCTTATAAATAGGTATATAAATAATTTTCACAAAAGTTATGCTGGCAAATAATTTTATTTCAAGGCTTGAACCGTATCTGCATATAAAGACAAAATGGAAAATATAGATAAATATGCTGACCGAGGCCCCCTTTGGAATTGCAGGCCCGGGCCAAGTGCCCCATTTGCCCCCCCCCCCGTCTGGGCCTGGGTCCAAGACCTAGCAGGGGAATGTGAAGGCACCTCTGCTCTGTGCAAACCAGGGGGCCCTCCTGCAAGTGGATTGGGCCTGTAAGGTTTGTTTCATTTGATATCTCTGCGTCCTTAGAAATAGAGGTACAGTGGTACCTCGGGTTAAGTACTTAATTCATTCTGGAGGTCTGTTCTTAACCTGAAACTGTTCTTAACCTGAAGCACCTCTTTAGCTAATGGGGCCTCCCGCTGCCGCCGCGCGATTTCTGTTCTCATCCTGAAGGAAAGTTCTTAACCTGAGGTCCTATTTCTGGGTTAGCGGAGTCTGTAACCTGAAGAGTCTGTAACCTGAAGCATATGTAACCTGAGGTACCACTGTAGAACCGGTGCTGGTTCAGTGTCTGGCTGCCTCTTAAGCACGTCCGCAGGAGGAGACTCCTAAGGGTCAGGAGGAGATGGTGATAGCAGCTCCTGACTTGAGGGGTCCAGTAAGACAGGGCCGGCCACCTCTCTGTCAACCAGCTTGGATCCGCCCCAGAATCCAGCTCCAGACTCCCTTGACCACTGCCCCCCTTCTCCAGCTCACACATTTGTTGGGGGCACGATCCTTCCTCCCCTGCCCGTCCAGCTTGGATCCTCCCCTGGGTCATCTGGTGCCAACTCCCTGATATCCTGCTCCTCCTCAGGATCTGATGACCCCTTCCATGACATCTCCATGGGGCTCAGGTCAACGTTTTGTGGCCCTGCCTGGTATTTTCCCCATCTTGCCTTTCTGTATTTCATCTCCACCTCACCCACCCGCCCCAGTGCAGAGCTTTGCATTTCTCTCCAGTGGATTTCGTCTGGTCAGCTTCAGCCCAAGCTTTCCGTTCCGTCAAGGTCACCTTGGGTTTTCTATTCCTGCCTTTGGAGGAGGTAACTTTCCCTCCCGGCTTTGTGTCATCTGTAATTTCCCCGGGGCCTCAGCAGGAAGAGGCGCACCCTGGGCTTGACGCTCTCCTAGTTGCGTTTTACTTTGTAGGGGCTGGTCAGGGATGAGCAGAGTGGGTTTTTGGCAAGGTGGAAAAGTGGGTGGAATGGTCAGCCTTGCCAGTTCACCTCTGGATGGAAAGAATCCTGGAATCCTTTTTTTAAAAAATATATATAATTTTTTATTGATTTTAGCATATTAAATTATAAAATGTACCACAAAACTTATCACTTATACAATCTTTTTAGACTTCCATCAGCACCTCTGATGATCCACCGTTTTAAGCACTTCTTATGAATTTCTTAACTTTATATTGCCTTTACGTCTCTTAACAAATCATCCTTCTCCTTCTCCATTTTTGCAGTACTTCCAATAATACTCCTCACAAAACTTCTTGCAAACCTACAAACGTCGTCTGATCTTCACAAATACTTTTCAAATAGTCCGTAAATTTACTCCAGTCTTCTGTGAATTTCTGGTCCTGCCGGTTTCGAATCCTTCCTGTTAGTTTATCTAGTTCTGCATAGTCCATTAACTTCATCCTCCATTCTTCAATCGTCGGTAGTTCTTCTTGCTTCCATTTTTGCGCCAGTAATATTCTTGCTGCTGTTATTGCATATAAAAAGAGCTTATATTCCTGGGAAGAATCCTGGAATCCTAGGGGATGAGCCATTGTATCCTGTTGTCGCCATAGCCTTTGAGGAAAAAGGCTGTAGCGCAGTGGCAGAGTATCTTGTTTTGCACGCAGAAGGTCCTGGGTTCAATCCCCGCCATTGCCAAATAGTGCTGGGAATTTCCTGTGACTGAGAGACACTTCCAGAGTTGACAAAACTGAACTAGATACACCCCATGATCTGACTCACTAGGGCAACTTCTCTTGTGCCTATTTAATTCAGTCATTTATCCAGAGGCATGAGGACTAGATCCTTAATCTATTTGTTGTTGGAGTATCTGCTTCACATGCAGAAGGTCCTCTGTTCCAGTCCCTGATACCTCCAGACAGGGCTGGGAATGTCCTTTGCTTGAAACCCTGGAGGGCTGCTGCCAGTCAGTGTCGATAGTACTGAGTTAGATGGGTGAGCAGTCTGAATTATTATAGAGCAGCTTCGTAGGGGAGTTTTTTGGGGGCATCTTGAAAAGCCTCTTAATCCTTAAATGGCATGGGGCCAGGATACCTGAAGGACTACCTCTTCCCATATGTTCCTGCCTTTCCCTGAAAATCTTCACTGAATGCCCTTGTCCAGGTTCCCCCACCTAATGAGGTGAGGCGGGTGAGTCCTGGGTAAAGGGCCTTCTTGGTGGTGTCTCCCTATAGGCTATCATTTCCAGAAGGGCTTGCCTGGTGGCTACACTAAATCTTTTCAGCACCCTTTTTTTTCTCCCTCTCCCATAATGCTAGAACTCACAAACGTCCAACAAAGCTGAATGTTGAAAGGTTTAGGACAGATAAAATAAAAGTACTTGTTCATGCAGTGCGCAGCTAAACTGTGGAACTCACTGCCACTGGAGACCGTCATGGCCACCGACCTGGATGGCTTTAAAAGTGGACAAATTCACGGAGGACAAGGCTACCTAACCCTGATGGCTATGTTCTGCACCCACTGCCAGAGGCAGATATTCTTCTGAGTACCAGTTGCTGGAGAGAAAGGAGAGTGCTCTTGTGTTTGGGTCCTGAATGTGTGTTTCTCATGGCCATTTGGTCAGCCTCTGTGAGAACAGGATGCAGGGCTAGATTGGTCTGATCTAGCCATCTCTTAAGTTCTCACCAAGTTCTTCTATGGCTGTCTCTGTATCTCTATTATAACAGAAAGAAGTGTCAGTTCCCTCTAATATTAATATTTTTTAAAAAACTTCTGGGCACTTTCTCCTCCATCACTTCCAGGCTTCCAGCAAAGGATGGTGCTTGCCTTCTCTTCTTTGAAATTGGTTTGTTTGGTTGTTTTTTTTTTTTCTTTTTTGCATCTGGGCAGGAGCTGCCACCGAAATCCAGCCCCACTCTGTCGGTGTTCAACAGATCATAATCACGGGGTTTTATTTTTAATCTGGAAGTGATAATTAAGCATGACGTTGTTGCAGCAGAGGAGAGAGAGAGGATGCTTAGGCAGAAGGCTGAAAGTGTGGGGTGTGTCAGAGCACGTGATATTAACCCCCCCCCATGGAAGGTTTTGGAAATGTGTGCCTTTTTCTCTCCCACCCCCCAAAAATCTGGGTGCACCAAAAGGCCCTTTAAGACTTGGGGGAGAAGGAGAAGAATTAGGTCGATCTTGCCTTTCCAGGGCTAATAGCTGCAATATGGTATTGTTAGGTAATTTCAGGCTCTGAACTTAATGGTTTTATTGGGGGGGTGTCTTTATATCAAGGGTTGGGGGCCAGGTTTGATACATGGGCAAGGCCACCGCAACCACGTCTGGTTAGCCAAGGAGGAGAAATCCGATTCAGTTCACGCATAAAGCCAAATCTTATCAAATCCACACTTTCTGAAACAATACGAAAACCAAAACACAACCATCCTTTGAAGTTGGCACTTACCCAGATTTTGCAGTGCAGCTCTCCAACCAAGCAATGTTTAGAAAAATGTGTTTTATTAGGGAAATGGGTGCATAAAATGAAATATATTGGGGAAAATGACACACATAAGTGCATTGTGTTAAGAGAAGCTGTTTGCACAAAGGTGTGTGTTAACTGCATGCAGAAATGTCCTTATTAAAATTTATCTCCCGCCTTCCCTTCAAAGGAGCTCAGGATGGCAAAAGAGCAAGTGCTAAAACAAAAAACATCTTAAGAATAATTCCAATGTTTAAGATGCAGACGGTGAAAGGTCTCCACTTAAAGCAAGGGTCAGCAAACTTTTTCAGCAGGGGGCCGGTCCACTGTCCCTCAGACCTTGTGGGGGGCCAGACTATTTTTTAAAATAAAAATAAAAATGAACGAATTCCTATGCCCCACAAATAATCCAGAGATGCATTTTAAATAAAAGGACACATTCTCCTCATGTAAAAACACGCTGATTCCTGGACCATCGGTGGGCCAGATTTAGAAGGCGATTGGGCTGGATCCGTCCCCTGGGCTTTAGTTTGCCTACCCACAACTTAAAGGGCTTGTTGGAAGGTCTTCAGTAGGTGCCAGAAAGACAACAGAGATGGTGCTGGTTTGTTATTCGAGGGGAGGGGATTCCAAAGGTTTAGGCTCCAGGACACTAAAGGTTCAATTCCTATATGCTATGGAACAGCCCTCCTGACAATATGACATCTGCAGAAGGCCTTTCCACTTCAGTCTGCGACTAGTCCTCATGAAAACTCACCAGAATTTTCGCACAAATGTCTCCTAATGAAACTTCTGTATGCAGTTTTGCCTGATATATACCGTATTGGCCTGAATTTAAGCCACACCTCCGAATAAGCCTCACCTTTGAAACTGAAGGGGGCAAAATTAAAAAAGACAATACCCAGGCTGCTTCCTGGGGGGAGGGAGCTACGCTGCTTTGCCGGCGGCCTCCCCCCCTTCCACCATCCTTAGGCGGCTCAGAGGAGGTTTGGGAATAGCAAGCGAGACGGGCGCTATTTTCCTGCACCCCTGACGGCCCTCGTGGGTAGCTGTTTTAGCAACAATACCGCAAGGTTGCGAATGCAAGCTGCACTTTTAACTTTTCACAATCAGAATTTGGGGAGGGGAGTGCGGCTTCTATTCGGGCCAATACGGTATTTTACGAAGCAGTTTTCCGAAATATCCCACATTTTCTATGCTAATGTTTGCTTGACCCTAGTATGTGCATTTTTATTTGAGCTCACTACTTGCCCTGGAGAAATGTATTGCAAAACTCAGAGAGGAGCGGGTTTGGGAGGATGGCTGCGTGTAGGTCTGCGAATTGTGCCCGAAAGTACTAATTAGCTGCGTTTGCCTGGAAATGCAAACAGAATCAAGTTTCTCCCAGATCTCTGCACATGATTCCTACCCCTGTGGAAGAATGATGATAATGATATTTAGCACTTAGGAAAACCCTAAAATCTCTAAGCACTGCGCACACTCTAGTCTCCATGGGTTCCAGCGCTTAACCAGGGTTCAGTTTCCTAGGAAGGAAGGTCATTTGGAGACAGAAGTGTCTTTAGAATATACAGTAAGGTCAAGGGACCCCTGACCATTAGGTCCAGTCGTGGCCGACTCTGGGGTTGCGGCGCTCATCTCGCTTTATTGGCTGAGGGAGCCGGCGTACAGCTTCCGGGTCATGTGGCCAGCATGACTAAGCCGCTTTTGGCAAACCAGAGCTGCGCACGGAAACGCCGTTTACCTTCCCGCCAGAGCGGTACCTATTTATCTACTTGCACTTTGACGTGCTTTCGAACTGCTAGGTTGGCAGGAGCAGGGACTGAGCAACGGGAGCTCACCCTGTCGTGGTGATTCGAACCTCCAACCTTCTGATCGGCAAGTCCTAGGCTCTGTGGTTTAACCCACAGCGCCACCCGCGCCCCTAGAATATGCAGTATTTACAGTTAAAATGGAACCTGTGCATAGGGTGGACAGGCTCACAGCATTAACCCTACAACCAGGGCCGTGAGGCGGACTAAGGCAGCTGCCTCAGGCGGCAGAATCCAAGGGGTGGGGCCTGTGGGCACCCCACCCTCCTCTGCCACCACTGGAGAAGCAAGAAGGGGTGCTTCCTGGTTCCTACAAGATTTTGCTGACCTCTTGCAAGATCTCTCTAGAAGCCGCCACCACACGACCCCAGTAAGCGAGACTTTGGAGCGGAGGGGTTGTCAGCGGGGTGCCCCTGATACCTTCCCTTGGGTTCTGCCTCAAGGGGTGAAATGGGCTGGGCCGCCCCTGCCTCCAAAGTACAGAACAAAGAGCAAATTTCTGTGTCTCTCCAGCTCCTCGCTTCAGCCCCTGCCCACAGACTCTCAATCAGACAGACACGATCTGTAAGGAAAAATGAATGGGGAGGGAGAAGGAAAGGTTAGCGATGTGGCCTTTTCTTTTCTGCTTGTGTTTTATAATCCGACAGGCATCTCTGCAGCCAGCTCATGCCTTTGCTGAATTTCCCCCAGAGCTGCTGTAAATTCAGAGCCCTGACTGAAGGAATTTATTCCGTCGCTGCCGCCACCTCCAGAGTACTAACTTGTTGGATTCCTTTTTGATACTGTAAACCCAGAGAGGGTGGGTGCCTCTTTCTCTTCAGACACAATCATCTCTGTTTCAGCCACTGTGGGTGAAATCCTTGAAGTGTAATGTTATCGCTTTGGATTCCCCACCCCACCCCTTCCTGGTTCAGCCTGGGAGGAGGTTAATGTGTCACTTTTCAGCATTTTCGGATGCCAAGAACGGCGTGGTCTTCGGATGATCATGAAACCGTGCCCTGTTGTGGCAGTTGGGGAACGTGAAGGCCTTTCGGGTGTTGAACTCCCCGCTTCCATCCAGTCATATTTTATTTTTATTTTATCAGATCTATATACCGCCCTTCATCAAAAGTTCTCACAAGATAAAATACAAGATAAAAGCACAAAAAGTTAGAAGCAATGAAACAATAACCTTTCCCACAAACACATTTAAAAGTCTGTAGTCTATTGATCAGCCAAAGGCCTGGTTGAAGAGGATTCTCCTTATTGAAAATTCTGAAAGGGGAGGAAAATTTATCCCTAGGTGAGTTGTATGAAGCGCAAGGCAGAATATAAGTCCACCTTGTCTTCAGTCTGTTTTGATCCACTTGCAGTTGTCGGTTTGTTTGGTTTTTTAAAATAATAAACGCTGCTAAGAAATCTAATCTGCATGAAATCTAAACTGAGTATACACACAAAGCTTTACGCCCTGCATGTCTATGAGTTTGCAAAGTTGTAAAGTCAGCTCTGAACATATCTGACTTGTATTAAGAGGGTAGGTACACAATTGGCTACTCCTGTTTAAAATGCATTTATTTGTTCCGCGAGGTTGATATACCTCTTGAGTGTAATAAAACCTCACAGCGGCTTACAAAACGAAATCGGTTTACAAAAAGTAAACGTGCAACTTTTTCTTCCCCAATGAGTTGAGGTGATTCTTTTTGTAGCTATTATATATTTTCAAATAGAGCAGGAGAAACTTGTGTGTGTGTGTTAATTAAAAGCAAACAAACTCCAAGGCTGTCGAACTGCTCCAACAGTGGCAGTGTAGTGAATTAGTGTCCCTTTCTGAGGGAGAGTAGGTGAAATATTTATAGAAGCGCGTTAGTCGTGAGAAAAGCAGGCTTGTCCTAATTTGCTTTCCCTTCAAACGATGCTTTCATTTCATTTCGTTTTATTTCGGTAAAAGATATTTCTGGTCCTTATTTGAACATCACATATTTGAGGTCAAACCATCCCAGCTCTGAGGCAAGAAAAGCTTCCCTTGGGATAAGGGTTGAAACATGTGTGGCAATTGGGATTTTATGTCCAATTACTTTCCCGTAGACTCTTTTGAGATCTACTTCGGTCCAGGAAGCTTGTGGCCTAGCCTCTGAGGCTATTGTGATCCCCCCCCCTTTTTAAAAATGCCCAGCAATTTCATTTCTTTCTTTTTTTTAAAAAAAACAGTGGCAGGCGAATAAATCTTGGAAGTTGCTTTTCTTATTCTTTTGCTGTAGTGCGTTGGGAAATGTTGCCCCTGCAGGAACTGTTTTGCTTTAAAAATCTTGGCCGCCCAAATCTGCTCGGCTCAGCGGTTCTATGCACTTGTCTGTGTGTTGTTTTTCCTGAGCCTCCAACTGTTCATTTGACGTCACGGTTAAAAGAGAGAGAGAGGCAAGCTTGTGTCTCGAGAGCTTTAGCTAGTTACGGTATAAATAGATCAACAAATAATACTGAGCTTGGCAGGGAACCCCTGGGTTTGCGCTTGCGCAGATATAATAGGCACATGCTGGACCTGCCTTTGTTCGGACCAATGGGCTGGGGTTTAATTCTGAGCCTCTGGAGCATGATATTCTGAGCTCAGGTTCCGCCCCCTTTAGAATGTGCAGTTGAGGAGAGTGCCTCTGAGCATGGACAGAGAACATTTTGCTCCTCACATGTGGTGGGTGGATCTAATCATTTTGGTTCTCTCGGTTTCCCTCCCCACAACTTCAGTTTTTCACATTTCTGCAGGAATTTGCGTTGAAAGAAATCCTTATGAAAATTCGCCCTGTGAACGTTTCCTAATAAGCATATTTGTATGTAGTTTTGACCCAGCGTAATGCATTTTCATGTCGTGAACACTTTCCCATAGCGTGTGCGTGTTTGTAAACATTGGTGGGTTGGAAAACCGCACCACAAAATTCGGATGAGGGTAATTTTGAAGCATAGCTGATTAGTTACTCATTAAAATGCAAACTAAATCAAGTTTCTTGCCCAGCCCCTACAGTCCTCAATGAATAATGCTATACAGTGGTACCTCAGGTACTTAATTCGTTCTGGAGGTCCGTACTTAACCTGAAACTGTTCTTAACCTGAAGCACCACTTTAGCTAATGGGGCCTCCTGCTGCTGCCACGCTGCTGGAGCACGATTTCTGTTCTTATCGTGAAGCAAAGTTCTTAACCTGAAGCACTATTTCTGGGTTAGCGGAGTCTGTAACCTGAAGCGTATGTAACCCGAGGTACCACTGTACTTCTCGCCCCCCAAAAAAGACACATTTTGGATGTATTGTATTTATTAAATAGTTACATTATATTTGCATCTCTCCTTAATTCCAAAGAGCTCAAAGTGGCATACATGCTTCTCACTCTTTCCCCCTGTTTGTAATTCTACACAACAATTATGTGAGGTAGGTTAGGAGAGCGGCAGGGAACTGGCCTTCATGGCTCAGAGGAGAATTCAGTGCCTACATGGTTGAGAAATAGATAGACTTGCCACGTCTCAAAAGGCACAGAGCTGGTTGTGTATGCGAATCCTGAGAGTGAAAGGGTTGGGGATTAGGAGACCCAGATAATAATAATAATTTATTATTTATACCCCACCCATCTGGCTGGGTTTCCCCAGCCGCTCTGGGCGGCTTCCAACAAAGTATTAAAATACAGTAGTCTGTTAAACATTAAAAGCTTCCCTAAAGAGGGCTGCCTTCAGATGTCTTCTAAAAGTCTTCTCTTTGACATCTGGTGGGAGGGCGTTCCACAGGGCGGGTGCCACTACCAAGAAGGCCCTCTGTCTGGTTCCCTGTAGCTTTGCTTCTCGCAGCAAGGAAACCACCAGAAGGCCCTTGGCGCTGGACCTCAGTGTCCGGGCAGAACGATGGGGCTGAGACACTCCTTCAGGTATACCCTGAGGGTGGAAACTGGGGCTGGTAGCACGGAGTAGACCCTGATCTCTCCCCCTGCCCCAAATTATGCGTTAGACTCCCTTGAAACTCTGAAAATCTGGAAACTCTAAGGGTGGGACTTTTCAGAGGCAGGGAACGTGGCATTAAAGCTGGTGGGGTGTTTCAGTTAGGATGTTGGACTGACTAGGGTTCGAATCCCCGCTCAGCCACGAACCTCACTGGGAGACCTTGGACTACTAGTCCCTGTCTCTCAGCCACGCTGCCTTCCTTGGAGGAAAAGGTGGTAGATAGATGCAAGAAATAAATAGAATAAGAACCAGGCAGGTTTAAAGCCAGATTCTTTTCACTTTAGCAATTAAGCACTGCCATAAAAAAACAACACTTCAAAGTACTTTTCTTAGCATGGAAAGAATTCAAGGATCTCAGTGAAAGTTGTGACTTTGCTCCTTCTCCAAGTATCTCAGCACACCTCCAGAATAATCCTTAGGATTTTTTAAAAGTTAAAGTTTAACTCTTTAAAAAGGCAAAGCTTTCAAAAAATAGAAAAGTGTGCATTCCAACCAAAAGAAGGTGCCTTATTATTATTTTTTAAAAAATGTTTACAATGGCGGCACCTGATGAGTTGTCTCGAATCAGGATTTTCCTGGATGGTTTATTTTTCTTGTGAATTACTGGAATTGCTTAAGGGTGATTTTTTTGTTTTGCTTTGGTTACAGGAACTTGTATTTAATGAGTGAGACCTGCAACGGAATGTTCCACTGTGGTGTGTTCCAGTTCAGGTGGCTGGCAGCCAGCCAGCCATGCCCTATTCTACGATACTCCATTACATTGCCTCTCCCCTCTGGTTCCCCACCCACCCAATTGGCAGTCAGCATTCTGAGCAGCCTCACTGAGCTGCCCGCGGGGTGGTTTCCATGTCTAGGGTCCCCCCCACAATTTTTGTCTTGCAAACCATGAGGTCCCCTCAAGTCATCTGTGCACTGACTGCATTGGAACTGAGAATGTGTGTGCTCTTAGTTTATATGATGACTAAATTGTTAGGTGCGCTTTGTCCCCCCCCCCAAAAAAATTCACTGGACTTTGTTGCATCTTTTAACTTTTTCAAACAATCAGAAGGTGAGCCCAGTGCTGCAATTTCCATCAATATTTTTCACAATTTTTCACATTCTTTGGTTTTGTAAGTACAGTGGTACCTCAGGTTAAGTACTTAATTCATTCCGGAGGTCCGTACTTAACCTGGAACTGTTCTTAACCTGAAGCACCACTTTAGCTAATGGGGCCTCCTGCTGCTGCTGCGCTGCCGGAGCACAATTTCTGTTCTCAACCTGAAGCAAAGTTCTTAACCTGAAGCACTATTTCTGGGTTAGCAGAGTCTGTAACCTGAAGCGTATGTAACCCAAGGTACCACTGTAGTTGGCGTGAGGCACATGGAATTGTAAGCAAGATAATTTCTCCCATCCTTCCATAACCACTGGACGTACTGTTCCATAGCCTTCTGGCTTCTGACATTTCCCTGTATTCTCCTCATGAGGGCTAGAAGCTTGTTTTTAAAAAGTTAAACTTAGATCACATCCACACGGGACAGTTAAAGTACATGACTTAATCCCGGGAACTGTAGCTGAAGTGTGCTGGAAGTTGTAGTTCTGTGGTAGATAAACTACAGTTCCCAGCATTCTTTGGTGGGGGGAGCCATATGCTCTAACTGTGTGTTAACTGTATGGTGTGAATGTGACCTTAAAAGCTGAGATTCTCTGTAGGATTTATCTTATGCCTAGTACTACATTCTGCACAGCAGGGTTGAGGAATATGCATGTCGCATGCTCAGAACTGTCCCAAATAATTTAAATGTTCGCATGGAGAAAATCCAGCCCTGTTTATAACCCTTGGAAGGGCTGCTTTTCAGGGAAGAATATGCTTTTCATTCTGAATGTCCCGGGTTCAGTCCCCAGTTGCATCTGCAAACAGGACTGGGAATGTCCCCTGCCTGAAACCCTGGAGAGCTGCTGTCAGTCAGTGTAGACAATACTGAACTAGATGGACCCGTAGTCTGACTCTGTATAAGGTATTTTCCTATGCTTCTTGCTGGTGAGGAGGGAAATAAATAGATTTTTTAAAAAGCAATGTTAACAATGTTAATAATTGTGTGTTTTTTTTAACTTCCAGAATTAATGCTGAGAATGCAAAACTCTTAGTCTTTCAGGACTAATTAATTTGAGAATTCTTCGGTTTGCAGTCGATTTGTGGTAGCATGTGGTTGTTTGCAAACTCCATATAAAAAGTAATCAGAATATGAAATCCTTTTTGTTTCCCGTCTTCAAAGATGTTATTTGAACTTGGTGGGAGCAGTGTGCATTCCTCCCCCCCCCCGTCTTTTAAATGTGCGCTCCTGTATTTTGTCAGCTGTTTTGGATCCTCTGTCTTATAAGCGTGTCCTTATTATCTGTAAAATGTCGGCGAATGTGTCGTTTTCTGTCAGTGTCTCATCTGTTTCCAAAAACACAGAGAGTAATTGCTGCAAGAAAAGTATCTGAGAGCATTAAGTTTGGGAGTCCTGTTTTCTATTTGTGGCTCTCTCTTTCCCCCTTATTTTACTTTCCCCCTCCCCTTTATTTCATTTTTTTTTCAATATTTGCGTCACTGGACCGTGATGCCTTTTTTTTTTGCTTCGTTCTCAGAAGTCGGTTTTGTAACACACCCCAGCCGTTTGAAAACCAAGCAGACAGCTTTACTTAGAAGCCTGAGCAGGAAATGACAAAATGGGATTTGTTCGGGGGGGGGGTGGAGAGGAGGAGGAAAGGGGCGGGGTTTCCACTGAACAATCCACCTCGTAAAATGGGTATTCACAGAATTTGAGGCTGGGGGATTAAATGATAAAGCCAACACCAAGACGACGGCCGAGGGGGAAATCTTTGGGGCCCTTCCTCTCTCCACATTTTCGCACCAGGTAAACGTCTTCTTTTTGCAACCCCAAAGGTTTTACTACTAGTAAATTATAGGGACCTTCCTGTGGAGATGTCCTGGAATGGCAGAAGACTGGGGAGATGGAGATGGATGGTCCTGAGGAAGCTCCCAGCGGGTTTGGGGATGGAGATCCAGAATGGTCCCCCCTCCCAAGATGTTGGCTGTCCCAAGCCTAAAGCCTCCTTCTATGGAGGAATCTGAGAGTAAATCTGATGCTAAGATGGTTCTGACTCGGCCAACGCGGAGATACCAGCCTAGGCGCAAGCACAGCTCCCAAATCCAGCGCACTCAATGGAGTGACGATTTCCTTGCCCAGGGCTCTGTCTGGGTCCTGTGCAGTTAGCTGTGGGAGCAAGGTGCAGGGTGTGTGTGTCACCCGGTTGGATCGACGCCTTTTCTAGCGCTTAGCCATGTATCTTAAAGGTAAAGGGACCCCTGACCATTAGGTCCAAAGCAGCACATGGAAACGCTGTTTACCTTCCCGCTGGAGCGGTACCTATTTATCTACTTGCACTTTGATGTGCTTTCGAACTGCTAGGTTGGCAGGAGCAGGGACCGAACAACGGGAGCTCACCCTGTTGCGGGGATTCGAACCGCGACCTTCTGATCGGCAAGCCCTAGGCTCTGTGGTTTAACCCACAGCGCCACCCGCGTCCCTTTCAGCCATGTATCTCCGGCTAGATGGTGGCGGGGTATACCGTATTTTTCGCTCCGTCAGACACACTTTTTCCCTCCTAAAAAGTAAGAGGAAATGTGTATGTGTCTTATGGAGCGGATGCAGGTGGGAGGCTCTGCTCAGCGCTCCCTTTAAAGAATTCCCCCACCCTTGCATTCCCTCTAAAAACTAGGTGCGTCTTATGGTCAGGTGTGTCTTATGGAGCGAAAAATACGGTAAATAATAAAATTAGTATTTCAATATTATTAAATAGTAACAGGTCTTTGACCCCCCTCACAACACCAGACCAATACACCTCTGTTTGTCTCCCTCTCCCCCTCTTTCTACATATATTTTTATTTCTCAAACTTGAGGTCGCAGCTCCTGCAGGCAGCATTCAGCAGTCGTTCGGGGTCCAGGTAGGAGGGGAGAGCAAGTCGGGCAGAGAAAGATCTGACCACTTCCCGAGGCATCCCTGGAGGAAGAGATCGCCCCCAATTCAGTACAGCAGGCAAGACAAGCCCCTCGCTCCTCCTTTCAGGGTTTGGTAACCGGTTGCGACTGCCTAAGGAGCAAAGTCCAAAGAGCATCAGCCGGCCAGGCCGTGCCAGAATTGTGTAAGGGCAAGGGGGAGGCGGCATTTAAGCCGCTCAAGTAGGAGGTGGCGTGGCCAAAAGGTTTCTTGAAATGTGAAAGGTTTGTGAAACGTTTCCTGGTCTTGGAGACATCCTTCAGCTTCTAGCCTCGGGATGAGTTTGCACCCATCTTTCTTGCTTCAGCAAATTCACATTTGCTGCTAGATCCTAAGGGGCCCCATGAGCACTATACATTTAAAGCAGTATCACAGAAATACAATTCCCAGGCTTCCCTGGGAAGAGGGTTTGACCACTACACCACTCTCTGAGAGGTATAGGAGGTCTCCTGAGAACTCTCAGCACCTCTCAGTTCCCAGGATTTTTGGGGGAAGCCATGGCTGCTTAAAGTGGTACCATACTGCTTTAGGGTATAGTTCAGATGGTGGCCTAGGTCAGAAATTTTCCTGCGGGAATCTTCCTTTTGAAGTTTTTCTTTTGGCTTTCAGACCACCTTGGGATGCTTCCACATTTCTGTTGTTTGGGGAAGGGTTTTGAAGCCCGATCTGTTTCTGCTTTGAGTCTTTATTCTTTGTTGGAGAATCTGTGGCCCTCCCAAGATGGTTCTGTACTTTTCTCTCTCATCATCCCATTTCAATAAACTTTCTTTAAAATATTATCCCTGTTGGTATCTGCCCAGGATCCAAATGCCTTTTACACCATGTATGGTTGTTTTAAACTGTTTTTATATTTACAGTTGGGTTTTGTTTTGAGATAGAAAAATTGGGGCGGTTGGCTTTTGCTGCCCAACTCTCCTAAGCCCATGATCGGTCAGAGATGAATGGATGGAGGCAGGATTCAGTGAAAGCAAGGCAGATCTTTATTCTTCTGTGGCGACAGAGTTCTCTCCCCTCCTAGCAAGGAGACAAGAGAGACCCAGAACCAAGAAGACATATCTCTTTTAATTAAGGGTTTGCATTTTGGTGTGGAGAAGGAGGACATCCCCTCTACAAAATTGCACCACACATTAAGTGGGGTTACTGTGGCTCAGGCAGGCCAAGGTGTGATATTCCTGAGGGTTTAGCAAGCCAAGATGCCTGTCAGACATCCCTCAATGCAGAGCATCTGGGCAAACAATGGTTCATAGATATAGGAGAGGAATCCCTTCAGGAACTTCCCCTGATTGCTGTCTGCCTATATGGCAAGGGGAATTAAGGAGGTAGAGGAACTATTTAGATTCTTTAGGAGAGCCAATATGGCTTTTGGATTGCTCTCCTGTACTACCTTAGACATGTGGTTTATATACCTATGTATGTGTGTTTACCTTGTGCAATTATCAACATTTATTCTATATTTGAGACCTTAGAATCCCTATAACAGTTGATTAAAAATCGTTTTTATACATGCAATTGTTTTTAGATCTGTAACCTTCATATATGTCATGATGTTGTAAATCGTTTCGAGATGCCTCCAGGGGAAGCGATTTGTTAATGAAAATAGATAATAATATAGTCTGGCTGGGACTGATGAGAGGGGGTTTTTTTTGGTGGGGGGCAGGGGTTCCACACACCCCATAGCTGAGACTGTCTTGCTGTCCCTGAAGGATAAAGCAAAAGTGTGTTCCTGGCAGGAGATGGTGAATAATTATGTTTCAGAAGGCCTGAAATCCAAACCTCAAAGAAGTTTCCAAATATATATGTAGGTATATGTATAGATCTAAAGTCATGTGCACCCATCACCTCTGGCCACTTGTCCTCTGCCCCTTGTCTCACAAGTTTGCTGGTTCCAGGCTGAGAAAGCAGTAAAAGTGATAACAGGTTTCAGCTGAAAGCAGTTCCACTGGATTTTGAAATCGGAGAACTAGAAAAGCTAGTCTTGCTGGATACCTGCCAAGGCCAGGTGTAGAAAGCAACAAGGCACAGGTTGGAACAATCTCTTGGATGGGCCACTTTAGAACTCGTGTTAATTTATATGCAGATCCACCTCTGAGTGTTTGTGTACCTCAATTGCTGCATGTTCAGCAGGGGTACGAGAGCTTCTGTGTTTGCTCATGCGTTCCAATGGACGCAGAGTCGAACTCATATCCTGACACCTGCGTTCGAATTCCGCCTCTGTTTGCATGGCTACCCTCTCCCCAACCCCACAGAAAAGCGGCCTGTTTCTCTTTGCTGTGGGCAGATTGATCTGGGGAGGGACAGCTCTTCAAAGTCTTCCCTAGCTGGATGTGGAGTTTTGTGTTCAGAAAAGGGCAATCCAAATCATAGAATCGTAAGAGTTGGAATGGACCATGAGGGTCATCTAGTCCAACCCCCCGCAATGCAGGAATCTCTTGCCCAATGTGGAGCTTGAACCCAGGACCTTGAGATTAACAGTCTCCTTCTCTACCAACTGAGCTGTCTCAGAGATTGACTGGATGGAGCACCTTCCTGTCAAGTAAAGGTTAAAGCATTTGGGGGGCTTTTTAATGAGGTGGGGGTGATGACTACTGTGGGGACAGACCTTGTTCTGGATATTCCATTCCATATCCCATCATTCCCAGTTTTTGCTCAACAGTCGATGATCATTCTGTGGCTATCAATCCTCATTGTGTTGTTTTTGGATTCCTTCTTTCTTTCTTTGCCTGTTGTTTAGCAATTGCAGTGTGCTAGATGCTAAAGTAACTTTTTTGAAACTTATGGGCTCCGAATTCTCATACATTAAAATATCTTATCTTTTTTCTGAAATAAACAGACACTTATGTTCTCTCTCTGAGCTTCTCCCCATCTTTCTCGCGGCTTTCTTCATTCCTGCTTATGGACTTGGTTCTCCTTTCCCAAATGCCTGGTCAGAACCTTTTCCCATGTTCCCATTGCTTTATTCTGCTGGGGAAAGCAAAACCCCTTTACTTCATATTTCATCCTGCTCAACTTCCGTGCAGGCTGCTGGGTTACAACCTAAGAACATGAGACAAGCCCTGCTGAATCAGGCTAACAGCTCATCTGGTCCAGCAATCTTGTTCTCACAGTGGCAGACCCACGAGCAGGACCCAGCACTCTCCCCTCCTGCTGTTTCCAGAAACTGGTACTCAGAATCACTACTGCCTCCGTTGCGAGTAGACATTGATAACTTTCTTCACGAATCTGTCCAGTCCTCTTTTAAAGCCGTCGAAGTTGGCAGCCCTCGCTATGGGAGGGAGTTCCACAGTTTACGCGCAGCATGAAGTTGAGGATGGTCCAGCAGACCTCTGATGGTTTGTGGTTTTCATAACCCCAGTGAAGCTTGGTCCATTTGTTTGAATGGGGGCACTTGCCCCACCACTAACTTCATTCTGCCTTCAACCAGGCCCCCACCCCCTTGCCTGTCTTCTTACACCCAGTCGAGACAGTGGCATGGCCTGTCCCCTTCCTCCCCCTTTGTCTTGGTGTTGCCCCTTGCAGACTTGCCAGGAGAATGGAGGCATGGGAGAAATAGTCAGCTCCACCTACTGGTTCTACCTACTGTTTGGTCTCCCTATAGGCCTCAATGGTCACCAGCCACCATTAAATTAGCCCAGTCCTTCAATTTATGAACAAGTCAGTTTGTGTAAGGTGCTCTTTGACTCTGTTGTTCTGTCTGAATTTCTCCTCGTCGCGACTGACTGTGGGTTTTTGTTTTTTGTTTTCGACTGCATCTCACTCTCTCTCACACACACACACGCCCTTTGACACCCTGAAAAACGTAAAAATAAAAACCTGCTTAAAATTCCAGCATGCTGTTCTCAAGACCTGTGAAAGTAACTGTGTGGGAAGTGAGAAAACCTCACTTGCCCCCAAAAGCTGATGTTTTAGTCAGCTTCGCTGCTCGTGCAAAGCACACCCCACCGTCCTCAGTTTGGAATCTCGGATCTGCCTTGTGTGAACAGAATGTGGTGCTGTGTGAGCAACGGCAACCCAAGTGGTGCAGCAGAGACTCTCTGACTCAGTGCAACTAACCTCCTTATATTCCCGTGCAGTGTAAGCCAAAGGGAGCCAGCAAGCAGCTGCCTTGTAAGGACAGATGAGGCTTTTATGTGTCCCGGGCTCAGAGCTGAGTCCAATATCTTTTGGCCCTAGAGGTGAGAAATGCAAACAGTTTACCGTTCTGTTATCTGCACTGGAAGTTTGTGTCTGAGTGGGAATAGGGTTGTAAGAAGGGTGTCATTTTCCATCCCGCCCTGTGCTCATAGCTTCCGGCGCCGTCTCCGTTCCGCTGCAGTCCATCTTCTGTCCAAAACCCACGCTGCTCACCTCACTGTCCACTCTGGCGAAATGGCATAACTTGCGCCGTTAATTCCGTAAACGTTATGGTCATACTGTTCCAACCCATTCATTCCAGCGCAAAGGAAACACAAAGCAAATGAGGACGGGAAGGAGCGGGGGACCTCAATCAATTGTGTATCGTTTGTGAACTGAAAGCATCAGCATTGGTGAATACCAGGGCAGGTTGATTTTGCGGACATGGGATGTATAAGCAAATGCCGGCCGTTTCAGCTCCTGTTTCCGTTTTCATCAGAATTCTCTTAAAATCTCTGGGTGGGGAATTTGTGGCTGGCCAGAAGTCCCAGCCAGCATGGCCAATCAGGGATCATAGAACTGTAGAGTTGGAAAGGGACCACGAGGGCCATCTAGTCCAACCCCCTGCAATGCAGGAATCGGGGGGGGGGGCATTCAGCAGGAGGACTCTCAAGATAACTTCCTAGGAATTTGGGTTGGCTTTGATGATGACTTGATAAGCTCAGTGGCCTACCGAGCTTTGAGAAACCCTGGTCTGTGTTGTAAGTTATCTAAAGGTAAAGGGACCCCTGACCATTAGGTCCAGTCTTGACCGACTCTGGGGTTGCGGCGTTCATCTCGCTTTATTGGCCGAGGGAGCCGGCGTACAGCTTCCGGGTCATGTGGCCAGCATGACTAAGCCGTTTCTGGCGAACCAGAGCAGCACACGGAAACACCGTTTACCTTCCCACCAGAGCGGTACCTATTTATCTACTTGCACTTTGATGTGCTTTCGAACTGCTAGGTTGGCAGGAGCAGGGACCGAACAACGGGAGCTCACTCCGTCGCAGGGATTCCAACCGCCGACCTTCTGATCGGCAAGTCCTAGGCTCTGTGGTTTAACCCACAGCGCCACCCACGTCTCTTGTAGATCCACATAAGTCAGCCACTGTGTTGGAGAAAAACGTCCTGGATTTGATCATAGCCCAGATGGGAATGCCCTGTACTCCACGCTGAGTTACATTACAAACACACACGCACTATGCAATGTGCGATACGAAAGAACATAATGAGATCCCTACTGGCTTTCAAGCCAGTTTCTCATCAAGTCCAGCAGTTTAGAATCCTAGAATTGCAGAGTTAGGAGGGTCCCCAGGGGTTCAACTGGTCCTGCCCCCTGCAACGCAGGGATCTCAACTATAGCATCCACAGGCAACCAGATCCCCCCCAAGGGAAGCATGTAAGCAGAACCTGAGAGCACAACAGTGCTGTCTACACCTTTGATCCCTGGCAAGTAGCATTCAGGGCCATGAATTCCCCTGGCAGCACAGGTAGAACACAGCCGTTCTGGCTTAGTAGCTGCTGATATTCTCAAGAATTGAACTAATCTTCCTTTCTTATTTTTAAAATCCCACCTTGCTGGGCATCACTGCCTCTCGTGGGAGCAAAATCCATCCTTTCACTGTGTACTGGGTGAAGAAGGTACCCTTCCTTTCTCCTGGATCTCCCAGGCTTGTAACGGACTTGCAAAAATATTCCCAGAAAAGTTATAGGGAGCAGCAGCCTTCGCCTTAAAAAAAAGGAAGAGAGTAAAAAAAAATAGAGGGAGAATAGGAACGCCTGCCCACTGAATGGAAATCTTTCCAGGGCAGACCTGATGTACGTGGTTTTTTAGACGTTATCGCAGCTGCAGAGATGACATCACTTAGCCGGGACAACCTGCGGGGCTGTGTGTGTGTGTGTGTGTGTGTGTGTGTGTGTGTGAATGATCTATTCTAAATATGAAGGCGAAATCAGATTGCGTGGGCCTTTCCCATGGAACCGGTGCCGCTCCCACCGTGGTGCTGAATCAGCGGGAAATGTATCTTTCGGGTCATTTCAAATGTTGTCTTAGCTGAGTCAGCCTTCTCCATCGCTGATAAGCAGTATTTACACGTCTGGGATAACATTTGCAAGGCTTCATAGATTTGACCAAGACTGAAAGGAGGGGTGTGTGTGTGTGTGTGTGTGTGTGTGTGTGTAAAAGGTCTTGTGTTTCGCTCTTCTCCTTATTCATCCGCTGTGGGGCAATGACAGGAGAGAGGACTGTTTCCTTTCTTCCCTGCTGGGGGGCTGCCCAGAGGCTCCCGATTGGCCACTGGAGGAAACAGGATGTTTGGACTTCAGGGATGTTGGGGGAGCTAAGTTTTGCCCTGCACTTTTTAAAGAGAGCAGGCTAGATTTGCAGTTCTTGGGCTGATATTATATGGATCGGACCTGCCAACCTAGCAGTTCGAAAGCACCCCCGGGTGCAAGTAGATAAATAGGGACCGCTTACCAGCGGGAAGGTAAACAGCGTTTCCGTGTGCTGCGCTGGCTCGCCAGATGCAGCTTGTCATGCTGGCCACGTGACCCGGAAGTGTCTGCGGACAGCGCTGGCTCCCGGCCTATAGAGTGAGATGAGCGCACAACCCTAGAGCCTGGCAAGACTGGCCCGTACGGGCAGGGGTACCTTTACCTTTTTTATATGGATCGGAACAGTGTTAGCCTTTGGTTTTCACCCTTCTCCAGATTTTTCAATACAGTTCTGGGCTCAAAAAAATTGCATTGGTTTAAATGCATCCAACTCCCCCCCCCCCCAAGTATTTTAGAATATAATGCATACGGAAATACATGTTGTGAAATGTGCCCAGAAATGTCCATGCAGGGGCCGGGGGGGGGGGGGAAGAGACATTAAAAATACAAATATTGTGCATTAAAAGGAATCCACAGGTTGCTACAGCAAAGGAATGGACTGGACGTTTGAATGCATACGTCTGAAAGTGGCCCAGTCCACTTTCAGCCTTCTTATTGGCTAGATCAGTCTTCCCCAAATTGGTACCTTCCAGATACTCTGTGTTCAAGACTCTTGCTTCAGTCTCCTGGCACCTCCAGTTAAATGTATTAGGTAGCAGAATTAGGTAGCAGGAATTCTAAGAAGGCGTTACTTTCTGTTCCTGTATTTGCCGCCTGCAGCACGGTTGCCATTCCACTGCAGTTCATCTGCTGCTCAAAACTGCATCATTCATCTGCTGTAGGAAAATCACATAATTTGTGCAATTATTTATGTACGTTTCATTGCCCTTACGGCCATTCCGCTGCGTGTAGTTTGGTGCTAAGGAAACACAATGCAAATAGGAAAAAGAATGGTATTGGTTATGCTTGTGAACTGAAAGCAACAACAACAGCAAATTTCAGTCATGTTTGCTGGATCAGTTTCTGTCCTGGACATGAAATGAATAAGTGAACATCGGCTGGAGGCCTGTGACAGGTGGAACCAAATAATTGTAGCTTTGCCCTTATCTTGTTGAGTTCTGTGTGGATTAAGGAGGGCAGAAGTGGATAGCTAGTGGACTGGGCTGGTTGTAAACAAGAAGGCAGTCAGGAGGGGGTTGGTTAAGGCAGACCGAGGTTGATAGGGCAGTGCCCCTTTTGCCCTAATGAACCAGCCCCCCTTGCAGTCAAAAATACCTTCCTTTGGGGCAAGTGAAACTATTTTTCTTAAAAGAAACTGCCTCACTAAAAGAACTTGTAAGAAAAGAGCCTGAGCACTTCATCCCTTCTGCCAAATCATTTACCTGTGGGAGAAATGGGAAGCAGGGCTTATTTCATTAGCTTTGCTGAAGGACCAGCTCCATTCAGTGCTATTATGTTTTGAGATTCCTGCATTGCGCTGGGCTTGATTAGATGACCCTCGGAGACCCCTCCCAACTCTACAATTCTGTGATTCTAGAAGTGCCTCCTTCCACTGAGTTGTTTCTACGCCCGCTGAACGTTATAAGAACTCTGGTGCCTGAGCTTGCGTTTTTCCTCTTCCCTCCCTGTCCTCTTTCCTTGCGTGCTATGCATTTCACATCATAAGCATGCAGGTAGGGGCTGTCCTTTTTAAAACGAATGGCATGTAAGCCACCCTGGGAGTCTTTTCAGCCGAAGAGCCAGGTGCAAATGCTAATGATAATAATATCTATGTGTATTAATGGGTTACCGGTTTGTGCGCTTTGATGTTTCCTGGTGCCGTTTGTGATCCTTTTCCCTCCTCTCCCTTGGCAGGTGAAACTTGTCCGTTATATTGGCACCCAGCTTCAGTGCAAGTTGAATGTCCCCCTGAATGACAGGACAGTGGAGCTGAACAGTTACCCGCGGTTCAGCGACTGGCTGTATCTCGTCAACGTGAGGAAAGACGTCGTTCAGGTAAGGCGGTGGGAATGTCCGTCTGAGCTTCCCGGTCAGGAGAACGGAGCCGTTTCGTTGTCTTAAAGTCTCTCTGCGTATTCTTGAATTTATTTATTTATTTTAAAATTAATGGTAGATCTGTGGCCTGGGTACAGGTAGCGGCTGTTTTAGGCGCAGCCAGTAATGTGCCGGACTGCATGTAACGCCAAACCCAGAAGTGACCTGAAAATGTCGCAAAAAGGGATGGAATGGGGCGGGGGCAGAACCGTTTCTTTGCAGACTTTTTCAGTGGTGTTTCAAATATATATACAATTTTACTTAAAGGTGTGATGCCTTGGAACGTAACCCCCCCTAAATTGGGAGCCGCCTGTATTTTAAAAGATTTCCCCCCATATTGGATAATGTACACTTTACTACTTTGTATGTTTAGTTAGAAGTAAGGCCCCTGTCTGCCCTATGCATTTAAAGCAGTATCATACTGCTTTAAGAGTCATTGCTTCCCCCAGAGAATCCTGGGAACTGTAGTTAAAGGAGCCAAGAGTGGTTAGAAGACCCGTATCCCCCTCAAAAGAACCTACAGTTCCCAGAATTCCCTGGGAAGAAGTCTTGGTTGTTAAACCACTCTGGGATTTAGAGCATTGTGAGGGGAATTACAGCTTCTGTGGGAACAAAATAAAATAAATTCCTTCCAGTAGCACCTTAAAGGTAAAGGGACCCCTGACCATTAGGTCCAGTCGTGACTGACTCTGGGGTTGCGGCCCTCATCTCGCTTTATTGGCCGAGGGACCCGGCGTACAGCTTCCGGGTCATGTGGCCAGCATGACTAAGCCGCTTCTGGCGAACCAGAGCAGCGCACGGAAACACCGTTTACCTTCCCACCAGGGTGGTACCTATTTATCTACTTGCACTTTGACGTGCTTTTGAACTGCTAGGTTGGCAGGAGCAGGGACCAAGCAACGGGAGCTCACCCTCTTGTGCGGATTCGAAACGCTGACCTTCTGATCGGCAAGTCCTAGGCTCTGTGGTTTAACCCACAGCGCCACCCACGTCCCTTAGTAGCACCTTAGAGACCAACTAAGTTAGTTATTGGTATGAGCTTTCGTGTGCATGCACACTTCTTTTATTTAATTTATTTTGCTTTGACTACGGCAGACCAACATGGCTACCTACCTGTAACTAGTTTCTGTGGGCTATACCAGCTTTTTATGGCCCCTCGCAACACTTTGCCTCCGCTTCTCTCCTCTTATGCAGTCAGACAGAATCTCCGCTGATGGAGATGATTCTCCCTAATATCTGCTTTGAAAACGGCCTCTGCACATGCTTGGGAGTTCTTGCTTTTCTCCAGCCAGTTTGAGCTGAAAGAGGAGACCCACCCAGTTCGTGGCATTCCTCACTTAGCTCACCCAATCCACAGGCTCTTTGGTTTATGAACTTAAGTTTTGTTCAGTCTTCTTTGATGCTGTGAATGAATTGTGACGTTACTGGTTTCCTATGAAAGCCCTGGAACAGGCTTGTAAATATTTTTTTGACCCATCTCTGTCTAAAGGACTTTTTCTTTGTATCTGTCACCCCGAAGGCGTAAGACCTAACCATTGCATGCCGCTGCCACTTGCAACTTCCAAATTCCACCAGAGGGCTGAGATTTTTGCACACAGATTTTCTCACTTATCATGGAACATGGCAGAACTTCTCTATCTTTCTCTCTTTACAGAGCTCTTTGGGCTTACTGCAAAAGCGAAATGTCTGTGTATATGTGGAATTCTTTAGATTAACCTTATCTTGAAGCTGCAGCAGGGATGATGTCACTTCCTTATCTCATGTGTCCTCCAACACGTCAGTCACGATTTTAACTTGTTTTATTACAGGGGGAACTAGAAAGCGTGAGTGATGTTTTGGCCACCCAGGAGTTCAATGGTCTCTCACAGTGATTTCCACCTCTTAGGTGCTCCCTGCACTATGCATTTAAAGCAGTATTCTACAGCTTTAAACAGTCATGGCTTGCCCCAGAGAATCCTGGGAACTGTAGTTTAAGGGTGCAAGAGAATTCTTAAAGGTAAAGGGACCCCTGACCATTAGGTCCAGTCGTGACCGACTCTGGGGTTGCGGCACTCATCTCGCTTTATTGGCCGAGGGAGCCGGCGTACAGCTTCCGGGTCATGTGGCCAGCATGACTAAGCCGCTTCTGGCGAACCAGAGCAGCGCATGGAAATGCTGTTTACCTTCCCGCCAGAGCGGTACCTATTTATCTACTTGCACTTTGACGTGCTTTCGAACTGCTAGGTTGGCAGGAGCAGGGACCAAGCAATGGGAGCTCACCCCGTTGTGGGGATTCGAACCGCCGACCTCCTGATCGGCAAGTCCTAGGCTCTGTGGTTTAACCCACAGCGCCACCCGTGTCCCTAAGAGAATTCTTAGGAGACCTCTATTTCCCTCACAGAGCTACAGTACCCAGAATTCCCTTGGAATAGGGATTGACTATTAAACTGAGCTGGTGAGGGGAATAGGGGTCTCCTCACAGTTCTCAGCACAAACTACAGTACCCAGAATTCTTTGGGAGAAGCCATGATACTTCCTTAAATGTGTAGAGCATAGGTACCAACTCCCTGGGGCCCTGGGTGCCCAAGCACCCACAGAATTCCCCACGAAAGCGGCCAGGCACCCACAGATTTCGGTGCCAGGGCCATGCACACTGCATGGCACCCACAACCCCGGGTGCCCACGTTTGCGGGGCCAAGTTGGCACTGCTGGCAGACAGAGCCTTAATTTGAAATTTGTCTGTGTGCTGAGTCTCAGGCCTGTTTTGAAGCTTGTGCCCTAGAACCCTCGTTCTAAATCCGTTACAGCCCGGTTGCAGCAGAAGAGAAGCAATTTGCAGAGATTTCGGAGGGTTTTCTTTTTCATCGTGTGCAAGTTCCGTGGTCAAACTGTGGCAGGGAAAAACCGTTCCTGGGGCTGTAGTTAAGCCCAGATTGAGGAACTTTTTCCTGGCCTACGGGATGGGCTCTGCTTCCCAGCTTTCCCACAGCCTGATGGAACGAGGCAGCCTAATGGAATGCCTGCCTGTTAAATGTAAAGGTAAAGGGACCCCTGACCATTAGGTCCAGTCATGGCCGACTCTGGAGTTGTGGTGCTCATCTCGCTTTATTGGCCGAGGGAGCCGGCGTATAGCTTCCGGGTCAGGTGGCCAGCATGACTAAGCCACTTCTGGCGAACCAGAGCAGCGCATGGAAATGCCGTTTACCGCCGGAGCGGTACCTATTTATCTACTTGCACTTTGGCGTGCTTTCGAACTGCTAGGTTGGCAGGAGCAGGGACCGAGCAATGGGAGCTCACCCCATTGCAGGGATTCGAACCACTGGCCTTCTGATTGGCAAGTCCTAGGCTCTGTGGTTTAACCCACAGCACCACCCGCGTCCCGCCTGCCTGTTACTTCGATTTAATTCCAGAAGGCTTCTTAATGATCTTTTGAAGGGCAATTCTTCCAAACTAGGGGGATGTTAACGCCATGAAGGAAGATGGACACCTTTATCAATGTCAACTTCAGTGTTTGGGGGTGAAGGGGCTTGGTCAATATGCCCTAAGTGTGGGGTTGGGGGGGGAGATGTTGCCAAAGTTGTCGCTGCCTATGTGCTTTCCCAAAGCCAATGCTCAAGGCAATTGGAGGCTTGTGTTTCTCCTTCTTTTTGTTATCACAACAGAGAAACGAGGGGTGCTGTGTCACCTTCCCTCTGGTGGCGTGTGAGCTTTGGCTGTTGCTGGGGGGGGCCCTCATTCTGCAATACTTGGGCCAGTAGTTTTCCATAGGGTTTGACTGAAGCGGGTGAGTGAATCTCAGCTGTGATGTTGACGTAACACAGCATTGGGGGTTTCTAGAATTACTTAAGCCCCACAACGAAAAGTCCCCACCCCTAGGGTGTTTGTCAGTCTCACCAGAGATCTCAATTTACTGCAATTGCAGAATGCATAGAGGGAAAACACCGGTTCTGTGATGTCCCAAGATGTTATCTCCCCTGCTTTGTCATTGCAGTTGTTTAAAATACAGTGGTACCTCGGGTTAAGTACTTAATTCGTTCCAGAGGTCCGTTCTTAACCTGAAACTGTTCTTAACCTGAAGCACCACTTTAGCTAATTGGGCCTCCCACTGCTGCCGCACCGCCGGAGCACGATTTCTGTTCTCATCCTGAAGCAAAGTTCTTAACCCGAGGTACTGTTTCTGGGTTAGCAGAGTCTGTAACCTGAAGCGTATGTAACCTGAAGCGTATGTAACCTGAAGCGT
>JAXCMG010000018.1:7961428-8002494 GCA_034642415.1 Podarcis siculus
TGTAACCTGAAGCGTATGTAACCTGAAGCGTATGTAACCTGAAGCGTATGTAACCTGAGGTACCACTGTAGTGGGAAGCAGGCCCAGCACAGGTGTTATATGCAAGGGGGTGAGATCTTTAGCAAAAACAACAATAGTTGCAGCGTGAAGAGTTTCTGTTCAGGTGCCAGCCAACCCACTAGCTGTGCTCCATTCCGTTTCCCCTCCTCTTCGTTTTCTCTTTCTGAATGTCAGTCGGCATTCCATGGTCACTCTGCCTGCGCAGCCATTGTGGTTCTCTCCCCCCCCTGCCTTCTGCCCAAGCTTTATGGTACTTCTGCAAACTTCAGCTAGAAAAGGCTCTATCTAGCCTTGCCCTTTGGGTCTAGATTTCTCCTTGCGGTGAGCCCTTTTTCTTTTTGGCAAGCATTTAAAAAGTGGCTTGTCCACCCGCATCCTGAAGTGGTACAGTCTCACCTTCAGACTGTACCACCTTAATCTGCTGCATGGATACATCCAGGCCGAGGCAGCTCTTGCACATAAGCGAATGTTTGTGGTGGGGCATGGGGTCGTGGAGGCAAGCTTCAACCCACTCACTGCCCACAGTCTGCATGTGTTTCTTACAATGCCTGCAAAGTGGTGTGGCAATAAAACGGCTAACACATCTGCAAAGCTAAGCAGGGTCCACTATGGTTCCAAATGGGAAGGGAGACCACAAGTTGAGAATCCAGGGGGTTGGACTAGATGAACTTTGGAGTCCCTTCTAACTTTGCAATTCTATGATTCTATGTTTGCATGACGCACAAAATTTACATGGGCTCTGTTCAAACTTCTGTGATGGACCTGGCAAACCTCTGGCACTCTAGATGTTGTTGGACTCCAATTCCCATCACCCTTCACCGTTGGCTACAGCGACAAAGGTTCATGGGAGTTGCAGTGCAGCAACCTCTGAAGGACCACAGTTCCCCCCCTCCCCGGCCATTCTTCTAGACCAGGCATCCCCAAACTCGGCACTCCAGATGCTTTGGGACTACAACGTCCATCATCCCTAGCTAACAGGACCAGTGGTCAGGGATGATGGGAATTGTAGTCCCACAACACCTGGAGGGCCGAGTTTGGCCATGCCTGTTCTAGACAGTGAACTTGGATAGATCACGAATGGAGATTTCAGTTCATTCGTGGGATATATCTTAATGTACAGACAGCTGTTCGACATGGGAAATGCATTGCTCGCTCTTTGGGATAAGCCCCTGGGATCTCCTGAAATGAGAAATAAAAAAAATTAAAGATAAGAATGTGTAACTTTACCTTGGGCATCATCTACACATCCTGGTTTAAACAGTCAATGGCTTCTCCCAAAGATTTCTGGGAACTGTAGTTTGCTAAGCCGGCTGAAAGTTGTGAGGAGACCCCAGGCCCCCTCACCGAACTACAATTCCCAGAGTGGTTTAACAATCCCTGCCTGTCCCCAGGGAATTCTGGGAGTTAAAGTTATGTTCAGGGAATAGGGGTCCTCTTCGCTGCTTTCAGCAGGATTCGATGGGGGAAGCCATGACGGTTTTAAGTGGTCTGCTTCTTTAAGCCCATAGGGGGTATATATGGGGCCAGGGCAAACTTGGTGGTTGAGACTCACCTGTAATCGTCATTACTTGCCTGTTAATCTGAATTGGCGCAGTGCAGTTTCATTTGCTTCTCCGCACAGATACTGTCCAGATGATGTTTGTCTGTTATGAAATAAATACGAAACAAGGTTGGGGATGGAGGTTTCTACTGAGACCCTTCTCTGTCTCTGTCCCTCCCTCCTCCTCCTGACAACTCTGCGGAGCCAGGGAGAAATTGCGCTTTCCCCAGTTCAGTCCCTGCGTGGTGTTATGAGAAGGTCAAATACCGAGCAGGGGCTGAAACATCATGCTGACTTTGAGGGGCCTCTTCCCTTCCCAGCCACCAACCTTTCTTTATATTTATATATACAGTGGTACCTTGGGTCACATACGCTTCAGGCTACATACACTTCAGGTTACAGACTCCGCTAACCCAGAAATAGTTCCTTGGGTTAAGAACTTTGCTTCAGGATGAGAACAGAAATCGTGCGGCAGCGGCAGGGGAGGCCCCATTAGCTAAAGTGGTACCTCAGGTTAAGAACTGTTTCAGGTTAAGAACAGACCTCCAGAACGAATTAAGAACTTAACCTGAGGTACCACTGTGTGATATTTTTATTAAATTTTCAACAAAAAGTAACACAAAAAGGGAAAAAAGGCGAAGCTTTCAAATGTGTTAATGAAAGGGAAAATGCTGAGTTCATCATTGATGCGCTGAGGTCAGTACCTGGGAAGAATCCCCCTGGAATCCATTTGCGAATATGGAAGGTTCGATTCTGATGTGGGAAGCATTGTTGGCAATGTCTGGGCGGGCGATGTTTTGTTCCCCCTCCTCTACATTGACAGTTCTTTGGAACTTTTCGTGGGAAAGGTTATGTTCCTGTGAAGGCTGTCCTTTGGGGTCTTTTAGGCAAGAAGAGTGGAAAGAGATTTTCTTCTGTGGCAATGGGAAACGGTTCTTTTTAAACATTGAAAGAAAGTAGAACCAAACAGTTTTTCTCGGCATTTAAGTTTGCACAGAGTTTGGTCCCCGAGGTGCCACTGGGGACTTTTGTATGAAGTATATGGTAGGCCGGCGCTTCAACAAATTGTTGCAGCGTGGAGTTGTGCCTGCTCAGGGTGCCAGCCAGTCGGCCATGCCCTTTCCTGCGGTACTCCATTCTGCCCTGTCTCCCAACAAAAGCAGCATTGCTTGTTTGTGTTAGATATCCCAGTAGGCTGTTTTTGGTCTCCTTAAGATCACCCCACCCCCAAAAGTTATTTTGTACCTCTGCAAAGCACATACCTGCCGATCCGTCGCTTCTGCATGATTGGTGCCATTTTAGTTACATATTATTCATCATTATTTTTTAGTTTATTAAACAAAAAACCCTAGCTTAACAGGATAAAATACACCACATTACAGAAGGATCCACAGTGGAAAATAATGAGTTTGCCATGAGTATATGGGATATGATAGGTCATCATTTATTTTTGACGCTTTTTACTCCATCCATTTCCCACCAAACATCTCAGGGTGTTGTCGAGAGTGTGTGTGAGCAGGGGAGTCTCGGGTACAAAGTCAGGGAGCAGCAAGGTGACTCGGTCTGGGTTCGAATCTCTTGTTTCCCAGGCTTAGTCCTCCACCCTGTCGGTCATTGTTTAACCAAAGAACAGGCTGCCTCCTTTTCATCTCTGGTTACCCTGCAAAAACTTGTCCTGCAAATAGACCGTAGAGCAGATGGAGATGAACTCTTTAGCAATGCGCTGGGGAAGAACTGGGTTTCTGAGGCTGTACAGTGGTACAGTGGTGCCTCGCTAGACGAAAAGAATCCGTTCCACGATTCTCTTCGTCTAGCGGTTTTTTCGTCTTGCGAAGCAAGCCCATTGACAGCTTAGCGGATTAGCGCTACAACTGTCAAGCGGCTTATCAGCGGAACAGCTGATAAGCGGCTTAGCGCTTAGGAAAAGCGAATAAAGCGAAAAAAACCCGCAGGGGGACGCAAGATTTTTTCGTCTTGCGAAGCAACCCCATAGGGAAATTCGTTTTGCGAAGCGCCTCCAAAACAGAAAACCCTTTCGTCTAGTGGGTTTTCCGTCTTGCGAGGCGTTCGTCTTGCGGGGCACCACTGTACCTCGGGTTAAGTACTTAATTCGTTCCGGAGGTCCGTACTTAACCTGAAACTGTTCTTAACCTGAAGCACCACTTTAGCTAATGGGGCCTCCTGCTGCCGCCATGCCGCCAGAGCACGATTTCTGTTCTCATCCTGAAGCAAAGTTCTTAACCTGAAGCACTATTTCTGGGTTAGTGGAGTCTGTAACCTGAAGCGTATGTAACCTGAAGTGTATGTAACCTGAGGTACCACTGTATATGCACCATACCTTTAAAGCACCCCTTCCCAAGAACCCTGGAAATGATAGTTTGCCCTTCATACAACTACAGTTCCCAGACCCCCAACAAACTACAGTTCCCATAAATCTTTTTTTGGGGTAGGGATGTGTTTTGAATGCACTTTAAACTTATGGTGTGTACACAGCCTTGTTCTGTACATAAATTTGTTTTATACAGAATATGCGGAATACAACATAACTATCCCAATTCTATGGGGGAGTGAAATCCTTTTAAGGTTTACAATTAATATATATGATCTAGTATTTACCAAAATGTAAATACAGAGGAAATGGGTAATCAAATGGTGTCCTCCACTATTGAAACTCACCGTATCTATTTATCCAGGCATGGTTTTTTTTAAAACCCACACTTTTATAAATATATCTAGTCTATTCCCTTCCCTGAACCCCCCAAAAACATTTTAGGTATTGTGTTGCCAGATATCTTGGTCCGAGAAGGGGACTGTTAACACGGACATCAAACAAGCCCCTATTTTTAAAATCTCGGAAAACGCCGTAGGATCTGAACTTCCCTCCACCTTCCGAACACAAACAAGCAGCAGGTCTCTCCCCACCGCCCACCTCCTCTCAGCCGATTTGCTCCCCTCCTGCTCTGCCAAATCCCAAAAATAAATCTGGCAGGCACTGGGGAGGCTGGAAAGCCCCAGGACCACCCCCCTTTTCAGAAATAGCCTGCCGGCTACAATTTAAAATATCTGCTGACTCCACCACATCGGGCAGAGAGAGGCTTGCCTTTTGCAGGGCTGGCTGGCTGGCTGGCTTTCCCCCTCCCCGACCCAGTCTGGTATTAATCTTGGGAAAACTCCAGTTTGTGGCTTGTTGATTATTATTTTTTTAAAACTCCCTTTTCATTTTTTGCTGCTGCTGCTAATTTGAAAATTCGAAAGCCTATGGTGGATTTTTTTGTAAACAAAACAAAGCAAGGCAAATGACAGCTTGTAAAATCCTGTAGTTTGGGGGGGGGGGCGTGAAGAGATTACAGTGCGGTAACAATGCAGTGCTTGTGGAATTGGGCCACGGCAAGAAGTCCTGAAGACCTGAACGGGAGCCAGCCAGTCACGCTGCGGAGCGTGAGAGGCCTCGCCTGTCCCGAGACGGCGGTTCCTGAGGTGAGTTCAGAGAGTGTCTGCTGTGGTTTCTGCTACTGAAATCAGTATGTTTCTTTAAAAATAAATAAATGCCACCTGGAGAAAAGAGGGAATGGTAGAGTGAGCTGGATTTGTGGCAGTGTGGAGGCTGTTAGGAGAAGAGGCGGCTGTTTGAACTCAGGGGCTACAAAGAACCAATCTACCCATTTCGCAGGAGGAAGCGGCAAGGTAGATCGAGGAAGGAGACGATGGGCAACGTTAAGACTCTGGACTTAGTGGTCTGAACTGAGAGGGGTCCCCCCTTTCCCATACCCCCCCAATATTCCTCAGATGAAAATAGGGACATTTCTCATTCCCGCCCCCTGCCAATTGATCCTCCTCAGCCCCTCAATTTTGCCCCCCCCCCTCGCAGGGCATTTCCACTATCACTATACCAATGGGGCACAGCCCTTGAGCAAACACCTCCATCCTGATTTTATTTCATGCTTTGGTAGGTTTGCAAACAGAAAAGCACACACCAACAAATAAGTCTTAGGAAGGAGCAAGATTAGACGCTAACACACAAAGGCTTTCTTTTTTAAAACAAGAACAAACCCCTAGACTCCTTGCGCTCTTCTCTTCTCCCCCTTTCTTCCCACCCAGGGCGGCCCTCCCCTCTGCCTGCCCATCAAAGCCTCACAGCCGCAGTCTCTCTTCCTGCTTGTCCGCCCTCCAGCAGCCGCTATGGACAGCCCTCATCCTGCTCCCTGAGCTCAGCTGCAGCGCTGGCAGGGGAAATGGGGATGTTCTGGGATCAAATCAGAAGCCGGGATGGCTTTTGTAATTCTGGGACCGTCCCTGGAAAATGGGAAACTTGGAGGGTAGGCCCTCTTGTTTTGTTAGATGTTGAAGTACATTACGTGACTGACTTTGCTCTGCTGATTTTGTGGGGACCCCCCAAAGTCCAGCCTCAGTATAGACTATACCATGGGTAGGCAAAATAAGGCCCGGGAGCCGGATCTGGCCCAATCGCCTTCTAACTCCGGCCCGTGGACACTCTGGGAATCAGCGTGTTTTTACTGAGTAGAATGTGTCCTTTTATTTAAAATGCATCTCTGGGTTATTTGTGGGGCCTGCCTGGTGTTTTAAATGAGTACAATGTGTGCTTTTACCGTGGTACCTCAGGTTACATACACTTCAGGTTACATATGCTTCAGGTTACATACACTTCAGGTTACATATGCTTCAGGTTACATACGCTTCAGGTTACATACGCTTCAGGTTACAGACTCCGCTAACTCAGAAATAGTGCTTCAGGTTAAGAACTTTGCTTCAGGATGAGAACAGAAACCGGGCTCCGGTGGCACGGCAGCAGCAGGAGGAGGCCCCATTAGCTAAAGTGGTGCTTCAGGTTAAGTACGGACCTCCAGAACGAATTAAGTACTTAACCTGAGGTACCACTGTAATTAAAATGCATTTCCGGGTTGTGGGGCCTGCCTGGGGTTTTACATGAGTAGAATGTATGCTTTTATTTAAAATGCATCTCTGGGTTATTTGTGGGCCCTACCTGGGGGTTTTACATGAGTAGAATGTATGCTTTTCTTTAAAATGCATCTCTGGGTTATTTGTGAGGCATAGGAATTTGTTCATTCCTCCCCCCCAAAAAATATAGTCCGCCCCCCCCCCCAAGGTCTGAGGGACAGTGGACCAGCCCCCTGCTGAAAAAAGTTTGCTGAGCCCTGGACTATACTGAGCTAGATGGACCAATGGTCTGGCTCCATATAAGGCAGTTTCCTATATTCCCTTTTGTGGCTGGTTCCACCTGGGAGCTCTGGATTTGAGCTGTGGAATGGTGCTGATCATAGGGAGATCTGCCTTCAGCAAAAATCCACCTGCCCTTTATTTATTGAACAAAAGTTATATTCCACTTGAACAGAACCCCCCAAAAAAACCTCTGAGCAGTTAACAAAAATGTAAAATTCTTATTGTAAACATCTTTAAACGCTAGCCAGGTTAGAATAATCAAAGCAGAGAAAGTTTAATAAAATGAGAAGGAAGGTGAAAATGAAAGGGGTAAAGGCGCATTTTGAATATGCTTGTTGAATAGGAGAAATTTTAATGGACCGCGGAAGGTGGGGAAAGGGAAGTTGCGGATAACGAGATGGTTTCAATACAGTGGTACCTCGGGTTACATATGCTTCGGGTTACATACGCTTCAGGTTACACACTCCGCTAACCCAGAAATAGTGCTTCAGGTTAAGAACTTTGCTTCAGGATGAGAACAGAAATCAGGCTCCGGCAGCGCAGCAGCAGTAGGAGCCTCCATTAGCTAAAGTGGTACTTCAGGTTAAGAACTGTTTCAGGTTAAGAACGGACCTCCGTAACAAATTAAGTACTTAACCTGAGGTACCACTGTAATTACATATTTGCTGCAAAATTGAAAATGAGAAACAGATTGTTTAAAAAAAATTCTAAAATTCTTGGTGGATGAAAATTTAAAAGCAAGTCTACCAATGCATTCTACGAAAGTATGGTTAAAATCCGTGGTAGTTAAAAAAGAGATCCGGTGTCCGGATCGCCTTGCCTGTGCAAAAACGTTCTTGGCAGGCGCTGAAATAGTGCAGCAAAGGTGCTTGCTTCATGTCAGCAGGCAGGAAAGTCCAACTTGCATACGCTGCCGCACTAAAATATGGGTTGCTTTCAAGCGCAGGGTGAGTATTTTGAGACACCTCTAACAGGGCCAGTCATGCAGATTGGAGCAGTCAAGTGGGCCCAGAATTGTAGGGTCAGAAGGGACCACAAGGATCATCTGTCTAGTCCAACCCCCCACAATGCAGGAATCCTTTGGTGATCCTGCAAGTTAACTTTGCCTTAAGCTGTTAAGGGCTATGCATTCTAATCGTAGCACCTTCAACACCTGGGTGCTGATTGGCAGGTGGGCAGCCATGCTCGTTGCATCCTCCAAACCTGAGCTCGCGGTTGTATTTTTCCCAAGTGTTAAGCCAAGAGCAGGCCTCCCCTCCCTCTCTTTCTCTCTGTCCTGGATAGTGGAGAGGCAGGTGGATAAAACCACCAGTTGCTATTAGACACAACGGCAATGGTTCTCCCTCTGCTGTCGAAGACAGTGCAGGCGTATCGCGCCCCCCCCCATGCAATTGACTTGCGCGCAACGTGCGGTGCTGGGAAATGAATGAATAAATAGACTCAGACCAGGAAATGGTGGGAGAGAGCTGGAGAGTCCTTGTGGCTTGGAAGGAGACCCTCCCTGGAGCTCAAAGAGGATGTCGGAGATGGTGGTAAATGTAAAGGGACCCCTGACCATTAGGTCCAGTCGTGGCCGACTCGGGGGTTGTGACGCTCATCTCGCTTTATTGGCCGAGGGAGCCGGCGTACAACTTCCGGGTCATGTGGCCGCTTCTGGCGAACCAGAGCAGCGCACGGAAACGCCATTTACTTTTCCACCGGAGCGGTACCTTTTTATCTACTTGAACTTTGATGTGCTTTCAAACTGCTAGGTTGGCAGGAGCAGGGACCGAGCAACAGGAGCTCACCCTGTCGTTGGGATTCGAACCGCCGACCTTCTGATCGGCAAGTCCTAGGCTCTGTGGTTTAACCCACAGCACCACCCGCATCCCATGGAGAGGGTGGAGAAAGTCCCAAAGAGACCAGAGGTGCAGCGGGGCTTTGTTGAGGTTGCTCAGCCTCACTGTCTAGCAGCTGATGCGCGGAATGTTACCCCTGCGTAAGTGGGTGGGAATGCCTGTATTCCTCTGAATACTAGTTCCTGGAAATCACAAGCAGGGACAGTGCCACTGTGCTCTGGTCCTGTTTTCAGGCTTCCCATAGGAGGGGCATTTATTTATCACATTTATATACGGCTTTTTCATCCAAAGAGCTCAAGGTGGTGTGCGTGGTTCTACCCCCCTCCCCATATTTTACTCTCCCAACAATCCTGTGAGGTAGGCTATCCCAAGAGACTGTGACTGGCTTACGGTCACCCATTCAGCTTGATGGCTGGACGAGGATTCAAACCATGGTTTCCCAGGTCCTTAGCCTGACACCCTAAACCAGTGTTTCCCAAAACTTGGGCCTCCAGCTGTTTTTGGACTACAATTCTCATCATCCCTGACCGCTGGTTCTGCTAGCTAGGGATGATGGGAGTTGTAGTCCAAAAGCAACCCAAGTTTGGGAAACCCTGCTCTAAGCCATTACCCTACACTGGCATCTGGCTGAGAACAGGATGCTGGACTAGGTGGGCTTTTGGCCTGATCCTTCTCTCGATGTTCTTAAATAACGAAGAAAGCAGTGCCAGGAACAAAACACCTTCCCTTCGGCAGTTTCCTCCTCCCTCAAATCCCTTCCTTCCCCTGTGTATGCATATTTGCGTGTGTGAGAGCGATGACGGATCTCAAACCAGTTTTTAGCAAGCTGCCTGGTTTCCAAGGCGTGCCTGAGCTGGCCCTGCGCTCTCCTAGCAGGGGTTCTCGTCAATCAAGTTTCCGTTGTCCCGTCTGTAGCATTTGATTGCTGGGAGAGGCTGGAGTTCAGCGGAGGGGTGCGTTTTGTGGGGAGATCCTGACCCCGCAAAGAGACTTAGGTGGCCGGAGGGAATGTTTGAACAGGCTCCTGGTTTTCCTAGCTGGCTGTGAGTGCACCTTTAAAATGTGTGGATCGGTATACAAGTGCCATTTTCTGCACAACTTTGCTCTCTCTCTCTCTGCCTCCCCAGTCTCCTTGTATTTCTGCTTGTGGATTTGAGACTGCGTTGACGCAGTCCTGGTTTATTTCCCTCTTGTTTTGTTTTGTTTGTGGTGTTTGCACTTCAGATCTAGCAAAAATTCTTCCCCCCCCCCCCTTCTTCTTCTGAAAAAACGTTCATGTGAAGTCTGGCTTGTACTAGTGGGGGAATCTATCCATTGCACGGGGGGGGGGGGGTAGGGCTGGGCCAATCATGTCTTTTGGATCACGTGAAATAAGGGGGCCTCTGAGCTAGTTCAGAAAGTCTTCTCCCTGCTGCCCTAGCAACTGCAGCCTTTTTGCATTTCTGAGCTTAGCAGGGGAAAGGTTGGTGCTTAAAGTATGACTTCCAGGAAGGGGTTGAACCTCAGGATTTCTCGTTTTTTTTGTAACTAAGCATTGGTGCGCCTGTGTCTTGGAAGGAGGAGGGTATTTTGCTGTTGGGGTTACAGAATCTGAGATAGGAGTAGGAGCAGCAGAAATAATAAAAAAAAAGAATCCTGTTCTTTGGGCTGGCTTCATAGCCAAATAGGTCCTCCTCACCCTCCAGATGTCCCCAGATTTACAGAAGTTGTCTCAGTTTCTGATTTGATCCTGGAATGCCCTGCTTTTCCTTAGGACGTCCCTAGAGGAAGGGCATTCTGGGAGGCACAACCACAAAGAAGACCCCGCTTTCTTGTTGCTGCTAGATAACACTCACTAGGTCATGGAATTATACTGACAAGGCATCTTCCAAAGATCTTGATGGTCTACTGCAGGCACCCTCAAACTTGGCCCTCCAGATGTTTTGGGACTACAACTCCCATCATCCCTAGCTAACAGAACCAGTCATCAGGGGTGATGGGAATTGTAGTCCCAAAACATCTGGAGGGCTGAGTTTGGGGATGCCTGGTCTACTGGTTCTGGGTGGAGTGTTACGCTTTAGGAAACCTGGTCCCAAGGTGTTCTGTGCGTTGTATGTTAACCACACCTTGAAGACGACTCTGTTGTTGAGAGGCAGCCAGTCCAGTACCTTTGGCACTGATGTAATACAGTGGTACCTTGAGTTACAAACGCTTCAGGTTAAAAACTCCGCTAACCTGGAAGAGTTACCTCGAGTTGAAAACTTTGCCCCAGGATGAGAACGGAAATTGTGTGCCAGCAGCACAGTGGCAGCAAGAGGCCCCATTAGCGAAAGCACACCTCTAGTTAAGAACAGTTTCAGGTTAGGAATGGACCTCCGGAACGAATTAAGTTCGTAACTAGAGGTACCACCGTACATGGGCAGTCAGATCTTTCCGTTAGTAACTGAATTCTGCACCAGTTTCATCCTCTGCACCAACCTCAAGGGCAGATCTCCACAAAGTGGGCTACAGTAATCCAGCCGTGAGGTGGTTGTTGTTGTTTAGTCGTTTAGTCGTGTCGGACTCTTCGTGACCCCATAGACCAGAGCACGCCAGGCACTCCTGTCTTCCACGGCCTCCCGCAGTTTGGTCAAATTCATTCTGGTAGCTTCGAAAACACTGTCCAACCATCTCGTCCTCTGTTGTCCCCTTCTCCTTGTGCCCTCCATCTTTCCCAACATCAGGGTCTTTTCCAGGGAATCTTCTCTTCTCATGAGGTGGCCAGAGTATTGGAGCCTCAGCTTCAGGATCTGTCCTTCCAGTGAGCACTCAGGGCTGATTTCCTTCAGAATGGATAGGTTTGAACTTCTTGCAGTCCATGGGACTCTCAAGAGTCTCCTCCAGCACCATAATTCAAAAGCATCAATTCTTTGGCGATCAGCCTTCTTTATGGTCCAGCTCTCACTTCCATACATCACTACTGGGAAAACCATAGCTTTAACTATACGGACCTTAACCGTGAGGTTACCGGAGCATGAATCACAGTGGCTAAAATGCCGCTATCCGGAAAAGGGTGCTATTGGTGCACCAACTCCTCTGGTAATTGGTTACCTGAAGCTAGGAGCAACCTCCAATGATGTACCTGTCTCCTTCAGGGGAAGAAGGGCAAACCTGTTCCAAACAGGCAAGCTTCCCAATTCTTTGGAACCCCTCACGGTATCTGCCTTATTGAGTAATTGCATGAACTTTATGTGTGCTGGTGTTGTACATCTTTCCTGATGCTGATGGTGGGGACCTGTGGGTTTCCAGATGTTGCATCATTCACCTCTGATCATTGGCCTTGCTAATGGGAGTTAAGTGCAGTCACACCTGAAGGGCTGCTGGTCCTCCCCTCCCCGCCCAAACACTTTAAAGTCTAGCAGGCTAAAGGGGTAGTCCTTCCTGGAAGCCCATTGACAGAGCAGCTGCAAGGGCAAGCTTAGCGCTCACCTGATTTTTCCTTGGGGTTGAACATGGGACCTTCTTCAGACACAGCAGATGCTCTCCCACTGAGTCATGACCCTTCCGCTATTTATTCAAAATAAATAGACTTCAGTTGACACAGTAAGCAGCCTCTCCACTTTCTTGTGCTTACAAGAAAGTCCAGCCGTGGGCTTTTTTTAAAAAAAAGGGGGGGAAATGAACACCCAGGAAGGCTGCAGTTTGCAGTCTGCTGATGAGATTATTTTGTAGGCTATGAAAAATCCTCAAAATACCTCCTGGGCTTCTTCAAATTCAAGGTAAGCACCACGAAACTCCACCCCCATGAGAATTCTTTTTTAATTCTCTTTATCCTTTTGACCATTTTTCAGATGCAATTTCTTTTCTTGGTGATTGATGGAGAGAACAGTTGGGGGGGAAACTGGAGGAGAAATTTTCGGTACAATGCTAGTCTGAGCGTGGGATCCTCCTGGCTGGGTTTGACAGACTCCACATGGCAAGGAAAGAGGCAATTACTTTCCTGAGCATGCTGAAATGCTTTTGTTTTATTTTTTACTTGGAGGCGGTGTGCCAGCCCCCTCTCCCTGTAGGCTAGACCTCACCATTGTGGAGGGTTATTGAAGGCAATACATGCTACTCAGTGCATGCCTAAAGCTATGGAACTCGCTCCTGCAGTGATGGGCACCAACTTAGATGGTTTTGAAAGAGGATTGGACAGATTCACGGAGGAGAAGGCTTTCCATGGCTACCAGGCATGATGGCTATGCTCTGCCCCCACAGTTGGAGAACCTAATGATTGAATACCAGGAGGGGAGAGGGCTCTTGTGCTCTGGTCCTCCTTGCAGGTTTCTCGGACGGATCTGGTTGGCAACTGTGAGAACAGGATGCTGGGCTGCGTGGGCCATTGGGATGATCCACCAGGGCTTATCTTATGTCCTTACTTTCTCCCACTGGTTGCTGTATCCTTCATGGTTTGGGGTTTTTTTTTTAATCCATTGTTGTTTTACACCATGGCGATCCTGCAAGCCTACTTACTGCATCCTTGTATGAAAATAGCATTTTAGGAACATGCCGTCAGGCAGCAAATTCCTTACTTGAGAACTCCCCTGTGTCTGGTATTTTGATTAGGTGTTACCTATGGGCTTTCAGACATACCTTCGTAATCATAAGGACCAGAAACTTGCTTTTAAAAGATTCTTAGGAAACTGGATTTTGCAGCCAGTAAGTACCATGCACCACACAGCTTTTTAAAGCAACTTCTCATCCTTCCAGCATGCATGGAGCCCTGCCTTGGATATAATGGTAAAATATCAAGGTGTTTTTCTGTAACCTCACACCGATTATTGTGGGACATACGGTTTCTTCTGCTTCTCACTGGTGCATTTAGGAAATTTTGGGCTGTGGACTCAGTGGTCTTATACCCCCCCACACACACCTCAAGCCGGGATGGGGGCTCTACCTGGCTCTTGGGACCATGCCCCCTACCATCCATGCAGTGGCGTAGCGTGGGGGGTGCAGGGGGGGCCGGCCGCACCGGGCGCAACATCTGGGGTTAGGGCAAATCCATGGGTTAGGGGGCGCAAATCCACAGGTTAGGGGGCGCAAATCCATGGGTTAGGGGGCGCAAATTACTTGCCTTGCCCCGGGTGCTGACAACCCACGCTACGCCACTGCATCCATGTCCCCTCTCCCCTGGCCATGCCCTGGCCTTGCTGCACACCATTATTTAGTGTTTTTGGAATGTGCCCTCGATCTCTGATATTGCCTCTTTGCTTGCCTGGATGGGAGGAGAGAGGAAGGGGAGACCCTGGAGATGAGGTGAGACCCTGGAGAGTGGCTGCCAGTGTGTAGACCAGGGGTCAGCAACCTTTTTCAGCCGTGGGCCAGTCCACCGTCCCTTAGACCATGTGGTGGGCCGGACTATATTTTGAAGAAAAAAATGAACAAATTCCTTTGCCCCACAAATAACCCAGAGATGCATTTTAAATAAAAGGACACATTCTACTCATGTAAAAACATGCTGATTCCCGGACCGTCCGCGAACCGGATTTAGAAGGTGATTGGGCCGGATCTGGCCCACGCGCCTTAGGTTGCCTACCCCTGGTGTAGACAGTACTGCATTAGATGGACCAGTTCCCCAGTCTCCTACAGATAAGGTTCTAAATGCCCAGAGGCACTGAGTGAGTGCCTGGATTTGGGGTGGGGGGGTTGCGGCGATCCTGCTCACTGAGACCTAGCCACTTGAGAGCTCAACCTTTCTGGAATGCCTTCCCAGCAGATAAAATGGGGCGGGCGCAGCCCCTTTTGTTGCACGTGGTATTTCTAATATAGCGTGTTTTTCCAGCAAATCCTCCTAGGAATGAGCTCAGAGATCAAGTCTAGTTTTTAGTTTATTTTTGTCTTTTGGAACTTATTTTAAGATCCTGCTTAAACTAGTGACCAGCGGTTTCTTTATTGCGTTGGCGGGGGGGGGGGCAGACACGGAGATGAATCATATTGGGCTAATCTCCCAAGGATGCTGTGGAGCAGTGTGTGTGTGTGTGTGTCTCTCTCTGTGTTTTAAATGTTAATCTGTCACATATGTACAGTGTGTGAGAGTGGCTCTTTTAAAGAGAGCCTCTTTATTTGTTCCATTACAGCCCCACTGGGTTTAGCTCTGTGTGTGTGTGTGTGTGTGTGTGTGTGTGAGAGAGAGAGAGAGAGAGAGAGAATAAATAAATGAGAGAGAATATGCATGCACCCACATTGCATGTCGTGAGGGCCGGCAGCAGGCTTTGAAAATCCTGTCTGAGCTCTTCCAATTCAAGGTCGTTGGGATTGTTTAAATATAATCTCCTTATACTTTTTTCCTACAACTCGCCATTCCGGTGTTCTAAAATTAAATTCCAGGCAAGCGACTACAAGCGGGGGGGGGGGGGGAATCTCAGACCGAGACTGCGCATGGACCACACATTTAAAAGCACATGACTTCCTCCAGAGAATCCTGGGAACCGTAGATTTGCTGCCTCACTGAACCACAATTCCCAACAGCCTTTAACAAACTTCTGTGTGCACACCATACATTTAAGGAACGTGGTTTCCCACAAATACAGTGATACCTCAGGTTAAGTACTTAATTCGTTCTGGAGGTCTGTTCTTAACCTGAAACTGTCCTAACCTGAAGCACCACTTTAGCTAATGGGGCCTGCTGCTGCTGCCGCGCCGCCGGAGCACGATTTCTGTTCTCATCCTGAAGCAAAGTACTTAATCTGAGGTAATATTTCTGGGTTAGCGGAGTCTGTAACCTGAAGCGTGTGTAGCCTGAAGCATATGTAACCTGAGGTACCACTGTAATCCTTTAGAACTGTAGTTTGCCCCTCACAGAGTTACAGTTCCCGACACCCTTAACAAACTACTGCGTATGCACTGTACATTTGAAACCCATGGCTTCCCCCAGAGAATCCTGGGAACTGTAGTTTACTTCTCGCAGTGCTACAGTTCCCAGCACCCTTAACAAACTTCAGGATTCTTTGGGAGAAGTAAAAAACAAAAACAGGGAAGAAATCCCTGCACTTAGAAAACCCAAATATCAGGGAGGAAGGTGGATAGGTAGAACCCTTTTCCTTGATACATTAGATGTCTGCGTTAAGGGAATGTTTCTGCAAGGAGGAGTCTTGCCTGGCTAGCCCCCTCCTGCACCCTGAAGCTGTTCAGTCTTCCTGACGCCTGTTTTCCACCTTGGTATAAACTAGGCCTCAGCACTGATTGTGAAGTTGGAGCGTTCAGCTGATCGCCCGCTAATAATAGCTTGCTTTAGTTCGAACATGAGCCGGATGGGGAGGCATTCCTGCCCGCTGCCGCCCCAAGCTCTGTGTATCCTTCAGCCCTTTAATCCTGCCCTGTGGATCCCTCCACCTTGTGCCTGCTCCTGCCACGCCCCCCCCCCCCAGGCTTTGAATGTCTTAAAGCAGCCTGCCACGTGCAGAATGAGGCCTATTACGGAGCCAGATCTCCCTAGGTTTTCCGACAGCCTCAGCAGGATTCAGTTCCGACAAACAAATCTCCACCATCAGCCCCAGCCCCCTTTCTTTGCTAGTTTGGGCCGAATGGCATGTTGCATTAATCACACATTTCATTGCAAGCAGTACCTTCGAGGGCAAATAGCAACTCTGGAAGCGGGAGATTGGAGGTGGGTTTTGGGCAGTGTGCTGGCGGAGGAAAACCACATGCTTGTACTTTGCCAGAGGCACCCTCAAACCTGGATTGTAATGGTTCTAGGGGTTGCTCGTGCGTAAGCTGGTGGCAACACCTGGCTGGGTTGCCTGAGTGAACCTTTTCTGTCCGGACAGCCACTCGCCCACGGCTGTCTCAGTCGCTGGCAGAATCCGTCAGTGGGCGTTTCTTGAACTTCTTCCAGCAAAGAAGCTCTTTGACGCCTAGTCTCCTCCTACTCTCCCTGCGCGGAAGCCTTCTGCGCAAGGAGGGTGTAGGCAACGGAGGACCCTTACTCTCCCCGCTGGTCCCCGGCAAGGAGTCGTGGGACCGCCTCGCCGATTCCCCCATCTGCCCCCCTTCTCCACTGGTGCTACACTGATTCTCTTCCCCAGAAGATGGGCTGCCTCTCCCCATCCCGGGACGCTCTCCGGAACCCCTCTGGAGCCCGCTCTCTCCCCCCCGGCCCTGATGGCAGTTCCCTGACATTGATGTAATGGGAAACTTGTAATGTGGAAAGTTGTTGCGGCGCTTGAGAGCAGGAGTGTGGTGAGCGAAGAAGATACTGCTCCTGGAAACCTGGATAAAATGCAGTCTAGTCTTGGAATCATTGATGGACGCTGCCTTCATTCTAAAAGTTGCTTTCCACCATAATGAGGACTGCATGCTTAGCTTGTTTAACAAAAATCAATGTTTCGATAGTCAGGGATTCGGTGGGTATCTCAGAGCTTCCTTTTGTGTGTTGCTCCACTCCTTAAAAATATGTAGGCCGGGCGACAAACCTTCGTCCAGGAGCCTCTGCAAAAGAATTCGGCTGTGTCATTTGTAAAAATGCAAAGAAACTTAATCTGCAGATTGCATCTTTTTTAGACAAAATGTTCCTTAGGACTGTTCTCTCTTGCACACGTGTGCCCGCCGCACTTGCTCGCATTTGCTCCATTTGTATGGTAGCAGCTTTTCTTTCGGATCTGGGTGTGAGCCAGCCCGTTGGTGAGAATTAACAGCGTGTTCCGGAACCCAATTCAGACACCAGATTATGTGCGAAGACGGCAGAATAAAAGAGGGAGGGTGCTGCTTTGCCCAGCTTGATAATGACAATAAACAGGCTAGATTGTGCCTGCTGTCAGGGGTGCGAGATATTGATGGCATTTCTCATACAAGGACCCTAAAGGCACTTGTGATGTCACTGTTCTTGGTTTCATCTTTACCTTTGTGGAGGTACAATAGTGTGTTCTGGTCTTTTTTGGTGCCATTTCCCTTCCCACCTGTCCTTGGCTTTGCTTGCCCACAATGACTTTTAGTCTGTTTGTTTTTGGCAACCTCCAGGTCCCCCCCCCCACATTGTGACTATACCGCAACATCCTTGGTGTCCAAAAAGCAAAGCACCACAGCCAGTTGGATGAAACAGGAGTTTGGGCAAATGAGGGCCGCTGAGGGACCACAGAAGCAAAAAAGGGGAAATGGTGCAGAGAAGCAGCGGTTGCTGCCAGGGAAGCAAAAAGGTCCCAAAGAGCATTAAGCATCTAAATACTTGGCAAGGCGTTCCATTTTCAGTAATTTGTTTGGCTGCCTTGAATGCTGTTACACAGGTGATATCCTCCCCTCCTCCCCCTACTTTTAGTGGTTAGGAGGTCTCCTGTTCTCCTCATGGAACTACAGTTCCCAGAGTGGTTTCACAGTCAATTCCTCTGGGAATTATAGTTCTTCTAACAACTCTCTGAACCTTTATCAAACAGCATTCCCCAGGATTCTCCGGGGGGGGGGGTCATAGCTGTCTAAAGTGGTATGATACTGCCTTAAATGTGTAGTGTAGATGGGTCCTCGGCTGGTTTACTGTTATGTATGATTGGATCAGGGCCTAAAAACAGGGTTTCCCCAAACTTGACTCTCCAGCTCTTTTTGGACCATCACCCCTAACTAGCAGAACCAGTGGTCAGGGATGATGGGAACTGTAGTCCAAAAACAGCTGGGGAGTCAGGTTTGGGAAATCCTGGCCTAAAACTACGCTTCAGCCTGGTTAGAATAATATAGACCTCTGGCTAAGTGTTGTGCCTTGACCCAAGGGCTAGGAAAAGTCAGGACTCCTAGTTGGTATGGGCAGGGTCAGCACCTGCAGCCATTTTAATGTCTCCATGACGCCCTTGAATGTTGTTGTTATTATTTATTCAATTCCTAGGCCTCCTTTTATCTGAAGATCACAGGGTGGTGTTGTGTTGAGGCATTGTGTGGGGGGAAAATGGCTTCCCTCAGCAACAGCGCAGCAGGCCTTGGGGCCTACATATATAATGTAGACACATGGTTTTGGCTCACCTGAGCCTAGAACCAGGAGGATTCTTATGCTCCATCCGCACTATGCATCTATGCCACTTTAACTGTCATGGCTTCCCCCCAGAGAATCCTGGGAACTGTAGTCGGGATTATAGATATGTGGGGTGGTGGTAAACTACAGTTCCCAGGATTCCTTGGGGGACAGCCATGATAGCTGGAGTGGTACAGCAGTTCTTTACATGTATGGTGGAGATGAGGCCTGAGTTGTGTTGGACGTCCCAACGTTGAACCTTCCCACAGTCCCCATGTCTGACTTATGGGCTCTATTGCTGTGTGGATTGGGGAACCGGTCCCTGCCCCTTGGAGTCAGCTGGTTCGAGTCTGCACTGCCTGACGGTGACGCCACCCCAAGTTTCATTTGCGCTCATGTTAAGATGTTTGTTTCGGGAAAAGAGGAGGGAGGGAGGGAGGGAAGGAAGGAGGAAACGGATTGGAAGCATTCCTAAAAGAAGCAGTTGTCTCGTGCAAGTACATGCTAACTCTGTCCTTATATCATCTGGTGTCGGAACGAGCTTCCGGAACACTCAGCAACTCTCTCGCTTCGTGACTTGGATTCCAGCCTGGTTTTTTAAGTTATCAAACTCTTGTTTCTTTTCTTCCCAGCATGCCTCTTGCTTGCATGTGGCGGATCTTCTTCCTCCCTCCTGTCTTCTGTTCTTGGTCTTGGGGGTCCAAAGATTGTCTCTTCAGAAGCTGGCATTGCGTAGGGCAAGAGTGGGGAACCTCTATTCTTCCTGATGTCACTATACTACAACTCCCATCAGCTGCAGCTAGCAGGGATGGTGGCCAGGGAGTTGTAGTTCAGGGCAACAGGTTTTCCCCATCCCTTAGAGCAGCCTTTCTCAACCTGTGGGTCCCCAGATGTTGTTGAACTACAACTCATCTCTCGGATGATGGGAGTTGTAGTCCAACAACATCTGGTGACCCACAAGTTGAGAACCGCTGCCTTAGAGGGTCAAACTAGGACCAGGGAGGATGAGCTTGAATCTCTTCCAGACCATGATTCTCGCTGGGTGACCTTGGGCCCATCTCTTTCGCCCTGAGGAAAATTTGGAAGACAAAATTTATTGTTGAAAAATGTATGGCAGTGAAGGGGAAATGGTGGCTGGGGTATAATTCCCATTGCCCCCTGCTAGCATGGCTAATGGCCAGGGATGATGGGAGTTGTAGTCCAGTAACGGATGTTCCTAACCCCCGGTGCAGGGGCCAAAAGTTTGCGCTATGAATCAGGACGTCCCTTGTTTAAATCTCATGTCTGTTATGGACTCACTAGATGCCCTTTGGCAAGTCATTCTCTTTCTCAGCCTCGGCCCTCTCCCACAATATGGGGGATACTAATACTGACTTCACTTACTGTGGGATGCATAATATCATGAGGATAGGATAGGAAGATGGGGGGAAACGGAGGTGGGGGTGGCAGAGAAATAAAAGGGGGTGTCCTGTTCACTCTGGCTCCAGCCCTACTTACTGCTTGCACATGAGAAAATGCAGTCCTCAGTGGCCAAAATATCCCATGCACCCACTTTGCAGCGTTGTTTGCTAACCATGCCAGCTGCAGGGTTGCAAGCAGGGGGCTGCCTGTGAGTCTCTTTTGTACTCTGGAAGGCACTCATTCGTTTGCCCTCTCCCTCTGGGCCCAGTTCATATTAGCACCTTTGTGGCTGTGCACATGCTCAGAGGCAGGAGGTGAATTCAGGCAGCAACGTCAGAAAGGGTGGTCCCTCTTGCAAGGGCGTGGGCCTCAGCAGCTGCCCAGTGATGGCTACTCCCGGCACCAGCCCCATTTGCCAGGGCTGAGGTCTAAGCATCCAAGTTGGTTTCCCCAGCCGCTTCAGGTGGCAAATGATGCTGAGCTTTTGCAGTATCTTCTGGACCCGCGTACGCGTAAGTGCAGTGCTTGGGCGGGCAGTTCTTTGTATATATTTTGGCACAGATGCCACTCCAGGAAAGGCCGGTCATTGCTTACAGGGAGAGTGCAGTGATGGTTGGGCGCAAGTCACAGCCAGCTTTTCCCGCATCTGCCTCGTCACTCTTTCAAAGCCGGGAGCGAGTGACTGGACCGTCCAGTCAGAAACAATTTTCTTGTTGTTCCTTTGTTCGACCTTGTTAAAACACACACACAAACACTCAAAGCAAGGCAACGCTCTAGCCAAAGCAGCTGTTGCTTGTCACCAAACGAGCCACACCAGGGACCAAGCTCCTGACCGTGTTCCTTGACCCAGCAATCTGCCTGAGCACATCACAACCACATAGTGTGATTAATTCATTCCCCGAATAGGAGGAGGGTAGGCAGGGGTGGAGACAGGACTCCATCTTCCTGCAAAAGTTTCCTGAACAAATAAATGACAGAGCTTATAAAATTCACGCACACAAACCACTTCTCTTTCTTGCAGAGGATACCGGAGGAGTTGACCCTCGATGCCTTACTGGAAATGGACGAGTCGAAAGTGAAAGACACCATGAAGAGGTGCGGGGCCAGCGCTGAGGAATGCTCCCGGCTCAATGGAGCTCTCGCCTGCTTGCGGAAAGTGACCCGCACAGGTAAGAAGGCTTCCTGTGCTGCTCCTGGAGGCTAGCAGGTCCTCCAGTGGTAGATCTCTATTTCAGTAAGCAATAGGCAGCATTGCTGCTAGCAACTGGTAGGGTGGAAGACAAGGAGCCCAACACCAGGGGGCAGCAGAGGCAATGACAGCTACTGCGTGGTCTGCCTATTGCGATCTATCATAAGAGCCTTTCTAGATCAGACCGGGGGTCTATCTAGCCCTGTATCCCAGTGGCCAGCCAGGCACAGATGCATGCCGTACATTTAAAGCACATTCAATGCACTTTGAAAGCGCGTGAGTCCCCGTCCCCCCCTGCCAAGAAGCCCAGGAACTGTAGTTTCCCTTCCTCATAGAGCTATAATTCCCAGCACTCTGAACAAACTGCTGCTTCGAGGATTTGTTTGGGGGAAGCCGTGTGGTTTAATTGTGCACCAGGTGTCCTTGTGTGGCATGGGAGGAGGATATATCAGAAGCTGGAGAAGTAACAGGACTTAGTGAGCAGGAAGAGGCTGGGGCAGAGAGCAGTCCAGAGGCAGAGGGAGAAGCAGAGGCTGGAAACGGGGGAGGGGAGAGGCAGAGATGAAGCAGGCTGCTGAAGAGGCCAGGGGCTCTCCCCCTCCTGCTGCGACCAGCTGCCCTCCCTCCCCCGGTCTCCCAGAACCTGCAGAGGTATGAAGAGTGCGGAGCAGAGACAGAAAAGGCGAAGGAACCTCAGATTGCTTGGGAAGGACCTGGCTGAGGAGGAGCCTTAGGGAGCGGTGGGAAGGTGGGGACCTTCAGTCCACACAACCGCATCATTGGGGCAAGAGCTTTGGGGAAGAGTTGCTGTGCTCACTAGGCCTGAGCTGTTTTGTTTCCTTGAACCAAGAGTTAACTTCACTGACGCCTTGTGAGTTATTCTGCCTTGATAGTAGGATAGGTAAAGGTAAAGGTAAAGGGACCCCTGACCATAAGGCCTGGTCGTGGCCGACTGTGGGGTTGCGGCGGTCATCTCGCTTTATTGGCCAAGGGAGCTGGCGTACAGCTTCCGGGTCATGTGGCCAGCATGACTAAGCCACTTCTGGCAAACCAGAGCAGCGCATGGAAATGCCGTTTACCTTCCCACTGGAGTGGTACCTATTTCTCTACTTGCACTTTGACGTGCTTTCGAACTGATAGATTGGCAGGAGCAGGGACCAAGCAACGGGAGCTCACCCCGTCGCAGGGATTCGAACTGCTGACCCTCTATCGGCAAGCCCTAGGCTCTGTGGTTTAAACCACAGCACCACCTGTGTCCCAATAGCAGGATGCGAGAGCAATCCTCTCTTGCTGCTGTTCCCCAGTAGCTGTTGATCAGCTCCTGATCCTGGACATAGGAATCAGCCACCATGACTTGCAGCTTGTGGGCACCTGCCATAATAATAAGAATAATTAATAATAATTTATTATTTGTACACCGCCCATCTGGCTGAGCTTCCCCAGCCACTCTGGGCAGCTTCCAACAAAGAATAAAAATACGATCCCTTTTCTTAAAGCCATCTAATTGCAATTTCCTTCCCATGTGCAGGTGGAGAGTACAAAGACGACCTGGTGTGGAATCTGCCAGACACACGCCGCGAAGCCAGCTTGATGCCCCCCTCCGAACTTTCCCCCTGCCCCACCTCGCTCACGTGGATGCACGGCAGCTTGACGTCCCTGAAGGGGAACGGCCCGCAGGCCCGCTCCGTCTCCACGTCCACGCTCCTGTCCTCCTCGGACCAAGGCCCCCCCGGCAGCGCCGACAGCCTCTTGGAGTCATTTGCTTTCCCCACCCACTGCGGGAGGCGGAACCTCAGGACTCCCCACAGCATCACCATCACGCCCCCCACGACGCCCCAGCTCAAGAGGGGGAAGCCGCCACGGACTCCCCCACCGCCCAGCCGGAAGGTTTTCCAGCTGCTCCCCAACTTCCCCACCCTCACGAGGAGCAAATCCCACGAATCCCAGCTTGGCAACAGGATCGATGAAGTCCCTCCTATGAAGTGAGTATCCAATCCGCTGCATTGTGGTCTTACTATCACGCAAGGGTTGCCATTTTGACAAGGCCCTGCCATGCACAGAGTTGAACCCTTGGTTTGTTTTAGCACAATTACTATCCTTTTAAAAAATAATGATTGTTTAACAGTATCTGTGTACTGCTTCCTCGTAATTTGAAACCTCAAAGGCGTTTACATTAAGATTATCAGTCAAAAAGAAGGTAGCATGAAATTTCCCCAACATAAAATCAGCAGCTTAAAAAAATAATCGAATTACATATGGAAACATGCCAGATTTACCGTGTCTGGGTATGTTTGCTTAAATAAAATGTTCAGCACGTGCTGAAAACTGTACAGGTGGTGACCATTTTGTGTGGGGGTTCTGTTCCTGCACCCCGCACACAGCGGTGGAGTGTGCATAAGACCGTGCCGCCCCCATTACTCCCTCTCCCGGGTCCAAAAGGACTTGTGTGTCAGTGGTCATGTGTCAATTGGATGCGCACAAAATGGTTGCCGCCTGTACAGTGAAGGCACCTGCTTAATATCAATGGAGTTTTGAACTGTTGGTACAGTTGCATTGAAGGATCGATTCCTTGCAAGTACAAGACAGGGATTGTGTGGTGTTTGTAAAAGTGCCTGTTTCACAGATAAAATTGGCCAAATGGATATACACATATATATGGGGTGAGGATATCTTTCAAGTCAACTGGTTCTAAACTGGTTCCTCTTACTGCAAGTATTGCGACGGCAATAGAAAACCAGCTGTTGCCATCCCCATTTTACAAATCAAGGAAATAGAGGCTGAGTTGAGCACTGGCCTGCAGTTGTTTGACCTAAGGCCACCTCTCTAAAAAGAGATTTGGACTGAAACCCAAAACACACACCTATTAACACCCCCTCCTCTCAACAGATTGAATTTTTCTTTTTTCTTTTTTTTTTTTTTTCATTTAATAACAACATTTATATACTGCTTAATTGTTAAAAAAACCCAAAAAAACCCAAGAACCTCTAAGCCAGCCTTTCTCAACCTGTGGGTCCTCAGATGTTGTTGAACTACAACTCCCATCACCCCTAGCTATCAAGGCCAGAGCTCAGGGATGATGGGAGTTGTAGTCCAACAACATCTGGGGTCCCACAGGTTGAGAACTGCTGCGAGTCAACAAGTCATATTGGCTTCTTGGAACTAATGCCAAAAATGTTGCAAATGAAGCCCAAAGGTGCATTATTATCAGGAGGGCTGCATTGCTTTGGTTCTGACGATTTGGGAGGAGCTGTAGCAAAATAGACTAGCGGTTACTTTGCTTGCAGAAGGTCCCAGGTTTCATCTCCAGCATCTGCAAGAAGGGCTGTCCGAAAACTTGGAGAGACTCTGCTGATAAGTGCACAGCCATGTTCTTCAATGCTGGGTGTCCTTTGGACATTTGGCTAAGTTGGCAATGGATGATGTGGGTTGCATTCCCAAGGATATACAGGGACCCAACACTGAAGAACACTAATGTAGAAATACCGGACCAATGGCCTTGCTAATTTTATTTTATTGCATTTCATAGTATCATAGAGTTGTAGAGTTGGAAGGGACCCCAAGGGTCATTTAGCCCAACCCCCTGCAATGAAGGAATCTACTTCACCTTTTTTTATCCAAGGAGCTCAAGGTGGTGTTCTCTCCCTCCTCATTTAATCCCCACAACAACCTTGTAAGGTAGCCTAGGCCAAGAAGCAGTGACTGGCCCTAGGTCACCCTAGTGAACCTGATGGCCAAGGAGGGATTTGAAGCCTGGCCTTTCAGGTCTTGGTCCAATACTCTTAACCACTATGGTAAAGGTAAAGGGACCCCTGACCATTAGGTCCAGTCGTGGCCGATTCTGGGGTTGCTTTATTGGCCGAGGGAGCCGGCGTACAGCTTCTGGGTCATGTGGCCAGCATGACTAAGCCGCTTCTGGCGAACCAGAGCAGCGCACGGAAACGCCGTTTACCTTCCCGCCGGAGCGCTCCCTATTTATCTACTTGCACTTTGACGTGCTTTCAAACTGCTAGGTTGGCAGGAGCAGGGACCGAGCAACGGGAGCTCACCCTGTCACAGGGATTCGAACCACTGACCTTCTGATCGGAAAGTCCTAGGCTCTGTAGTTTAATGGTTAACCCACTGTGCCACCCGCGTCCAACCACTACACTACAGTGCCTCATATAAGATATATGGCAGCTTTGTATATACAGTGGTATGTCGGGTTATGTACACTTCAGGTTACATATGCTTTAGGTTACAGACTCCGCTAACCCAGAAATAGTACCTCGGGTTAAGAACTTGGCTTCAGGATGAGAACAGAAATCGTGCCCCGGCGGCGCGGCGGCAGCAGGAGGCCCCATTAGCTAAAGTGGTGCTTCAGGTTAAGAACAGTTTCAGGTTAAGAACGGACCTCCGGAACGAATTAAGTACTTAACCCGAGGTACCACTGTATCTTTGATATATCTCTATGGCTCAAGTCTAACCCCCTGTTTTGTTTTTCTTCTCTCTCTTTTAGATTCGGTAAGAGAGGCATTCTTTTGGCAACCTTCTCGCCATCGGTGGAGTGGGGGGTGAAAAAAACATGACCTCCGTAGGTTTGGAGGGTAGCCTTTCACACAACCTTCTGCTTGCCTGCATCTTGCGCATTCTTCAGAACAGTAGGCCCAAACAGTCACTCTGCTGCGATTTCCAGAATTCTCTGGGAAGAGGGGTTGGCTGTTGAACCGCTCTGTGAGGGGAATGTGAGATTGTCTAACATCTTCTCAGCACCCTGAGCAAATTGCAGTTCTTGAGTCTCTCTTTTTTGGGGCGGGGGGGAGACATGTCTGTTAAAGTGGCATCATGGTGCTTTAAATCTGTGGTATGGATGTGGCCCTGGAACACCACAGGTCGTCCGTCCGTCCCCGTCCTTGTTTTGAACATTCAGGCCTGCTCCCATTGTGTGTTGTCTGGGTTGGCTCTTTATAGGGATGGGTTGGTTTAAAATAGTTGTTTAAAAAAGAAACTGCGTCATGCATGAAAGCTTGGTTTAGTGGTGTGGCTGGGCTGAGTGCGAAGTGTGAACCATGACTCATTCTGAGCATGTGAGGAAATTCCAGTGGCAGATAATTTTTACGATTCTTTTGTTCTGCTGCCTTTACTTCCTTTGCCTCTACTGACATGTTGTGCGATGAACCCTAGCAGGTGCGGGGGGCCTTTTAGTCCAGCAGATGTTGCAGAACTAGAACTCCCAACAGCCGCAGGCGCTATGGCCAGTGGCCAGGGAAAACAGGAGTTCAGTAACGTCTCGGGGGTCGAAAGTTCCCTGCTCCTGATCTTACCTTTTGCTGTCTTTCTTTTAGATTATTAGCAAACTAAGTGCTCCTAAGAGTTCTTTCATTTCATTGGGTCTGCTCTTGAGTAGACCATCCAAAGGCCAGTGGCGGATACAAATATCTGGAGTAGAACTTAGTTGGATAGAAACACCCTAACTGTGCTTTGGAGATCCTCTGACTGCCCCCATCTAAAATCCTGCATTCTGTGCTGAAGGTTGCGGGGGACGGACAGCAAATTAGGTGCTCAAAATAAAAGGGCACATTTATTTTTCTACATGGTGTCAGGCTCTAGAGAATTTTAGGTAACGGTGAAAGGGTAGAAAAGACGGTAGTGGAGGAGAATGAGGGTGTCACCTGGTCCTTACCTTGTGATGTCAGAAAATCCCATTGCAGATGGAGACGGGAGCAGAAATTGCAGCAATTTGCATGTTCATCGAAGGCCAGGAATGGAAATCACACAAGCGAATATGTGTAGCACCCACTCTTCTTGTGGAGCTTTTTTTAGTTTGCAAATGTTACATCATAAAACGTTATTCTATTTGCTGCATATTTTTTACATTACCCTTGTGCTGAAATGAACTGAAATTGATTGTCTAATTGATTATGTTAGTTTCAGCCATGGGATGAAAATGTCTGCCTCTAGTGTCTATACAGTTAAATGGAATAATTAAGGCGGCCTCTGTCCCCCATATCTGTCACAAACACCTCCTGCCTGCCTGCCTTCTAGGGTATGTCTCTCCCCCCCACCAAGAAAATGAAATTCTGCTAAAAAGAAGAGACACAGAGGGAGAGTTTGTTCCTTTCATATTCTCACAGTTTCTTTGGGTGCCTTCATGTGGAAATACGTTTCCTTTCTTGTCTCAGTTATTCTTGTGATAAGAAATACAAGCTCTGTGTGTGTGTTAGACCAAGAAGAAGGGGCTGGCCCAGAGACCCACACTGGGTCTCGCCTCTAATATTGCAGTTCCCCAATCTTGTTTTAAAAGGCGTCTAGGCTGAACGTCGAAATGCTTCTATGTGTGAAGGACGATGGGGTTTATGTGGTGAATTTATGTCTCTTTGCACTGAAACCAAGTTTCTCTGTGCTGTTTCAACACCTGGGGCCACGACTGCAGGCATATTAGTCATTTTAAAAATACGAATATTCAGTTGTTTCAAACAGAGCTGTGGCTTATGGTTTCTGAGTTTATGAATTGTATTGTTTTGGAATTTGGGGAAACTTAATTAGTGGGGGTAGGAGACCTGAAAAAAAATCACATCTGGCAACCAATACGCCCCTTGGGTTTCAGATAGTACATGGGTAGACGAGTCTTAAAAGCCCAGGACACAATTTTTCACGGCCCTCTAGCAGCTGTGATGGCTTATTTGCCAGAAGTAATGTACAGTGGTACCTTGGTTTACAAACAGTCTGGATTGCATACGCTTTGGATTGCAAACACGTCAAACCCGGAAGTGCATGTCCCGGTTTGCAAACTTTTTTTGGATTACAACCCATTTTGGGGGGATTATGAACAAAAAAATTTTGGAGGCCCCTTTGGCGAAAGCGCACCTTGGGTTACAACCTGCTTTGGTTTACAAACAGACCTCCAGAACGGATTGTGGTTGTAAACCAAGGTACCACTGTATTTAGTGTTAACTCTGGAAGTGTATGCTCAATTCTGACCAAACTAAGCCTCCTGATGTATTTTGTGCCTTAGGATGCTTGGTTTTAATGAAAGCGCTGGTGCCGTGCTCTTTTTATTGTAATTATCTGTGATATATATATATATATATATATATATATATATATATATATATATGAATGACATATGACTATATATAAAACTCTATCTCTATATATAATAAGTATATATAGTTTTAATTCTAGCAATGTTTAAATGCTTTTAAATGATTGTTTTTTCCTAGAGAGATAGATGATAGATAGATAGATAGATAGATAGATGGATGGATAGATAGATAGATAGAATCTTTATTTGCATCAGCCACAATCCATAGCAATAAAATAAAATAAAATGTACTGAAGATAGAGGTAAAAACTTATATTAAATATATTTTGGGGGTTTTCATCAATAATCAAATCATAGATCTTATTCTAATTGCCCCCGCTAAAGACCTTGCAGTCTTTGCTGTCACCTGATCATCTTTTATCTGTTAAAAGAAAGGACATGGTAGCAATGGTCAAGCAACCCGGCAAGGACAATAATAGAGGGGTAATAACCTCACTCCTCAAATCTTTATAAAGAGTGCAAACCAGAAGCACATGAGCCACTGACTCAATACTACAATACTATGTTTTCATAGGGAGAACCGGATATAAGATCAGACAAATGAGAAACAGAAAACTGAAACTGACAAATTCGTTCATCTCTAGCACTGCCTTCCACCTTTTCATTTTCAGCGGGCACCAGATACCACTGGTATCTGATACCTACAGTTCCCATCACCCCTGAGCATTGGCCATGCTGGCTGGGGCTGATGGGAGTTGGAGTCCGGGAACTTCCTCAGAGCCACAAGTTCCCCACCCCTGCATTAGTGGCTTGTGCCATTCTTCAGCCGTACGACTTTGCCCCTTTGTAATGTCCCCTGCCAAATGATTTGCGGGAAATGAGAGTTCCTGGCTCTGGCTTCCCGATAAATAGACAAACCGGGAAGTATCGCTGTGTGGAGCTGGGATTTGCTGCCATCTGGAGTCGATAGGAAGCAGAACCTCCCGACTTGTTGCATGGATGGGCCATGTGTTGTTTCACAGTGTCCACCTTCCTTTCTGGTGAAACCTAACACACTGCCTTTAATTTTGGCTTCTCAGATCTCCCCCAGGGATCGCCTCAGACTGTACGAAGAGATATTGGTCTGTCTGTGACACACAGGTAAATGCTCCACATGCTTTCAGTGGGTGACAAGCTCCTCAGGTTGGATTCTCTGAAGACTTAGCTCAAGCCCATTGGTAGCCCTGAGTGGGGCTGGACATACTCTTGTTGCTGCAGCAGTATGACTTTCCCCCATGCAAATCTCATTCCACTGTCTGCGAAAGAAGAGTTGGGTGGGTGGGGGCGTTCAGACTGCAGCCTTGGAAACCCCCATGTATGGGCAACATCTTAGAAATGCAGCCTTCTGCCTCTCCTTTCCCAGCCCTGCTCACTCGCCTGCATGGAACTCCCTGTCACCAGTGGCGACCAGCTACTGCTTCAATCCAGTAATGCTACTTGGTGACTCAACAGCAGTCTTCTGGAACCTTCTGCTTTGCACAGGACCTTCTCTGTCCTCGTGCTATGACCTCTGCTTGAAAACACGGCTCCAAAATGTTTTCTGGGGCGTGATACTGGTGGGGTAGAGGGCGGATAGGAATGAACCGTTCCCTGGTGGAATGTAACCACGTGAAATTCACAAATATGGCTCCCTTCTTCTTCTTTTTCAGATTTTGAATTTTTTCCCTGATAATACATTTTTTAAAAACCTTCCTCTCCTTTGTGTCTTCTTTGTCAGTCAAGATCCTTTATTAGGCATAGCAAACCACACATTGTCAAACAGACACCGTTTACAAATTGTGCAAAATACGAACGTGTCTTCTTTGTCTTGGCTTGCTTCTTCTCGTTCAGATTCTCCGCAAAGTCATGGCTTTCTCAGGTCTGCCAGGTGTGTCAGAAAAGCATGATGTTTGGCGTGAAGTGCAAACACTGCAGGTAAGTGAGCGATGAGGACCTTCCCCCTTCACCTGGCCCAGGTATGTGGGCCAGCATACCTGCGAGGCAATTCAGCCGTCATAACCGAAGAGGGTAGTGGGCTGGTCACTGTCTCTTAGGCTAACCTGCCTCACAGGGTTATTGTGAGGATAAAATTGAGAAAGAGGGAACCGCATGCAGCCCTCCTCCCTTGAGCTCATTGGAGGAAAGGTGGGTGATAAATGCAATTACGTAAATTTGGCATTCCAGTTCAAAGGAATTCAACTGTAGGCTTCCTTCCTTTCACTTTAATTCCAGAGCCCAGAGTGACATACTTGGCTCTACCCACTACAGTGGTACCTCAGGTTACATATGCTTCAGGTTACATACGCTTCAGGTTAGAGACTCCGCTAAACCAGAAATAGTGCTTCAGGTTAAGAACATTGCTTCAGGATGAGAACAGAAATCGGGCTCCGGCAGCGCAGCAGCAGGAGGAGGCCCCATTAGCTAAAGTGGTGCTTCAGGTTAAGAACAGTTTCAGGTTAAGTACGGACCTCCGGAATGAATTAAGTTCTTAACCTGAGGTACCACTGTAATCGTTTTATCACCCCCTACTAATTTTACCCGCATAACAATCCTGGGTGGTAGGCTAGGCTGAGAGAGTGAGTGACTGGCCGAAAGTCACCATTCGAGCTTCGTGGTCAAGTGAGGACATGAACTGGGACGTGATGGTTGGACTAGATGACCCTCGTGGTCCCCTCCAACTTTACAATTACAGGCAACCCCCGATTTGCACAGTGGTTGCGTTCCAGGTCATTGCGCACTTGCGTGGAATCACGTGCCATTGAAACACCCCATTCTGCCCCCCCCCCCACTCTGCAGTGCTCTGTCCTCGTTCTGCCCTTTTAGGTAAAGGTAAAGGGACCCCTGACCATTAAGTCCAGTCGCGGACGACTCTGGGGTTGCGGCACTCATCTCGCTTTATTGGCCGAGGGAGCCGGCGTACAGCTTCCGGGTCATGTGGCCAGCATGACTAAGCCGCTTCTGGTGAACCAGAGCAGCGCACGGAAATGCCATTTACCTTCCCGCCAGAGCGGTACCTATTTATCTACTTGCACTTTGACGTGCTTTAGAACTGCTAGGTGGGCAGGAGCTGGGACCGAGCAACGGGAGCTCACCCCGTCATGGGGATTCAAACTGCCAACCTTCTGATCGGCAAGCCCTAGGCTCTGTGGTTTAACCCACAGTGCCACCCGCATCCCGTTTTAGTGACATCTTTTAGAATGTTTCCAGGTTCTGCACTGTGCACATGTACACAATTACACACATATCAGTCACGTCTAAAACAGGGGATGCCTCTATATAATGTTATATAATCTCTAATGCACCTTTTTCTTGTTTGCAGATTAAAGTGTCATAACAAATGCACGAAAGAAGCCCCACCTTGTAGAATATCTTTCTTACCCAGTAAGTGTGAGGTTTTTTTAATTGGATACCCCTCCCCCCCCCAACATTTCTGCCCTACCCAAGCTAATTTGTCACCTTGGTGTTGTTGCAATAACAAGAAATGGAGATAAATTGTTTCCTTTTCCCTCCTTTTCTCTTCCACCCATCCTCAATAGTACCCCGATTAAAGCGGGCAGAGTCTGTCCCTTCTGACATCAATAACCCGGTGGACCGACCATCAGAGCCGCAGTTTGGGACTCTTCCGAAAGCTCTAACTAAAAAGGTACTGGGCTTACAAAAAGGGGGCGAAGCCCAGCAGAGGACCCCCAGAAGAGGATTGCACCCTTGTGACTGGCCAAACAATAAAAAAAACAGAACGAGGCTGCAATCATAGACACATTTACCTAGGGCTAAATTTCATTGAACTCAGCAGATTTCACTTCAGAGTTATTTGGTTTGTTTAAATTAATTGCTTATTAGAAATCTGGCATACAGTAGAAAGAAACTTTGCATAACTGGAAGCCAGTTATAATTTCTTTGCTTAAAACATCTGCTTCCTTGGGTGCAGGTCTGAATTAAATTTAGTTTGTAAAACTTCTTATTTTGTCTTCTAGTAAATGCTTTGCACTATGATAAATATTGCGTTTTATATTGAACAAGTATTTGATAATTAATGTGCATGCGACGTGTTCCTCCTCGTTCTTCCTGTTTCTTTTTTTTATATATAATAGTTTTTATTAAGTTTTCCGTTTTAACAATCCAATCAAATCACATTAAATATTCCAAATTATACAAATGCATATCCCCTGTTTCTGTGAGCTTTATAACCTTTAAGAAGTGATGGAAAACATTCTGGCTGAATCAGAGCTACCAAGGCTTAAGGCTCATGATTTCTGCCTTCTCTTGTCTGTTTCCAGGACCACCCGCCAACAATTAACCACCTCGACTCCAGCAGCAACCCATCTTCCACGACCTCCTCCACACCGTCTTCCCCAGCCCCCTTCCCATCTTCCAACCCCCCCAGTGCAACGCCACCCCCAAACCCATCTCCCATGGGCCAGCGGGACAGCCGGTTCAACTTTCCAGGTAAATTTGTGGTTTTGTTCTCTGGGACCAGGGTGGTAGAACAGGGGATGGTTGGAGCAGAGCCGTCCCTACCATTAGGTTAAGTTGTTTCACTTATACTTTTAATGCCAGGGAAGGGGAGCTACACCAGTAGGTTTATCCACCTCTGGGGCCATGCACCTTGATTTGGAGATGTGTGGTTTGCTATAAATGGCAGTTAAATCAAGTTTTGCTTTGTTCCTCTGAATGTGAAAGGAGGTGATGCATTCTCCAACCCAGCTGCAATCTTTCCAAAATGCATGCACTCAAATGCACCCGCCTTGCCTGTTTTGTTTTACAATTTACTAATGATGAACTTGAATTAATTCACTGAATTTATGGGGGCAGTTGCTGACATGGTTTCCTCACATGCTAATCTCTTGTGATTTTTTTTACATTTTGTTTTGCTGTCCTCTCCTCCTTTTCCTCCTTCCTTTTTTAAAAAAGCTGCCTACTACATTCAGCATAGACAACAGTTTATCTTCCCAGGTGAGTTCTTCTGCTTCTAACTGGCTGGTGCCATTTCTCCTAATGCTCCTGTTTCCCCCTCACTCTCAGAACGGAGGGTGGGCTCAGGGCGAAGAGACTTAACTTCCTTCTGCATGATGCATCAACGTTCTGCCCTGCTTGCATGAACAAACTGGGACATTTCCTTTCCCCTGCAGTGCCAATGTTGTTTAAACAGCACAGAAAGTGCTGATGGGTGCAAACCAACAACAACTATTATTATTATTATTATTATTGATTTCCTTCAATGGAATTGTTTCAAGGCAATGTAAAATAAAAACTTTGGTTTACTGATGTGGTGGCAAACATGGGGCTCTTTGGATATCGTTGGACTCTAATTCCCATCAGCCCCAGCAGCTGTGGCCTGTGATCAGGGATGATGGGAGCTGTAGTCCACAAAGAGCCAGCGAAAGCAGCACTACAATACCTTGTCTGGTGCTGGCAGTGTGGTGAGTTTTGTATAAAACACCAAAGCAGATGTAATAGTGGACAGGCACAGCAGAGAGAGATGACGGTATTGTGGTGGGATTTTGTGAATCTGGAAGTCCCAGGTCTGATCCCAGATATTTCCAGATTAAAAGGGACATTAAGGATGTGATGAGAAAGACCTCTTCTTGCAAAATTGGAAGGGCACTTTTTCAGGGGTCAACAGGGGGCCGGTCCACTGTCCCTCAGATATTGTGGGGGGCCGGACTATATTTGGGGGGGGGGGAATGAACAAATTCCTATGCCCCACAAATAACCCAGAGATGCATTTTAAATAAAAGCACACATTCTACTCATGTAAAAACACACTGATTCCCAGACCATCCACGGGCCAGATTTAGAAGGCGATTGGGCCAGATCCAGCCCCCAGCCTTAGTTTGCCTGCCCATGGATAAGATACTAGGCTAAGGTAGTAGTTTCCTGTTGCCAGCAAAATTGTTTTGCTCATATGATTCACTAAGCTTGGAGTGCTGGTCTAGTCTTGTAGGAGCTCAGTTACTGCAAAATGGTGCAATCTGCTTTCCAGCACTGCATAGTATTGCTACTGTGTGATGACTAGGGTCACATAAATGTGTAACAGACCTCATGGGAATATACCACTTCGGTCCGCAGCTGAGGGGGGAGGAGGAAATCATTTATTGAAATGTTTCCCTGCACTGCATGTAGAAAGCACACACATCAGGAAGAGAGATTTTAACCTAGATTTCTAGAAGGTTATGTAGTAGATTTGATTCCTCATCAGTCTGAAGTCGTACAGTCCAGGATTGCTCAAGACTGTGATTCTTCTGAATTGTGTATATTGGGTCTTTAGTTCTATGTGGCTAGGTACTTATTGGGTGAATGTTACTGTCGCTGTTAAAAGCAAAACTAAGACAACCTTGAACTGCAAACATCAATTTCTTTTTCATATATTGCTCTTTTCTGTAGAAATTCCCAACACCCCCCAAGTAACACAACCTTCGGAAACTACTGAAAGCACTAAGTAAGTCGGTTAGTCTTTGTTTCTCTGTCTTTCTCCTTCTAACAATTCTATTTGGACAGGAGGAATCAACTAATAAACATTATGGTGTATTCTCACTGCCCAACAGGGGTGCTCCTGTTCCACCAACTAGATGTGCCCTTCTCATAGATACTCCATTCCATTCCCCTGCCCAGTTTTCCATTCTTCTTTTCTGGTTGACGTTCAATATTCTGTGGTTACTGAGCATTGTCAACCCTCACTGGTTTTTTTTTTTAAAAAAAATCATTTAATGTCAGGGTCCCACCACCATCAGGCCTGCTGACATAGTCATGTGACTATTAGACAAAATTGCATATATAAAAATATGTTCAGCAGGATAAATTTACACTAAAATGCTGGCAATTTTTTGGGAAGACTTACAAAAAAAAATCGCAAACTGATGTGGTGAACTGAACCTAAGGCAGGAAAAATGAAAGAATCAACAGTGACATAGTCTCCCATCTCTACCTGAACCTCAGTCATTGGGCCATCATAACTCTCAATCATTTGTGCCATCTTGCATTGTCAACTCAATTCTCTCGTTTCCCTTTTTCTCCTTCAAATAGTGCTGATGAGCACCTAGAGACGGATGGGGTTGAAGAACGTGACGTGGAGGTAAGTTTCCATTTGTTGAGGGGTTTTTTGAGGAGTGAAATTATTAATTCGTATAGCTGGGGTCGCCAGCCTTTGTGGACCCATAGGCACACACACTCACCCTGCAACCAAGCGCACACAGAGCAGCCTATTCTGTTGGCTACACTGGAATGTTTCTGTTGTTCTCCAGGGAGTGCCCCTCTGGAGCCTCAGTCTCAGGAGGTAAAAGCCTTTCCCCAAAACACTTATCCAAGAAGGTCGGGTTCAAGGTGCAGTCTTGTCTCTACAAGCCAAGGTCAAGCACAGTCAGTCTTTGCCCAAAACACGACCCAGAGGCTAGGTCAGGCCACAGTGCAAGGTTGATAAGCACAGTGTTCAGGCAAGGTGCAACTCACCAAGGCAGTGGAATCAGGAACAAGGAGTCAGAGACTTAGGCGAGTGCCTGGTCCATCCCAGTGCCTCTATACAAATCTGTGGTGCAACCACATTTGAAATACTGTTTGCAGTTCTGCTTGCCTCACATGAAAAAGGATATTGTGGAGTTGGAAAAGGTTCAGAAAAGGTTCAAAATTATCATTTCATTTTTAATTTGTATACCGCCTTTCTATATTACTATACACAAGGCGTTTTTTGCAGCAACAACATAAACAACAAAGAACGCACACCATATAATGAAAATGAAAACAAAACATAACTTTAAAATGGAACGGCTTATATCAAATAAAGTAATATTCAGTAATCTATTAGAACACAATAAAATTAACTCCCAAAACATCAGCAAATAATTAAACAGAAATTCGCGTTTAACCATTGCAATAAGTAATTACTAAGCTGTGAGAAATAAAAATAACTGCAAGTCACAATGCATAAAAATACCACAATACAAACAAAATCATGTAAAAGGGTCAAAATGAGAAACAAAGACTCACAACTTATGAAATTATTTAATTATATAAGGGGATGGAGAAGCTCACTGATGAGGAAAGGTGGTAGGAACTGGGAGTTTTTAGTTAAGAGACAAAGCGAGTAAGAGGTGAGAATGTAGCATATAAAATGAGGTCATACATTTTCTATTACTGGGGAATGATCAGGAGCTCACCAAGTTAGTGGCTAAATATCTCTATTTAGTTTTTTGTCATCGAAATACGCTGCAGACGTCTGATCTTCCTGGAGACCTAGAGATGTGACGATAGACTGCTCTGCCTCCTTTCTTTTAGCAAAAGTTTTGTGTCACTGGGGAAGTGGTGATTCTGTGTTGATTTCTTTTGGATGTTTGTATGTGATGCGAATAAAAGGTCTGATGAAAAAAATATACATAAAACGATTCAAGGCAAGGAGAGAGTGAACAGAGAAAAGTTCTCCCGCACCCTCTCTCACAATGCTAGAACTGCATTCGAGATAAACATCGGAAGATTCGGGGCGGACAAAAGAAGGGACTTATCTTCCACTATTAAACTATTGAATTTGCTTCCACAAAAGGCAGCAGTAGTCATCAATGTTCCTGCCAACCTAGCAGTTCAAAAGCACGTCAAAGTGCAAGTAGATAAATAGGTACCACTCCAGCGGGAAGGTAAACGGTGTTTCCGTGCACTGCTCTGGTTCTCCAGAAGCAGCTTGGTCATGCTGGCCACATGACCCGGAAGCTGTACACTGGCAAGATGAGCGCCGCAACCCCAGAGTCTGCCACGACTGGACCTAATGGTCAGGGGTCCCTTTACCTTTACCTTTAGTCATCAATGTGAATCCATTAAAAGAGGATTACACAATTTTTCAGAGGATAAGACTATTCGTGGCCGCTAACCAACATGGTTATACTCTTCTTCCACTGCCAGAGGTTGCATGCTTCTGAATTCCAGTTTCTGGAAACCACAGGAGGGAAGAGTTGATCAGGTTTGGTTTGCAGGCTTCCCACAGACATCTGTTTGGCCACTGTGAGAACAGTATGCTGGACTAGATGAGCCATTGGCCTGATCCTGCAGGGGTCTTCTTATGTTCTTAATGCAAGGTGTTAGGGTGTGTGTGTGTGTCCAAGGGTATTGGAGATTTAGCCATGTTGAAGTGGGACGATCCAAAGGATTGCCACCACAAGGCCCTAGGGAGGGAGGATGTGGCAGGCCAGGACTCGGTATCTGATATTCCCATCACCCATTTCTTTCCCAAGCATGTGGAAGACCAAGAACAGAACAAATCGGAAAACGAGGATGATGAAGATGAGGTTGACGACCTGCCGAAGCGGCGAGACCGCTGGCGGCGAGGGGTGATGTCCCGGAATGTCAGCCAGACCAGCGTCTACCTGCAGGAATGGGACATCCCCTTTGAGCAGATCAAGCTGGGCGACCCCATTGGCCAAGGGAGGTGGGGCAAGGTCTACCGGGGGAAATGGCACGGGGAAGTGGCCATCCGGTTGCTGGAAATCGATGGGAACAATCAGGACCACCTGAAACTCTTCAAGAAGGAGGTGATGAACTACAGACAAACCAGACATGAGAATGTGGTGCTTTTCATGGGGGCCTGCATGAACCCCCCTCACCTAGCAATCATTACTAGGTAAGCATCTTGATTTTTAAAATTATTATTGTTATTATTTTGGCACTTAAAAAGAAATTAGATCTGCTAGGGCTTTGTTAGTTCAACAGTTCCAAATTGAATATCAAAGGTGTGGCTGCTGGCCTCACCTTTTACTTTCCTAAAGTGTCCCTTCTAAAGTTTATCCTAAAAGAATAATATGGAGCAATAGGCAATAACTTTGTAAGCTACCGAACAATCCATAAATTTAATGAATCGGAAGAAGAGGTGAATAATCCTCTAAAACCCAAGGGTGCGTGTGATGAGCCTAATGAAATTGCATAAAGGGATTTCAGAACTGCTATTGCATTTCTGAGGGGAGCATTATTTTACCCTTCGATGAGAATCTTACAGAAGTTTCATGGGATCTTTTACATTTTTTAAAAAAAACAAGTTTTCAGTTTGTGCTGGTGTTGTGTACTGGTGCTCTGTTGATTATATTGCATGCTTCTTTGAGTTACTTGTTGAATGTGTTTGGTGTTTTTTTAAAAAAAAAGATATAATTTTGATTTAATTCGGTGTAGTTTTGATATTTGGTCGCCTCTTTTTATTATGAGCTGCTCTGTGAGCTTGCTATTAGGTGGAATAACAATTTTAAAATACGAATCAGTGCATTGTTTGTTCGAAAAACAAAATCTGGAGATCTTGATCGGCAGTTATGCTTTTGACCAAGGTTGCAAACCAGCCCCTAACCTCGGTTGCAAGCACTGGTTTGAAGACAACCACGTTTAGTTCTGACAGTTATCACGCTGCATCATTTATACCCTTGGACTCTATCTTCTTACCTGCCTACCTATGGATCTGTAGCTTTTTTCAGCCTGGGTATGTGCCTGTTTGTGATGGGATAGTATCAAGTGAGCATAACCATTCCTTATATCATTTACTCATCACAAGACAGTTCTGATTTTTCTTCTTATCTCAATTGTCTACCCACATCTGCCTTAGCTTCTGCAAAGGAAGAACGCTTCATTCGTTTGTAAGGGATCCCAAGATATCTTTGGATATTAACAAGACCAGGCAGATCGCCCAGGAGATCATTAAGGTAAGAAGCATTAGGTCCAGTCGTGACCGACTCTGGGGTTGTGGCACTCATCTCGCTTTATTGGCTGAGGGAGCCGGCATACAGCTTACAGGTCATGTGGCCAACATGACTAAGCTGCTTCTGGCGACCCAGAGCAGTGCACGGAAACGCCGTTTACCTACCCGCCAGAGCGGTACCTATTTATCTACTTGCACTTTGACGTGCTTTCGAACTGCTAGGTTGGCAGTGTTACCTGGGATAGGGAACCATTTTTCCCCCTGTGGAAAACATGAATTGGGGGCTGGAGCCAATGGTGGATGGAGCCACTGCTCTGCCTTTCTGCCCTGCCTCTTCTGTTTCTCTTGTAAACATTTGAACATGGATGGAGAACATCATTGTCTCCAGATGTTCTCCCATCCACCCCAGCCAGCATGGTCAATGGTAGTGGATAATGGGTGTTGTGGTTCAGCAACACCTGAAGGCAACCGGTTGCCCATCCTGGATCTAAAACAATGACTGTCAATACTGCTTTTGGCAGTGGTACTTGGAGGTTAGGTTTCTCTTTCAGGGGCTCAGGCAAGGCCATCTTTAAATAACTGGTTTTCTTTTGCCCACAAATGACTGGTATAAACTGTGTAGGGCAACAAAGCTAGTGATATTTGCTGTGGGCTAGTAACTTGGGGAGATTCATTTCAAGGCTGTGCTATTTCACCATACTATAGGAGCCCACTCTGTCCCCTTCTACAGTATGGGTGACGGGTGCGTGCAAGATGAACAGAAAGAGAAGGAAATGTTATATAAAGCAGGGGGGGTCTAGGAGTGGACGCAGCAGGGGCTTGACCGGGTAGCACGCCAAGGAATGCAGATCTGCCTGCAAAAAGCCTAACACACTGATGTTTTTCAGGGCATGGGGTATCTCCACGCAAAAGGGATTGTGCATAAAGATCTCAAGTCGAAGAATGTTTTCTATGAAAACGGAAAAGTTGTGATCACAGACTTTGGTCTGTTCGGGATTTCTGGTGTGGTTCAGGAGGGAAGGTAAGTTTTCTTTTGCTACCTCTTTCTCCATTCGCTTCTATGTGAACCAGGAATTGAACGTGAGACCTTTTGCCACTGAGTTATGGCACCTATAAAAGCCCCACCCACCCCCACATGTCATCTTATTTATTTATCTTGTTCCACTGAGTTATCCCCTCCTTTGAGTTCCCAAGTTGTGCTGGCCTGGTAGAGTACTGGCTTGGATCCAATGCTAGCCCCGCTCAGGGTAGACCTGCCAAAGTGAACCGACATGGGTTCGCACGTTTTAATGGGTCTGCACCGCACCAGCGGCAAGACAGGAGCAGTAGCCAGGTCAGCTGCAAAGCAGGTGAAACTTTTGTTGCCATCTTCCTGCTTTGCTTTGCTGCTGCGTCCCCCTGAAGGGAGAGGAGAGATGCCAGACCATCCCTGGACGACCCACCCACCACTGATTTGTAACATTGGCCTTGACCCCAGATTTCTGGGTGGGGTGGAAATGTTAAAAAGCGGGGGAAATGCTGGTTCGATGGGGATGATTTTTGGACTAGAGGGAGGTTGAGGTTTTGCTTATTTGCTAATTGGGGGGTTATAGTATTGCTGTGCTTATTGTTTTGAGTATTGTAAATGTTGTTCACTACTGGCATGTCCCTGTCCCCCCGCTGCATGGATGTTATATGAAATATTCAGGTATTATATGACGCACACCCCTTTCCCCTATAGTATTGTGTATTGTATACCTTTTTTCATTTTGTTGTAAGGAACTTGGAAACCTTTGGGTGACAAGTGACTAATAGGTTTAATAAATGAAATGAAATGCTCTGAGTAGAACTTTGCTGGGTACATCACCAAATCCAGTAACGCTCCCCTTTCTGACACCAGGCGCGAGAACGAGCTGAAACTGCCCCACGACTGGCTGTGCTACCTGGCTCCAGAGATTGTGCGGGAGATGGCTCCGGGGAAGGATGAGGATAAGCTGCCTTTTTCCAAGGCAGCTGACGTCTATGCTTTTGGGTAAGTGTGAGAACATCAGTAAACGCCGATTGGTTAAAAAGGAGAAATTTCGTATTGCAAAGGCCTGCCTAAACAGTCCAAAGACACACCCAAAAGAAGGGAGGGATGGTTCCCGCTGAACTTCAACTGGCAGGGAGTTCCACAGGGTAGGGCCTGCTACATAATAATAATAATAATAATAATAATAATAATAATAATAATAATAAT
>JAXCMG010000018.1:8002504-8016747 GCA_034642415.1 Podarcis siculus
ATAATAATAATAATAATAATAATAATAATAATAATAATAATAATAATATTTTTTTATTTATATCCCGCCCTCCCCAGCCGAAGCCGGGCTCAGGGTGGCTAACAACAATAAAATAATGCAACATTCTAAAATCTTTTCATTATAAAATTAATTCAAATCGAATTGATGGCAACCATTGGGCTAGAGTTCTGTGAAGATTGCCAAAGGAGGGGGGTCAGGCTGTGCCCTGGCCAAAGGCCTGGTGGAACAGCTCTGTCTTGCAGGCCCTGCAGAAAGATGTCAAGTCCCACAGGCACCTAGTCTCTTGTGACAGAGCGTTCCACCAGATCGGAGCCACAGCCGAAAAAGCCCTGGCTGTGGTTGAGGCCAGCCTAACCTCTCTGTGGCCCGGGATCTCCAAGATGTTTTTGTTTGAAGATCGTAAGTTCCTCTGTGGGACACACCAGGAGAGGCGGTCCCGTAGTGTTCTTGGTGATGTGTCTGTCGTTGGGCCCTGACAGTGATAGACTTTTGGCTCTCAGTTTTCAGTTCTTAGCAACTTTTCAGTTTAAGTGAGAATACCGTAAGATCTTGGGGACATAATCCTTGGAGGAAGGGCAGAGAAGTACATTGATAGGTTTCCTGTTTTAACTTTTCAAAACCTCTCTTTGCCTCTCAGGACCGTGTGGTATGAGCTCCAAGCCAGAGAGTGGCCCTTTAAGAGCCAGCCAGCCGAGGCCTTGATCTGGCAGATTGGGAGTGGCGAAGGCATGAAGCAGGTCCTCTCCACAAGCAGCTTGGGGAAAGAAGTTGGAGTAAGTGGACAGGGGATTCTTCCGTTGGCAGCTGCGCTTAGTACATCAGCTGCCCGGGGCCGGCCCAAGTGTTAGGCAAAGTGACGGGATCTCAGATGCTGGAAAGGGGGATAGCGGTGCTGTGTTCAGAGGGCAGGCCTGTCTCGTGCCTCCTTAGCTAGCCTGCCATGTGCTGGAGGATGCTATCCAGCCTCCATTGTTGGAGAAGCACCATCTTGTCCTTTGCTTCAGTCCCCAAAATGTCTTGATCCGGTGGTGTGGGATGATGGGAGTTGTAGTTCAACTGACTCGGTATAAGGCAGTTTCCTGTGTTAACTGCCTTATACCGAGTCAGACTAATGGCCCATCTGAGTTGATATTGTCTACCATGGCTATAATTCATTGGCTCTCCAGAGTTTCAGGCAGGATTGAACCTGGGTGCTCTATCACTAGGCTATGTTCCTTCCCAAACAACTGGAGGCCTATAGGTTTCCCACACCTGCTACACACCTGTCTTCTGACTGCATCCCTGTGCAGGACCAAGACTAAAGTAGCTGGGAACAGCCTAGGCATCCGCAAATTGGTTGCTCCAGAAGCCGAGATGGTAGCTAAAACGTCCTCCTCTATAACAACAACCCATGAAAGCAACCCCAAAGGACCCTGGGAGCTGTAGTTAAATGTTCCCAGAGTTCCCTGGGAAGATGGCTGGATTGTTTAACCATTCTGGTGAATTGTAGCTCGTTGAAGGGAAATTCAATTGCCTAAGTACCTCTGGAGCCAGGATTGAAGCTTACAACTCCTTGCACCTCCCTTGTTATAACAACCCATGAAAGCTTTTCAAAAACATGCCTAGCCTTGGTCAGTAACACAACTGCCTGTTAAAAACGCAATGCCGTCTTTTTAGGAAATTCTCTCTGCGTGTTGGTCTTTCGACGTTGCTGAGCGTCCCAGCTTCACTCTCTTGATGGAAATGCTTGAAAAACTGCCAAAACTCAACCGGAGGCTCTCTCATCCGGGACATTTCTGGAAATCAGCCGAGTACGTATTGCCCTGTGTCCGCTTGCCTCTAAGCAGTTGATCATGCTGGTTGGGGACCCAATATTTGCAATGGGGTGAAAGCTTCTGTAGGTTCGTGCATATCTGCATTTAACACACTAACACTGCAGGCCCATGTGTCTTTAGTGTGCCCACCGGTACGTCACAAAGTTGTGAGTAAGCCTGTACATGGTAAACCATGGTTTGCAGGGAGAGCTAATAAGGCGGCCTCCAAAAATTGTTGAACTCCAATTCCCATCGCATCTGGCCTTTGCCCCTGCTGGCTGGGGCTGATGGGAAATGTAGTCCAACTTTTTTAGAGGGTGCCATTTTGGCTCCCTCTGCAAGCCATGGTTTACTGTGTTTGAGCTGATCACCCTTGGCACGGCTGTGCACGTGGCATAAATGTAAAGTGCACAATTTCCCACAAATAATTCTGGGAACTGTAGTTTGTTAAGGGTGCTGGGAATCATAGTTCTGTGAGGGGCAAACGACAGCTCCCAGGATTCTTTGGGGGAAGTCACTTGCTTTAAATCTGTGGTGTGTTCCCATAGTCCTGCCCACTGCTAAGGAGAATGGCTAAGATCCCCTGGGTCCTAACTTCTCGCTACCTCTGTGAGATAGACTCCTTGTTAGGTTACCAGCTGCCCCTCCTGAATTCACTTGTGGGTTCAGAGGGGCATATACGTGTGTGGTAATTCAGCACACACCTAGGCACAAAGGTCTTGCTTTCAAACAGCTACACCTCCCCTACCCCCAACCAGACTATCTACATAGAAATGGGAGGAAAGAATTAAGGCTCCAACAGTAAACCAGCTGTTCCAATCTCTGCTTAAAGATGCAAGCATCATTCTGCTGTGTGTTGGGATCACAGGAAGCCGGCTTATACTGAGTTAGAGCCTGTGTCCATCTTGCTCAGCATTTTCTGCATGGACTGGCAGCAGCTCTCGAGGGTCTCACGCAGGGGACATTCCCAGCCCTACCCGGGTGCAAAGCAGATCCTGTACCGCAGAGCCCTTCAAAGCTAGCTCTTCTGTACGGCTGAGTTTTTAACGGTGAACTAACGCTCCTTCTCTTATCTTTCTCCCTTTGCCTTCAACCTCCTTCCTTATAGGATGTAGCTACTGATGCAATAGTTGGGTTCTGCCTTGCATGCTTCCTTGTCTCCTAACCCACTCAGCAACTTGGACAACTGCTCTCAATGTGTGCACGCAAGCACACACACAAAAACCACACATGCTGCCGGTTTTTAATCCTTGGATGCCCCTGCTGCTTCTACGAATTCCTTTTCCCCGCCTCTTCTCTTGGTGTGGGCTGCTGTAACTCGAAATAACCATTCCTGTCTGCAAGAACTGTGGCGTTCTACTAACACCTGGTCCAGATTAACCCTTCTTCCGAAGCGTTTTCAGCGGCTGCAGCACTTGTCACCTCGCCTCTTCCTGTCCCGGCATTCTTCTCCTTCCTCTATAGACTTGCCCCCAGCGGTTATTTCTCTGAACTTTTACCAGCCAGCATCTCAAGCAAGTTTGCAAGCAAACACCCAAACCAACCAAGCAGTGTTGCGTGCTTCTCCTTTCTGGTGGGGTGAGAGGGGCTTTAAGGAAATTAATAAATCCATCTGTGCATTTTTGGGGCTGGCCAGCAGCAGCAGATTGGAAAACTGCTCTCAAGTCTGTTAAGTTACAGCTTCAGTTGGGATAATTCTTGATGTGCATATTTCCCTCTCCCTCCCCACGAGAGATGGGTTAAAAACAAGAGCGTTTTCAAACCGTTAATTGTTTAATCGGTTAAATCTGTGTAAATTCACGCAGGAGCAAAGCTAGCCGTCTTGAAGCCTGCAACTGTTTTTCTCATGTTTTTCTTCCTGTTTATTTATCATTTCCATCTGCCTCTCGCCTTTCTGGCTTTTCTGAGAGAAGGCAGTTTTTAACAAGTTATTTGTATTAAAAAATAATTAAAAATAAATAAGGACTTAAATAAAAACAACAACCCGCTACCTGGTTAATCTTCTCCGGGCAGTTTTTAACTATGACCAACTTAACTGACTAAATTAATGTCAGTGCAGTAGCTCCTAGTTCGTTAAAAAAAAATCCTAATCCCATTTGTGTGTTTGAGGCAGCGTTCAACAGGGGCCAGCATTGTGGGGCATGCTTTTGCTTGTGTTTCTGCTTCTCGCTTGTCCTTTCAAGGTGTAGCAGTGGGAAATCTGACTTAAGAGCAAAATTCAGAGGGGCATCTCACCCGTGACATTTTCCCTCCCCGGAGATGAGCTCAAGGACAAGATCTAGTGATCCACTAGAAATTTGATTCTATTTTCACTTGCAAGCAAAGCTACCTAATTTGCACTTTGGGAAACAATAGGCAAACTGAATCTCAGCCTCCTTTTGAAATCTACACATCCTTGCTCTCCAGCTCCCCTGCCCAAACCCCTTTTGAGTGAGTTCTCCTTCTCAGGAGACCATGGCTGAACTTCTCTCCTTGGTTTTGGAGGTGAGCCTGGTTCAGTTGACTTCCTGCCTCAGGAGGCTGTGGACTCTCCTTCCTTGGAGGTTTTCAAGCAGAGGTTGCATGGCCATCTGTCATGGATGCTTTCGCTGAGATTCCTGCATTGTTGAACTAGATGACTCTTTGGTCCCTTCCAACTCTACAATTCCATGATTTGGCAGAGGAAATTCCCCTGCTAGTCCTTTTCTAGGCAGGAGAGTATGGCCCCCAGCTTTGTAGTAGCAGAGCCAGTGAACTTTCTGCTTTCCTCCTCAGGGAGGGTGGTCCAAAAGGGACAAGTAGGGTGGGGGATCTTGTCCAATCTTCAGTGCTTTACAGATTTTCATTGGACCTAGCAGACCCTAAGATGTTGCTGAACTACAACCCGCCCCCTTATCCTGAGCTAGCTGCAGTGATGAGACATGAGAGTGCAGCAACATCTGGAGGGCAGGAGAGCTTCCTTCGGGTTTGTGTCCAAGTGAACTAGTGTGGAGGGGGAGCAATTTAGGGAGGCCAAATTTGGTGGCAATGTGTCTTGAGCCAGCCCCAAAATATGTTACTTTTCCTGCTCACAGACTGGGTCAGAAACTTGGTGCATGCAGACTTTTCCTGATCAACATGGCGCAGCAAGAGAAACACTTTGCAAGTGACGCTGCGTGTTCGTCTGTAAAATAGGTCGCGCCCCTCTCCAATGAGATATGTTTCCATATCAGCAGAATGTCATCGGTGAGGTGCCCCCCCCCAATCTTCTCCCCAAGAAGCTTCCTTAAGTTGTACAGTTTCTGCTGTTTCCCTCCCAGACCACTTCGGTGTTTTGCTCTCTTGTGTTAGTACATGGAACCAATTAGCTCATCATCAGCACATGTTGTTTTTATACAAGGTCTCTAAAAGTGAAACTGCTTAATTTCCCTTTTTTCCCCACCCTCCCTCTACCCTCCACCTTCCTCTTCAGCATTAACAGTAGCAAAGTTGCCATCCGGTTCGAGCGATTTGCCTTGGGAGATTTGGAACCCAGTAATCAAAAGATATAGCTTGTTGTGTGTTCATGGTTCTCTCTTCATTTCCACCCCCTGGGAAAAAAAATATATATCTGTGTCACTCACACACCTGGAAGTGGATCATCGGAGTCCTCTGCAAAGTTTCCCAAATAATCGAAGGGCCATGGGGAGATGCGCTCCCCCCCCCCGGCCCCCAGCGAGATTTCATTTTGACTTTCGTTACTTTTGCTTCTGACATCTCGAGTCAGCATCTTCTTTACTTTAAAAATGTTTACATTCTGATGGACTGTTGTTGTCTTCCCCTTGTGTGAATTATATTTTTCATGGTTAATAATAAATGTGATAAAAGGTTTTTTAACCCATTTCCCCTCTCCCTAAATGTTCAACTGGCACTGTTAAAAACAACCTGACTATGAATCTTGGTTTCATCTGTGAAGCAGCGAAGGTTTTCTGTTTCGCCCTGTGGAAATGTTCGATCCGTTCAAAATGAAGTTTGCACACACACCCTTGGGGGCATGTATACATGCAAAGTGTGAACTGGTTCGGAACTGGTTCAGCCGCCTCAGCCTGCTCCCAGAGAATGCTAGGAACCGTTGCTTTTGTGAAGGTGTGCAGAAGGAAATCCCATATTCCCTTTTGAGAAATACACTTTCCTAGCCTAATTTGAGGAATGATAGCAGAGGCAGAGTTTGGAAGTGGTTTAAATTTGTGTAGACAATCCCATTGTTTTTCTTTTAAAAAATAAGGTTAGAGGCTGCTGAAGCAAAGTGAAATAGATGCTATATATTTCTGGGGAGATCTTCAAGTGTGAAATGTTCATTGCATTCAACGCTGTTTAAATGCAGCGTCAAAACCTGTTTGCTTTCCAGTAGGCGTGGATTCTCCAGAAATATAATGGCATCGGGTGATTGGCAGGTGGGTGGACCTATCAAAACTGCCCCATGAAGGGGTAGGTGCTTTTGAATCTGGCCTGCTGGACAAGAGTCATGTGTCCCCCTCTGCTCCCCTGGCATAGAGGGTAGTAGGTGATCATTTTTTACAGCAAGCTTCCTACTTCATGGTTTTGGGGGAAGGTTTGGGGGTTTTTTTGGAGGTATGTAGGGACGTGGGTGGCGCTGTGGGTAAAAGCCTCAGCTCCTAGGGCTTGCCGATCGAAAGGTCGGTGGTTCGAATCCCCGCGGCGGGGTGCGCTCCCGTTGCTCGGTCCCAGCGCCTGCCAACCTAGCAGTTCGAAAGCACCCCCGGGTGCAAGTAGATAAATAGGGACCGCTTTCTAGCGGGAAGGTAAACGGCGTTTCCATGTGCGGCTCTGGCTCGCCAGAGCAGCGATGTCACGCTGGCCACGTGACCCGGAAGTGTCTCCGGACAGCGCTGGCCCCCGGCCTATAGAGTGAGATGGGCGCACCAACCCCAGAGTCTGTCAAGACTGGCCCATACGGGCAGGGGTACCTTTACCTTTACCTAGGTGGTATCTAAAGAGCTGGAGACACTAGAAGGGAACTGAATAGGATTTTTTTCTTTAGGGAGCTGTCACTTTCTGAACAGCTACTTGTGTCTCCCCAATAACCACTATTTCTAACCCTTTGAGGCAGAGCTGGTCATTCTGTGGAATTTTTGGGTTTCTGGTGTGTACAAGGGGGTTATGCTAAGATTTTTTGTGGGGGGTGGAAAGAGGGCACTTGTTCCAGTGATCCTCTGATGCTTTGTGTAAGCTGGATGTGGGGAGCCCTTAGCACTCCAGTTGTTTCTGAACTACAGCTCCCATCAGCCCCAGTAAGCCCAACGGACAGGAGTGATGGGAGTTGTAGTCCAGCAAAACCTGGAGGGCCTGTGTACACCTGGTGTAAATGAGACACAGTTTCTCATTCCACTCCTTCCAAAGGATCCCAGATGAGGAAGGATAAAGAGGGTTGCTGGAGACTGTGTGGGGAGCGGGACCGTGTTATGTCTGTCTGCTGAGGGAAATCTCAAAAGTTTTTGAGGACTTAAAAGTGGTAATTTATTAATGCTGCTATTGCCCTCTTCCAAAAAAAAGCAGGGTCTACCCAAGAAGAATCCTCACTAATGGCTCCAATAAGTGCTCAGCCTTTATTATTATTAAGAGCAATTTCCAAAATATGTAGGCCAAGGTATGGTAGTGGGTTAGTCTTCAGGGTTGGTGGCACAAGCACTGTCCAATAGGTCCTTTGTGGCAGGGTAAAGAAATCTCGCAAGGCAGTTGTTTGTCTTGGTGGTCCACCAGTCCTGCCATTTTCTTAGAAGACTGTGAAGAAAGGGGGGGAGCTCTTTTGAGGCTTTTTCTGTGTGGTGATAACTTGTTTGGGGTTCATCCTGAACCGTTGACCGCACTCCCAAGTGTTGGAGACGGAAGCCTATTTCTGTGGGATAGAACAGTTTTTGTGTTTTTAAAGAAGACACTGAAGGCAGAACATCTTATTGGAAGAGAGCTTAAATGTTCTACCTTGACACTGAAAGTACTTTAGAGAAGTACCTTTTTTTGAGGGGGGCGGCGAGAGAAGAGGTGTTTCTGGTTATTGCGATGCAGTGAAAAGGCCACACCTGCCCAATACATTTACGCAGTTGTGGCTTTCCCCAAAGAATCCTGGGAACTGTAGTTGGTTTAGGGTGCGGAGAGTTGATAGGAGACCCATTTTCCCCTCACACAGCTACAGTTCCCATCCTCCTTCCCTGGAAACTCTGGAAATAGTAGCTCTGTGAGAGGAATAGGGGTCTCCTAACAGCTCTCAGAACCCCTAACGGACTACAGCTCCTAGATTTCTTTGAGGGAAGCCGTGGTGGTTTAAAGTGATATGATATTGCTGCCATTGTATAGTGCAGAGGGGGCCAGAGGGGCTTAACCCGTGGTAGCTATATTGGCTTGGTTGGGTTAACTGTCCCTCTGAGCTCTTCCTCCCTTTAACAAAAGATGTGCTTCAGGGAAGCTCATGCACCTCTAAAGGAAAAGCCTCAGCGTTTGGGCCTAGTTCTCATCGGGGTGTCTGGATTGTACCACATTGTGATGTGGGATAAGGGCTTGCGTCCTTTAATGTTGCTCTGTACACATTCTCTGCACATAGAAAGTTAGCATTTCAGGAAGAAAGAGTTCTAACCTTGCCATGTTCAGTTTTTTTATGAGCAGGGATTTTTGTGTGTGTGGTGTGAATGAGCATTCAACCACCACAACAGACGGACGTGGTACAGACATGCGGCCCAGGCCCAGGTTAAATACTGAAAGCTGCAGTTCTGGTGGAAAGTGTAAGTTGTTTCGTGTAAGCCACATAATATCCGCAGTGCAACTGACGGGCCCAATTTTGGCTTCTTTATCAGTACTTTCCTCTGTATAGTTAATGCTATGTACCGCTCAGTGCACCAGGTCCTTGGATTATAATACAGCGCACTCCTTTGGTTGCCTTTTCTAATGAAGAGTTGGTTTCAGCTTGCCTGGGGTTCAAACACTTGCCACCAACGGGAAGTCTTACCCTATGGATTCTTACTAAATTATTTTACTTCCTGTTGCTCTGGGGAACTGTAAACCCCCTCCCATCATTGCATTCTCAGGATCATTCTCAGTTTGGCACACCTGAAATTAATAAAACTGCAAAGGAAGAGGTAGCAATTCAACATGCATCAGACATCGCCCTGCGTACCCAAGAGCAGGGCATGATGGGAATATCTCTCTTTATTCCCAGCATCTGGGAATGTACTTGCCTAACTAGGGGTGACTAACCTGTGGCCTTGCAGGTGTCGCTGGACCTCAGCTCCTATTTGCTCCAACCAACTTGGCCAATAGAGATGATTTCAGTCTGGAGTTCAGCAACATCTGATTGCCCAAAGATCAGCCATCGCTTGAGAGAGAAAGAGAGACTGTCTTTATAGTCCTTCGTAGCTCTGTTCTCCATAAATCTGGCCTAACCCTTTCCCCTACAGCTATTTAAGCTTTAAAACGTGTGATCGTTTTCAGACTGAGGGCCACATTTCCTCCTTTACAACTTTCTGAGGGCCGCATGCCAGCAGTGGGCAGGGCCAGAGGCAAACGTGGGCGAACCAATGATTGCACAGTAGGCTAATTTCAGCATGCTGACACACCCCTTTCTATCCTCCATTCAGACAAGCACGTTGCATTGTCAGTGTTCAAGGATATGTTGGAGCCAGGCTCAAATCCTTGGGGAGCGAAGCAGGGCGAGTGAAAGGCATGAACCAACACTGTTTACATTGCTGTAAATCCAGAGTCACTCCACTAAACCCAGGCGGAAGGCAGGGTGGTGGTAGGGAATGAATGGAGTCCTTTCAGCTGTGGCTGTAATTTACCCACTTACCTAGAGTAAGCCCAGTTGAGACTTACTTTTAAGAGGAAACAGAAAGAATTGCATTGTACATCATTGCCGCAGGAGCATTGGACGGGGGTGGGAGGAAGGGATCTCTGCCCCAATTCCTTCCTAATTATTTGTGGGTTTTCCTTTTTGTGGTGATTGTAAGCGAGTGAATTAGCACTGTGAGGCCGTATCTTTTTTTTTCCTTTTTCTTTTTGGTGAACCGCAGCTGCACATTAAGGGTCCCCCCCTCCTCAACCGCAACTTTGACGGTGTGTGTAAAATGAAGTCTGTAATATTGGTGAAAATGGATGTGTGTTTGGGGTTTTTTTCCTCCCCCTTTTCAAATGTATTGTAAACTTTGTACAGTAAATATATTATAAATATATATATAAATATATAAATATATTTTCTATCAACTTGAGTTTGGTCTTCCAGAATGGCTATTAATTTAATTTTAAAAGAAATGGTTAGTATTAACAGAGAGCTCTGAGTTTAGTCTGTGCAACTGTTTAAAAAGAGAGAGAGAGAGAGAGAAAGAAAAGAAGTACATTCTATGCTAATGAAATTCTGGATATTTTAGCGTTCTTTTAAGTGAATAAAACTTTGCTCTGGATGAAACACCTGAAGTTATGTGGTTGTGTATGTGTGTGTTGTTTTTTAAAAAAATATTGTCCGCCTGTTATCTATTCTGGTTTTAAAAGTAAAAAAGAAATGTCCTCAAGGGTCATCTTATACAACCTCAAATCTGCTACTGCAGCATCTTTTTTTGGTGGCTACTTGGGCTTTGCTTAAAATCCTGTAACGAGGTCTCACTACTTTCCAAGGTGACCTGTTTCACTGTCAAACAGCCCATTTTTTATTCCCCCTCCAATGTTGTTGGACTCCTCTTCCCTGTCCACTGAGCTTTCTTGGGTTCATGATTGCTTAGAGAAGGGGTCAGCAAACTTTTTCAGCAGGGGGCCAGTCCACTGACCCTCAGACCTTTTGGGGGGCCAGACTATTTTTTGAAAAAGAAAGAAAGAATGAACTCCTATGCCCCACAAATAACCCAGAGATGCATTTTAAATAAAAGGACACATTCTACTCATGTAAAAACACGCTGATTCCTGGACTGTCCGCGGGTCGGATTGAGAAGGCAATTGGGCTGGATCCAGCCCCCGGGCCTTAGAGAGCCAGCAGGTTAGGGAAAACACTCTTCCATCACTTTCAGAGCCATTCCAGTGGTTCAATGGAAACTCTTGTGAACTGTAAACAGAACACCCTGCAGTGACTCTTCAAGCCTTGTACAAGGAAAGTCGGCATTTAAAGTTTTTCTGCTTTAAAAGAAAAACTCCAAACTGCTGGCAAACCGTATCAAGCAGAGAGTCAATAACAGAAGAGCGCTGCTTCTCAAGGACACAATGGGCACTTACAGTACAAAGAAAAGTGCATGTTGGTATATGTATTCAACTTTGTACACTTCAACCCCCCTCTCTCCCTGGTGCAATTAATGACTATTCAAATAAACCACTTACCACAACTTTTATGAGGCTCATAAACAGATTCTAAATAAACCCATTGAGCTGGAAGAGGTGCAAAGAGCCATTAAAAATCTAAAAGGCTATATATAAGGCACTTGGCATTGACTGGCTTACAGGGTGTTCCACAAACTATTTAGCAATGTGTTATGTACACACTTAATGGCACTATTTAATGAAATCCTAGATGGAAGTGGGGACACGGGTGGCGCACAGAGCCTAGGACTTGCTGATCAGAAGGTTGGGGGTTCAAATACCTGTGACGGGGTGAGCTCCCATTGCTCGGTCCCTGCTCCTGCCAACCTAGCAGTTCGAAAGCACGTCAAAGTGCAAGTAGATAAATAGGTACCACTTCAGCGGGAAGGTAAACGGCGTTTCCGTGCGCTGCTCTGCTCTGGTTCGCCAGAAGCAGCTTAGTCATGCTGGCCACATGACCCGGAAGCTGTATGCCGGCTCCCTCGGCCAGTAAAGCGAGATGAGTGCTGCAACCCCAGAGTCAGTCACGACTGGACCTAATGGTCAGGGGTCCCTTTACCTTTACCTTAGATGGAAGTGGGGTTCCCCCTGACTTTTAGCATCAGTAAAGAAGAACAGAGCTCCCCAAAATGGGGAAATCTGATTTAGTGTAACCCTACTGCTCTAAGGTGCTACTGGACAATTTATTTATTTATATATATATATATATTTCTACTGCATCAGACAAATACGGTTACCTACCCGAATCTGATGTCAGGTGTACACAGCCAAAGGGAATTCAAACTCCTTTAATTTCCACAATACTTGGCAACCGTTCACTGACTTCGTACAACAAGCAGACAATGTCTGATATATCGTGTGTTCCTTTATACAGTGGTACCTTGGGTTACATATGCTTCAGGTTACATACGCTTCAGGTTACACACTCCACTAACCCAGAAATAGTGCTTCAGGTTAAGAACTTTGCTTCAGGATAAGAACAGAAATCAGGCTCCAGCGGCACAACGGCAGCAGGAGGCCCCATTAGCTAAAGTGGTGCTTCAGGTTAAGAACAGTTTCAGGTTAAGAACGGACCTCCGGAACGAATTGAGTACTTAACCCAAGGTACCACTGTACTCTGTTGGAAGGTGCACAGACTGGTTGGGGCAACCCAGTCAGATGGGCAGGGTACAAGTAATAAATTGTAATGGTTGTTTTCAGAGTCCACCATTGGCACGTGGCAACCTGTGGAGAAACTTACCAAGCTAACCTCAAGAATGAGACTTTGACAAATTACACTGTAGTTATTTTGAAGTTTTTATTGCTGTTTTTTGTTGTTATAAAAAATGGAAAACTAATAAAATGTTTATGGGGGGGGGAATTGCTGCTTTATGACAAACTTATCGACCTTGACTGTCTTTCCATTCAAAAACCTCTCTTTCAGCCTCAGGCTGACAGGTAGCTCAGCAACTCAGTAAAGAAAGAGGATAAAAATGAAAATCCTTAATTTTTTTCCGTTCTTCCGTGGATCTGACCAATTTACTACTGGTAGGAAAAGAACAATTCCCCCATGGCCCTGCAAAAGTGGATCTGGTTTGTCTGTTGTCTTAATTTTCAATCACATTATGTCGCAGGGGCCAAAAAAATCCCAACCAATGTTGGTTTGAGGGTGCAGCTGACTTGTGCTGCAAGTTAACCTCCAACACAGAAATGCAATTCACGTGTGACTATTTTGGCTGTTCTAATGGCCTATTTCAAAACCTGTTTGCTGAGCAAATTTTAAAAGCAGGGTGGGTGGGTGCCTAACCCTCCTCCCCACATCTATACTGCCAGTCAGTGTAAACAGCACTGAGCTGTTACAGACTCGGCATCCCAGTCTGACTGCCTATGACAGCATCCTATGGGATTCCTACTCAAGATCCACTGAACCCTGGCTTAGTTACTCCACTTGAACCCAGAGCAGGGTAGCGGTGGAGGTCCAGCCCCTGTTGGTGTGGCCTGATTTCCTGCAATGTTTGGTGCAAATGAAGCCTCCCAGCGAAGCTCACGGCCCAATCCAGTTCAAGAAACAATAGTGAGCTTCGTCCAAAAGGTAATATAGCAAGGGCACCATTGGGAGAGAAATCTAAAGGTTTCAAACAAAAAGGAAATGATTGCAGCGCTGTTACTGAAGGGAAGGCATCTCTTCAAAAATGAGAACCTCAGATTGACGGATTTGCCTTTCCCCTGTGAAAGCAACACCAGGGTTAATGAAGTGCCAACTTGTTGGTGCTTTTTGTGAGCTGCTGGTGCCACCTGGTGGCTACTCCTCAGTAGCACATCTAGTCCATTTTTGCCTGTCAATATCTCTCCCTGAGCCACTAAACTCCCAGTTTCTCCTGGGGCGCAGTGAAGTATTAGCGAAATCATCCTGGACAAGTGTTAACCTGGGTTTCACTCCCAACATGTACAGGCTTGGTTTAGCTATGCAGCAGGTGGAGGTGGTAGAGTCCTGGGCAGCGTTAGAAAGTTGCCGGGCGCATTCGCCAACTGCAACCATGAGGAGATCTCTGGGGGCCAGGCTGACGGCTGACATCTCCATCTGGCTGGCCCCTCCAGCTTTCTTAAGCAGGTCAGCAGAAGAGCTCATTTATTTCATTTATATCCCACCTTTTCCTCCCAAAAGTACATGGTGTTTATTGTAAGAAGCCAACTAGACAAATAATACGCCAGCGTGCCAGATCACATCCACCACCAACCCCCAAAAGCACAGGTTAAAGCTGCACGACCCTAGGCCACAAATTGGAGCCAACATACGCTTTCAGAAAAAGGCAAGTGGGGCTGTCCTTCGGGGATTGTGCAGTATTTCAGGTAGGGGAGAAGGGCATGACAGAATGTGCCTTGCTATCAAATATTCCCTGCCCTTCAAAGTGTTAAAACCAGGGATGGAGGGCGGGGCAGTTAAACGAGTCCCCCAAAATCCCAAGTCCCCACCACAGCCTCAAACTAAGGCCAGGACAATGACCGTTTACATAAGCACCTGTCAGAGACTGCCTCTAGGTCCCGCTCACAAAGGACCAACGCTAGCCGGTAGAACGGTATAAAGTCTTTATTGAAGTATAGTTTCCATTTCCAAATCCTAGCGTGCGTCTCTACGTCTATTCCCTAGATCGGCGAAGTCCCATCTGA
>JAXCMG010000018.1:8016757-8219929 GCA_034642415.1 Podarcis siculus
CCTCCGATTCCTCCCCATCCGTCCCTTCTGCTCCTGAACCCCTGACAGCACCATACATGCATAACAGCAAAGAAGCTCAGAAAAGCAGTCTATAAAACTGCAGCAAAAAGCAGATACCATGTACAGTGGTACCTCAGGTTACAGACGCTTCAGGTTACAGACTCCGCTAAACCAGAAATAGTGCTTCAGGTTAAGAACTTTGCTTCAGGATGAGAACAGAAATTGTGCTCCTGCAGCGTGGCAGCAGCGGGAGGCCCCATTAGCTAAAGTGGTGCTTCAGGTTAAGAACAGTTTCAGGTTAAGAATGGACCTCCGGAATGAATTAAGTACTTAACCCGAGATACTACTGTATCATACAGTTTCCTCTGACTATGCCAGGCATGTCCAAAGTCCATTTCAGAGGCTTAATCCAGCCCGCCGGTCGGTTTAATTTGGCCCCTGTGGCAGTTTATTTCCTGGGGTAAAATCCTAAAAAAACCTGAACAACTTCAATCCTAAAAAAGGCTCAACAACTTCAACCCTGAAAAAAGCTCAAAAACTTCAGTCCTTAAAAAAGAATAACAACTTTGGTTGGCCTATGGTCGGCCCTCATGGCCCTTCATTTCATCAAATCTGGCCCTCTTTGAAAAAAGTTTGGACACCACTGGACTATGTGACATAGAAAACTGTAGAAATTTCACACATAATGACCAAAATTCAACGGTTTGGCCAATTTCCTTGGCTCCAACGGCTAATGACTCCTCTGGAAGAGGGGACTCTGGGGCTCCCCTTGCCTCCATAACCCCTTAAGCATAAGGTCACCTACTCCTTGCGCCTCCATAAGGTGTGAACTCAGCCTCACAATAGGAGGCAGGAGGCGATCAAGGGCAGCACATACTCCAGACAGAAATCCACCGGGATGGTGGATTGAATCCTGATACTTTCAAAGGAGAAGCGCAGGAAAGCCTTGCAGCTAGGGGATGTGTAAATACCTTTATTGTTCTTTGGGGAAGAGTGTAGTTAAAAGGTGTTGGGATCTGGGGTTATTGACAGCGGTGGGTGATGGACTCATGTTTCTACATGCCAAGCATTCCTACTTTGTGACATATTTGTGATGTATTGATAATATTATTGTATTATCCGTTGTCTTCTACCATTGGCCTTTTGTAAGGGAGGGGATCCCTCTCTGTGAGTGGGAGGGGCTGTGAATATTGTGGGTGGAGTCTTGTGCATAGAGCATGCCCAGTAGCATGACCAGGTAGGGCCAATGTCCTCTTGACTCCAGAGCATGCCAAAAGTGCAGGCTGATGCCAAAGGCATGCCTCACACTTCACGCAGCAAATTAAAATACACATTTATATGTCAGGTATTTTACACTGCCCCTCCAGCTGAGTAATGGATGCATCAAACTGGGGTTCGTAGTTAACTCTTTAACTGTATAGTGTGTGTACACAGTCCTAAACAGCATCACTGATCAGCTTTACCGGTTTTACTCTGCTGTAGCTAAGGAACTGGTGAAGATATAATAATAATAATAATAATAATAATAATAATAATAATAATAATAATAATTTATTCCCCGCCCATCTGGCTGGGCTTCCCCAGCCACTCTAGGCGGCTTCCAAAAAAATATTAAAATACCATAATACATCAAACATTAAAAGCTTCCCTAAAGAGGGCTTCCTTCAGATGTCTTCTAAAAGTCTGGTAGTTGTTTTTCTCTTTGACATCTGGTGGGAGGGCGTTCCACAGGGAGGGCGCCACTACCGAGAAGGCCCTCTGCCTGGTTCCCTGTAACTTGGCTTCTCGCAGTGAGGGAACCGCCAGAAGGCTCTCGGCGCTGGACCTCAGTGTCCGGGCAGAACGATGGAGGTGGAGACGCTCCTTCAGATATACTGGATGCCTCCTTTAACCTTCCTTGGCATGGATGTGACCTTGGGCTTCTCAGTCCTGCCGGTTTATTGCATCAAATTTCTCAGGAGAGCCAGCTTAGCAAGTACACAAAAGTCGGCTGAACAGGAACAATGGTTTATTTCCCTTATAAATTAAAGCAGCACCACTAATTAACTAGCAAGCACACACACACACACAAGTAACCTGCATTCTGTTGCTGTCAATTAAAGGTTGCATCAATAGTTCATAGCGCTGGATTCTTGCTGCAGGGATTTTTTTGGGGGGGTGTTCCTGTCCCCTATGCAGATAGGGACCAGTTTCTTCACACCAGTTATCCCTGGGCAGGGCTTCCCCATGGCATCTGGTTGGCCACTGTGGGTGAGGTGGGCCGCTGGCCTGATCCAGGAAGCTTCCCCCCCCCATGTGCTTGGATTTTATTTAGCACTTTTGCCATTTGTTCTGACAGAATCCTGCTCCTACAGAGGTGCACTTCATCCTCAGAACAACACTATGAGGTAGACTAGGCTGAGAGAATATGACTGGGCCAAGGTCATCCGCGTGTGGTGGCTGTGCAGGGGATCTGAAGCGCTGAGCTCCTGTATCCTAGTCCAACACTCCCTGAAGAAGGGAGTGGGGAAGCAAGGATCACACTCACAAGTCGGGAAGTGGGTTCAAGCACAGTCATTGCTCCCCTCCCCGAGAACCCTGGGAACTGTAGTTTGTTAAGGGCGCTGAGGGATGTTGAAAGACTTCTATTCCCCACACAGAGCTACAACTCCCAGAGTTCTCTGGGAAGGGTGATTGACTATTAAATTAACCTGCGGGTTGTAGCTCTGTGAGGGGGAAGAGGAGCTCTCCTAAGAACTCTCAGCACCCTTAACCAATTTCCAGGATGCTTTGGGGGGGGGGGAGCCATGGCTGTTAAAAGTGGTATGAGACTGCTTTAAATGCACAATACAGATGTGACCAGGGTTGGTTACAGTTTGCACAGTTTCATACAACTGTAGGGTTCGGCTCCTAGCCGGTGGTTCCAGAAAGCTGTGACACTAGCAAACCCCAAAAAAGCTTTGCTATGGAAAAGGCAAACACCCCAAAATGCTTGAGTCAATCCAACTATGGGTGACCCCCAACCCTGTCTAACCAGCAGCTAGCCTCAGACCACAGCAAAGTGATGAGCGGCCTTGATCTCTATGAACAAGGCTGTCTTAAGCATATGCGGCGCCGGGGTGCAAAGATCCGCCCGGTGCCCCCCCCCAGTTGCCCAGTCCCAGGCGCGCTGGAGGGCGGAGCTGGGCGGCCGCCTTAGCATCTCACTGGCTCAGTTGCCCCCAAATTCGCGGCACAGAGCCACCCGCAGCAGACGAGCTCGCCACAGCGCTCCAACCAATGGGCGGGCTCTTCCCCGGATTCAACTCTCGGGCCCTGGATTCTCGGCCTGGCGCCCCTGAGAGCCAGGTGCCCCGCACCCCTAGCACCTATGGGTAACAGACCCTGTTCCAAGCCCCGCCCCCTGAGACCCCCAGCCCAGCTGATTGGCTCCTGGGAGGGGCTGGGCTACGGTGCAGCTGGACGAGCAACCAATGAGACTGCCTCCAAGCTGCACCAATGACATTGTCCTTTGCTTCATTGGTGCCCCGCCTCCATATGCACTTCGTTCGTTAAGTAGGAGCTGTTGATTTTGCCTGCTAATCTGCTTGCTTTCTTTTGTTTCGTTTTAAAATCTAAATTACTTTTGTTCCCTTTTCTAAAACATGTAATGCAGGGTAAAATCAGATCACAAATCTGAGAGCCTTTGTCCAATAATAGATATTCTCTTTTTTCTCTTTTTAAAAAAAGAGCTGACTGACTAAGCTTCCGATAAAATATACACAAACTATAAAAGGAATTTACAGAATAAATAGAATTAAATATGTAGTGTTTCGGGTTTTTGATGCTGTTGTTAAAGCTGAGATTTATGGGACAAATCTTGCTAATCACCTCCACGTAGGCAGAGTATGGAGAGAAAGCAAAATTTGCCCCCAACCACGATGGAAAATGTGGACAAGTGTGCAAATTATGGCTAAAATTTCAGTTGAGGTTGAGGTCTCCAGTTGCTGATGTCTCTGTCAGGTTTCATTTCTTCCAGTTCTCTTTGGTTCTCGTGGGGAAACACAGCCCCAAATATGTCCTCGTGGTATCGTTTCTGCCTCTGTAAAAATGAATGAAATAAACCAGCAATCAGTATTATTTGCCACAACATTTACTACAGGGGGTCCCACACTTTTCAATCTATTTCCCCATCACTTTTCTAATCACACACAGACAAACCCCATTGTTGTTTTTAAAGTGGATTTGTTGCACCAGGGGTAAAATAGGGCTCAACTCCTGCCCAGAAACCTATGTCCTCACTGTGGAAGGACGTGTGGATCCAGAATTGGCCTCCACAGTCACTTTCTGTTAAGACCGTGTTCACGGAAGACAATCTTACTTGGCTACGAGTGATCGCCAAAGATGAAGAAGAAAGAGGTTTTCAGCGTACCTTCAGCTGAAAGCAGTAATCTTCGGCCTGCTGCTCCGTCAAGCCCAGATGCTTGGCAAATATCTCTCTTAATGTCTTAGCGACCTCTCTGGCCATACGGACGTCCCCACAGACGTAGAGGTGGCCCGCCTCTCTGTGCAAGAGCCTGCACACATCGGACTCCAGCTTTTTCCGAAGAAGGTCTTGGACGTAAACCTGGGGTTGGGAGCGAGAAGAACAAACCCGTATGTTATTATTCAGCTATTGTTGTTGTTTAGTCGTTTAGTCGTGTCCGACTCTTTGTGACCCCCTGGACCAGAGCACGCCAGGCACTCCTGTCTTCCACTGCCTCCCGCAGTTTGGTCAAACTCATGCTGGTCACTTCGAGAACACTGTCCAACCATCTCGTCCTCTGTCGTCCCCTTCTCCTTGTGCCCTCCACCTTTCCCAACATCAGGGTCTTTTCCAGGGAGTCTTCTCTTCTCATGAGGTGGCCAAAGTATTGGAGCCTCAGCTTCACGATCTATCCTTCCAGTGAGCACTCAGGGCTGATTTCCTCAAGAATGGAGAGGTTTGATCTTCTTGCAGTCCATGGGACTCTCAAGAGACGTTTTAAATTAGGGCTGCAACATTTAACACAGTGTTGTCTACTTGGACTGGCAGCTGCTCTCCAAGGTCTCAGGCAGAAAGAAGGCTTTCCCATTGCCTGTAGCCCAATTTGGGGCGCAAAAGGGTCAGTTATTCAATTTGTTATAAATGTCTTGGACCGCTGGTCTTCAGCTGGTGGGTCTGGACCCTCTGGTGCAGGACTCCCCAGACTCAGCCCTCCATATGTTTTGGGACTACAATTCCCATCATCCCTGACCACTGGTCCTGTTAGCTAGGGATGATGGGAGTTGTAGTCCCAAACATCTGGAGGGCTGAGTTTGGGGATGCCTGCTGTAGTGGTCTGTGGCCTGACCCAATGTGGATCGCAACAGGAGCAAGACCTCCATGCAAATATGTAAAAGGTTAAGAAATGTGTGTTTAGGTTAAAAGTGGGTCCTTCAAGATAAGACGAGACTTACTTTGGGATAGCCAGGCTCTCTGGAGTATGCTGTGTAGACCTCTTGAAGGATCCCTTTCCTTTTCATTTCTTCCATTTCGTCTTTGTAGAGGTGATCCAGGCTGGCGTGTCGGCAGCCGAATAACAGGATCATACTCCTCCCTTTGATCCCTAGAATCAGAAGCCTCCAAATCAGTTTTCAAGCATGGGTTGGGGGGGGCGTGTGAACAGATCTCCTTCTGTCCCAATTTACCGGTAATTCATGCCTATTTGGGACGCCTAGTTCTCACTGAGGTGACTGGCCCTTTGTGGAATAGATGAATCCCCCACACATAGAAAATTAGCGTGTCAGGAGCTAGAGTCCCTGAAATGCTAGCTTTCTAAGTTTGGGGTTTGGGGGCATTTATTTATTTTGCAAGGAAGGGCCAGCAGAAGTTGAGGTTTCAGGGTGAAAATTCAGTGCCCATCCCTGAAGCATTATAAGAAGGAAACAAAGAAACGAGAAACATGATAGCAAAGAAAAAAGAAACAGAAAGGTGGTGACCGTCATCTGAGGCACTTCTTTGTGTGCCTTCAAGAGAGGCCCAGAGGGTGGCAACACAATAATTGGCCTTTTCTGTGGTGGCTCCCTATTTGTGGAATGTTCTACCCAGGGAGGCTCATCTGGCACCTTCATTATACATCTTTAGGCACGAGACAAAAATATTTCTCTATAACCAGGCCTTTTGCATTTACAAGTCTGTGGCCTTTTAGGAGTAGGTGGGATGGTCTTAATGTATTCCCCCCCCCCCCGGTTTTAATGTATCTATGTGGGGGTTTGTCTGTCTGTCTGGTTGTAAGTGGCTTTGGGTTGCCTTGGGTAAATATAAAGCAATTAACATATCTAATAAATAAATAAATATTTTTATTTTTTCAGGGTGGAAATATTATTGCTTTCATTTGTAAATTGCTTCTCATGAGGCCTCCTGAAGTGATTTTACAATATAATGCATATAAAACAATGTACAAAAACTGTTGTAACATAACAAACAGCGCATACATAAATTCAGTTCAAATCCAAGCCAGAGAGAAGATGGGATAAAGATTTTTGGAAGCCATGTGGAAAGGGGAAACCCCCTTAGCTGAAAAGACAACAAAGATGGCGCCTGTCTGATATGCAGTGGCCATGAGTTCCAAAGGGTATGTGCCACCACACGAAAGGCCAAATTCTGACATTGTGAGTAACAGGCCTCCTGATAGGAAAGTATATGCAGGAGGCCCTCAGCTGCAGAACACAGTGATTAGCTGAGTATATTAAGGATCTTTCAGGTTTCCTGGTCCCAAGCTGTTTAGGGATTTATACACTAAAACTTAGATCTTGAAGTGTGTCTGTTTCTCATTTGCTAGCATGCTGGGATCTGTAGCTCTGTGGGAGGTTATACAGTTCCCATAATTCTTTGGGGGGAAGTCACATGCTTTATGTGGCCGTTAAAGGGGTGGTATGTATGCAGGCCTAACAGCTGGTGACAAATGTCCCCTTTTACCTTTCTTTTCCAAATCATAGAGGCGCTGTTGCCAGAAGCTTCTGAAGGGGGCGATTCCTGTGCCTGGCCCAATCAGGATGCACGGTTCGCGTGGGTCTTTTGGAAGCCGGAAGCCGTCAGCACTAGGCGGAAAACAACAGCTGAGTAATGCTACAGCCAAATGATAACGCATATATTAATATTATGCAGCTTGAAGCGACTAGATGCATAACAACTGACTCCTTTTGTAATAAAAACATTGTCAAGGCCCATGTTTAATTAAAGCTTTACTCGCAGAACTTTCATCAAAACAGAACAAAAAATGGTAAATAATACATCCAGTAATTCCGTACAAGATCTTGTGCAGTCCAGCAGAGGCTCTGCTTTCCATAAAATATGAAATACTCCAAACAGATCTAAAACCACAAGTTTCTCTCTTTACAGCCTCCATTTTGCCCGAGGCAGTATGCTCCTGGAGAACTTCATTGACACCCTACTTCCACGGAGCCTGGGAACAAATGCTAAACACAACTCCCTTTCAAAATGGAGATTTGCAGCCAAATACCTTTTCTACCTGATCTAAGGTTAAACACTCAGGTGTTAGCTAGCAGAAAGCAACAATGGTCAATTATCAACCCATCAAGGAGCTCAGAAACCACTTAGTATATTCCAGTGCAATTTCCCCACTTTAAAGCCTTCAGTAATATACATTTAGGCAGTCTGCATTTCAGTGTCAATTAAACAATTATACTTAACAAACGAGTCCCTGGTTCAAGTGTTGAAGCCAGCAGATCAGTCAGAAGCTTACTCTGCATTAATTTGGAGCAGGGCCTTTAGTGTGGCTGCCCCGTTCTGTGGAATAGCATTGCCACGTACTTTGTAGCATCTAACCAGGCTTTTCCTCTTCCACCAGGCCTTTGGCTGATTAACATTCCACAGCCTTTTAAATGTGTTTGTGGGAGCGGGGGTTATTGCTTTGTTGTCTCTGTTTTAACTATTTATTTGAGCTTTATCTTGTGTTTTTATCTTGTGAAGCACCCTGAGATCTTTCGATGAAGGGTGGTACTGTATATAAATCTAATAAATCTGATAAATTAAAATAAGTAAATTGTATGGGGGGTGGCAGCGTTGGTTGGTTTCAGCCAGCAAAAGCATAAAATCAAGTTAATGTGCTTTATGCACAATCAGGATAGGGCTGACCTGGAAGATGTGGCACTGCAGGCATCCCACATGTCATTTTGAGGCTGTGAGTTCACCAACATTTTCTTACAGCCCAGTTCTTGGGTGTGTCATTACCTGCGTACAAAACAGGGGATGGTCTCCTCTAGGTCGACAGTGTTCAGCCAAGTGCTGCAGACTCCGTGATGCACTGGACCTTCTCCATCTGAGTGGGGGAAGGGGGGGGGGGAAATGTCAATTAAATCATTACCCCCATGAGAGGCTAATGTGAGGTTCGAAACTCAGCTAGACGGGTAAAGAAAAAGCGCTTTATATGCGTTGTCTATGCATTACAACACTGTGACACCAGATGGCGCTGTGGAGTTTGGTTTTTGCCAACCCGATTTCTCATACAAAGTTTACAACGTGTTTAACTGAAACACTTCTTGGATGTGTCTGGATCCAGCCTAAGTCAATACCAGGTGTCAGCATCGTTGGGCATTTCCCAAAGCACACATGCTAGCAAGGAGCTCACTGAGTCCTGTGGCCCTGCTGTTCTCCCACCTCGAAGCCTCCGCTGGTTCCCCCACCCTCTCCGAACAACAGATAGAGAAATTGGAAGTGTCTGATTTGTCCATCTTATTTTTTTCAATTCTCTACATTTCCACAGTCATCTGTGATTTATTAGGTCTTTTGAAAAGTCCCTGTGTCCACTTTTTAGTGCAAATTTCCCTTAATAGACACATTTGTGTATGTGTTATTTTCCCCAATATATGTATTTTTATGCACACTTTATCCTAGGACAGGCACTTCTGTGCAAGCGACTTGTTTGGAGAACTGCATTGCAAAATTCAGAGATCCAGGAATTTCAAATGATGGGTGCGCTTTAATTCAGGAAGTGCAAAATGAGGTAAGGTAAAGGTAAAGGGACCCCTGACCATTAGGTCCAGTCGTGGCCGACTCTGGGGTTGCCGGGCTCATCTCGCTTTATTGGCCGAGGGAGCCGGCGTACAGCTTCCGGGTCATGTGGCCAGCATGACCAAACCGCTTCTGACCAAACCGCTTCTGAACCAGAGCAGCGCACGGAAAGGCCGTTTACCTTCCCTCCGGAGCGGTACCTATTTATCTACTTGCACTTTGACGTGCTTTTGAACTGCAGGAGCAAGGACTGAGCAACGGGAGCTCACCCCGTCACGGGTATTTGAACCACCGACAAGCCCTAGGTTCTGTGGTTTAACCCACAGCGCCACCCGTAGATCTGCCTTTAAATGCAAACTGAATCTCTCTCTCTCTCTCTCTCTCCCCCTCTCCCCCTCTCCCTCTCTCACCCTGCCTCCCTAATTGCTATGCCCAATGCCAAGTGCGAGGGACAAACACAGTGTTGCCATGTTGCCATCAGACTGTTTTAAAGCTGGTGGGAAAGAGTCACCCAGTGGTGCCTGCTGCCTATTGAGAATGGCAGGGCAGAAGGCAGGGAGCCCAACAGCAGGTGGCGCCAGAGCCAAGGACATCCAGAGGCTACTCATCCTCTTCCCTGCTGAGTTCTACAAGGGGCAACACTGGGACTAAGGAGGAGGAGGAAGCTGACATCTAGGACCACTTCCTGCACTGGTTGAAGGTGGGAAGGCAAGTTGGTGGGCTGGGCTGAGAGCAGAGGTCTGTGGGGCAGTGCCTAACTAGTCCCAATGGACCAGCTTCTGCTGAATTTCCCACTGTGTGGCGTCGCACTCCAGGAAGCCCCTCTTACCTCTGGTCCTGTAGGTGACCACGGCGACCGTCAGGTGGAGTTCTCCGGGCTCCTGGTCCTGCGAGGAACTGATGGAGTAATACCTGGGTTTCAGCAAAGGCAACTGCGACAGCAAGAAAGAGGTTGAGACCTCGGCCGACGGAAACTCCTGCAACACCTCCAGGAAGGTGGGACTGTTGTAAAACTTCCACTTGTTGTACTCCTCCAAGTTCTGAAACGCAAAACACGCAAAAAGCCCATCAGAGAGCCAGCCGGCTGTAAATCAATGTTGGAGTTAACCCTACTAAATGCATTTTCCTCCACATCCCTCTGCGTCACGAAATTTGGAGGAACGTGGATTTCAAAGGATGGCTGCAATTCGCAAAGTACGACTCAGGCAGGCTCGCATTTAAATGTGAACTTTTATCATGCAGCAAGCTCAGGACCGCAATACTTCAAGGACTGTCTCTCCCCATAGGAACCAACCCAGATCCTGAGATCATCTTCTGAAACCCTTCTTTGTGTGCCTCCTTGAGAGGTCCAGAGGGCGGCAACACAAGAACGGGGCCTTTTCTGCAGTGGCTCCCCGTCTGTGGAATGCTCTCCCCAGGGAAGTTCGCCTGGTGCCTTCATTAGGCACCAGGCAAAAACGGTCCTCTTGAACCAGGCCTTTGGTTGATTGTCATCTAAATGTGCCCTTTTAAAATGTGTCGGGGGAGTGTTATTGGGTTGTTTTGGTTTTGGTTTTGGTTTTGGTTTTGATTATGTATTTCGTGTTTTTCTATTGTGATTTTATCCTGTGAACTGCCCTGAGACCTGTGGATATAGGGCACAAATTTAATCAATAATAATAATGTGGGCTGTATCGCCATTGCTATGTTGATGTTATTTCATATACAGTGGTACCTCGGGTTACATACACTTCAGGTTACATACGCTTCAGGCTACATATGCTTCAGGTTACACACTCCGCTAACCTAGAAATAGTGCTTCAGGTTAAGAACTGTGCTTCAGGATAAGAACAGAAATTGGGCTCTGGCGGCGCGGCAGCAGCAGGAGGCCCCATTAGCTAAAGTGGTGCTTCAGGTTAAGAACAGTTTCAAGTTAAGTACAGACCTCCGGAACGAATTAAGTACTTAACCAGAGGTACTACTGTAGTTATGTATTGTATGATGTTGCGGTGTCATGCATTTATAAATACATATTTTTTGAAAAGTGAACAGAATCAATTTTCTCCTTATCCCCATGGGCAATGCAGCAGCAACATTAGCAAATGAACAACAGGCCCACTCCAGAAAATTCAGCAGGCTTTTTTTTTTTTAAAGGGAATGTCAATTTTATCATGGCAAAACTCACATGAGATAAGAGGTCCAGCCTCTCCTTCTCGCTCTCTTCTTTTGCCAGCTGAGAAAGGATCCGAAGCAACTGTTGGGAAGGCGGAGTCGTAATATCCAGGAAATGAGTCAAGGCTTGGGAGAGGGTACAGGCTGGGAACTTGCTGTCCGCCGTCCAGTAGCCACCTGGAATCAAAGAGGAAATGAGTTGGGGGGGAGAAATCTTCAGATCTCCAGAAGAGGAAGTCAGCTGGAGATGAGGTTTTGCGCAAAGGAGACGCAGAGCAAGAAATAGGTGTGGCTGTTTTCCTGCCCTAAAAATGGTTTTTTCCAGACTTTGGTTGAACTCAGCAACCAGTGCCAGTTAGAGGTACCATTAAGGAAAGGCTTTTCGGTCAGATGTCCAGGGCAGAACGGACTAGGAACCCCTCCCATTGCCACCCCTGCCAAACATAGCAGGGCTGGCTTCCTGCATTCTGAAGAATTTGAAGTACTAATATGCATTTACCAGCTGAAGAGAAAGTCCCCTGTAAGGCCAGTAAACTCGGAGTCTAAAGTTACCCAAACTGTACCACTAATTCCCATCAATTTCAGCCCTAAGAGAAAAGGATGGAGCTCTGCTGAGCTTAGAGAGGGCAGCCTTGTACTATTTCACCCAGTAATAGAAACAGGAGTTGAAATAGCTACACAAGCACTCAAGTGGATAAGTCGACAATGGAACCTTGGTTCTCGAATGCCTTGGTACTCAAACATTTTGGCTTCTGATTGCCGAAAACCCAGAAGTAAGTGTTCCTGTTTTTGAATGTTTTTCGGAAGCCGAATGTCCGATGGCTATTGTTTCCAGGGTACCTGTGCCAATCGGAAGCACCGCCTTGGTTTTTGAACGTTTTGGAAGTCGAACGGACTTCTGGAATGGTTTACATTCGAGAACCAATGTACCACTGTACTCATATGCACTCCCAATTTTTTTTTTTATTCTCTGCAGGGCCTCTCCAGATGGGTTGCTTTTTATGGTGGCTGCAGGGGTGGGCGTGTTGCAGCTGTATTCTGCAATATGTCATTGATGCAATAGTAGTGGACATTTAGTAGAACATCCACATATAATTCCACTTCATTAGCTGTGCTGTGATGCTTCCCCAGTGTTACCACACTACTGTCACCTGGAGAGCAATCTTAAGCTACAGTTCCACAACAGTGTGGCAACAAACATATAAGCAACAGAACGTTTGGGGTATGAAAAGTTACACAATTCAAGCAGGAAGCTACAGGATGTGTACCAATCTGAATCACAGCAGGATGTCCACCCCAAAACCTCTGCAGACATGAATGGTTTTTAAAAGTGGGTTGTTTACAACTGCCCAGGTACTATAATGAGCGCCAATAATTATGAATGCACAATGCAAAAGATGTCTGGAGGGACTCTGGGATTTGCTTTGGTTTCAGGTTTTCGGGCTTAAAGTTCTACAAGTCCTGACTTACGATCGCTGCGCCTTTCCAGCCTAATGATCTCATCCGGCGGAGGAGCATCTGTGATCCGGGCGATGATGCCATCCACGAGAACTTTGCAGTTGCCAGGGACGATCCCAAGATGATCTCCAGGGAGATACTCGACTTCCTGATTTCTCTCACAGGAAAGCTTAATTAAGATAGTCGCCCGACTGAAACAGCAAGCGAAAACAGACTCATCGAACCGTCACAGGATATCCTTGTTGACACTTTGGGACAGGATACATTTCTGGTGTCTAATGGGGAGAAGTATTGTCTCTTACTTGGATTCCCTGAAAGCCTGTTGACCATTTATAGAAACCCTTGCCAAATTGCAGGGGGGTTTTCCCCAATCAGTTAAAGGGAAATTTAGAGACGTGCCAATCAGCACACAGTAGACTTCAGCTCGTGTGAGTATCTTCCTACCTGTTGGTCAAATGAATCCAGTCCAAATAACCCCCAAGTCCAGATTAGTGTTTTTTTAAAGAAAAGGGGGGAAAGAACCATGCCTAGGATGGGTTAAAAGAGGGATACTCAGAATATGAGTTGAATACCTGGATTTTGAACTTTGCAGGTTCTGCCGAAACTTTAGTTTCATTGGAATGATGTTCTTCCCATGGACGTCACCAAGTGCTGTGAAGGGGGAAACATTTGCTAAATTAGAGTTTGGAACATTCTGCATGATGTGCTTACACAAGAGATTGCTTACAGCTCCAATGATATCTTCCTATACACATACAAATGTAAGGCAGTCATCACAGATCAACCCCCCCCCCCCGGAGGGCTGCATCGCAATCCTTGATTTCCACAAAGTCAGGGGAGGGGAGAGAAACAAAAGAGAAGGCAGGTTGCGCAACAGCAGCAGCCATGGCATGGGAGCAGACGGGAGAGTCACTGAGAGGGCAAAAGTGGAGGTTTAAAACAGGGGACAGCAAACTTACCGCCCCTCGGGCCGGTGTCTCCAGCGTTGATCGCGCGGTGGGCCCGAGGGCGGGGAAGCATGCGCCCCTATGCGTGTGCACATGCTATTTCCGGCGCACTTCCAGGTCAGAGGAGCACCGGAAATAGCTTGTGCACATGTGCATGGGCCTCCTCTGACTTGGATGTGCACCAGGAATAACGCTTGTGCATGCGCAAATAACACTTGCGCATGCACACAAGCTATTTCCGGTGCTCCTCTGACCCGGAAGTGGGCAGCTGTACAGCGCAGTGCTGGTAAGAGTGGGTGGTGGGGGTCTCCACGGGCTGGATAAACGACTCCATTGGCCCTTATCCGGCCCGCGGGCCTTACTTTGGGGACCACTGGCTTAAAGCAACAGCAGAAGTTTGAGTGAAGCAAAAATGGAGGAAACTGAGAGGAGAATGGTGGATTTAAACAACAGCAGAGGTTTAAGTACTATTAAATATTTGAAGGTGTGTATGATGATGATGATGATACAGTATATTGCAGACATACACAAATGTATTTGAAAGGCAAGGTGGGAGGAAATTATACCTTTCCCCAAGTCCAGAAGCTGAGAGTCATACACAGTCCTAAAATTCTCTGGATCCCAGGTTGAATTACATGTATACGCTTTCGGAACCAAGATCTTGTGCTTTTCACGGATAGCAAAAATTTTGCAGGCAATCTTTTAAAAAACAGAAAAGAGAAGAAGATAGACTGAAATTATGGAGGGCTATCATCTTGAGTTAGCATGGACTGTAAGTAAAGAAATTCACTTCAACTGATTATGTTAAAACACTTTTGTTTGTTTAAATCAGTTCAGGTTAAATGTAAAGATGATGCAAAACAGTGCCATTTTCGTTCTTCTCTAGAACTGAGACAAAACATGGGGGCAGGCAGCTCCCCACCCCCAGATTCCCGGAAACAGGGGTCAGGAAACCCTGGCATTGCCCATTTTCCTACAACATTTGGACCCAATGTCTTTCCCAATCCTTCCCCTCTCCGCTCCTGAATCTGGTGGCTGTTGGTACCTTGAAGGTATTGAGTGCCCACATCCGGAAAGCTTCTTCCTGTCCGTTGAGCTCGTCTCCTTCGCCCATCGGGGTGAGAGGCGATGCCCCTAGCTGCCAGAGCTTTTGGTAAACGGTGCGGGCAAAGGCACAGAACTCCGGATACATGCTTGAACCCAGGCCAAAGACGGCGTATCTGTTCCAAGGGGAGAGCTGCATTAGCTATCGCTCTTGATATCATCGGAAAGAAACAACAGGGGATGCGCAGAATGGTTTTGGGAGCATCTGAGCAGAGATGGGGCCCTGATCACCTCTCTGGGTGAGAGAGACTTGCATATGGGTGAGACAGACATGTAATCGACAGAGGTGGGAAAACACTTTTGGCCTAAGGGTCACATTCCATTTTGGGTGACCATCCTGAGGTCACATGTGAGTGGTGGGCAGGACCACAGGCAAAAGCGGGTGGAGCCATGAATGTAAATTTTAGCTGCTTTCTATAGCCACACCCCTGTCTGTCCTCCATCCAGACAAGGAAGGGACATTTTCAGAGTTCAATTACCCAGCCCAGCAGGAACACCCAGGTATTACACCACTTGTACGATTAACAGGCTTTTCAACTAACTAAAGAAAGCTTGATCAATTGTCTATTTCAGTTGATTGCTCAAATAACGAATTAAATATGCATAGGTTTGACATTCTTTCACACAAAAAGCAACAACTTTTGTTTTTGGATGATGTACAGACATCAAGGCAGCTTGAATCTAACACACAGCATAGTGTTAAGAGGACAAGTCACCATAAACCACAGACTCATGCGCTCCCTCCATCTCCCCCAACAACGTCCAAACCAAAGTGTCACTGATCTGATGGTTTGTTGGGAAAATGCCAACTTCAAACCATTGTTTCATAAGCGTGTTTATTTCAGCAAACCATAGTTAAACCCACAGTTTCGAGTTTGGACATAATGTTAAACTGTGTTTAATCTAAAATGAAAGCAGAGGCATTTGATCACCTTATTACCGCCATGCCAGAAGAAGAGGGGGGGGGGTTAGCGTTACATAAAAGCCAGGCAAAGTGCAAACCATGGTTTAGTGTTCCATGCAAGCAATTTTTTAAACAATTTACCAACCTTATATAATTGGGGACACTCTTTTAGTCAATCAAAAGGTTTTTTTTTTTAATGTATTCAACTATCAGGTTAATAAAAGTTGCAACCTTAATAAATAAAAACATTTCCTTAAAATGAACATTGCAAGAGCAGCAAGCAAAAGGAGTGTCGCTGAGTGACAGAGACCCTGATCTGAAATCTTTGACAGCTGCCGCCACTCAATGTTGACAATACTAGTCTAGATGGGCCAGCAGTCTCACTCAGAAAAAGGCAGCTTCCTACACTCCTCATAGGACCAGATGGCAAAGCTTGATCTCAGACCAGAAAGGCCAGGAGGCCAGAAACCTGACAGTATTGTTAAGCGCAAGATGAGAGCTGCACACCCCCAGCCAAAAAACAGTTACCTGAATCTGTTGCTCAGTTGTTTCATAGACAGCAGAGTGCTCTGCAGCGTCTGTGGCAAAAACAAAACAGGAGACACCATTTGTACATTGCATTGATAGCCTCGCTCACACTGGAAATTCATTTTGCCTCGTGGCCATGAAAAGTTACTTTTCCGTTGCTGGGGGCGTCTCCATTTCCAAAAGTGCTGGTGACCACTAGGAGGAGGGCTTCCTTCTCTAGATCTTTTGGATCGTAGTCATCCATGCAGATAACCTAGAAAAGAAAGTTGGATTTATAAGCAGCTGCGGGGAGGTTGGAGAAAAGGGACAAGGTTTTGTGGAGGGAATAATAACAATAATAATATAATTTATTATTTATACCACGCCCATCTGGCTGGGTTTCCCCAGCCACTCTGGGCAGCTTCCAACCGAATATTAAAAACAATACAGCGTCAGATATTAAAAACTTCCCTAAACAGGGCCGCCTTCAGTTGTCTTTTAAAAGTAAAATAGTTGTTTATTGCCTTGACATCTGCTGGGAGGGTGTTCCACAGGGCAGGCGCCACTACCAAGAAGGCCCTCTGCCTGGTTCCCTGTAACCTCACTTCTCACAGTGAGGGAACCGCCAGAAGGCCCTCGACACTGGACCTCAGTGTCCGGGCAGAACGATGGGGGTGGAGATGCTCCTTCAGTTATACAGGACCGAGGGGAAGCTATAGTCAGTCATACCAAGCTGGGAGAGCTCCGTTGGGAGAGCTGGACAGGCTTAATCTCAGGTGACAGAGGTAGGTTCACCTTTAAATGCAAACTGAATCACATTTCTCCTGCACCCATAGTTGCTGGGAACCCCCAGGAGGGGAGAATGCTCTTGTGGTCAAATCTTGCTTGCTGGTTTCCCACAGTTCAGCCACTGTGAGAACAAGATGCTGGACGAGATGGGCCATTGGCCAAACCCAGCAGGGCCTTTTCTTACATTCTGATGCAGTTATAACGTTACTCTCCCCTCACAGGGAAAATATATTAAAGGTCATAGAACTGTAAAGTTGGAAGGGACCACAAGGGCCATCTAGTCGAACCCCCCTGGAATGCAGAGATATTTTTGCCCAGCGTGGGGCTCAAACCCACGACCCTGAGATTGAGAGCCTCATGCTCTGCTGACTGAGTTATCCCAAGGAGCCTCTTACCCGGGTGTTGAAAGCACAGTTGAAGAGGTCACCAAGGTTCCGTGCCAGCGTTTCTGATCTTCCTGTTTCCGTCGCGTACAGGACAGTCGCTTTGATCCTGCCCGCTGTGGCTCTCCGCATGAGCGACGATGCAAAAAGCACAGCCCTGGGAAATGAGGAGCGATAGATTACACGGCGATTCAATTAATTAATAATTAATAATTCTAATTAATAAATAATAAATAATAATCTAATGAATAATGTCAATAGGATTTATGTACCATCTTTCATTTCAAGAAGTGTCATGAGTGAATACAGTCGTACCTTGTTTTCTGAACAGCCTAGTTCTCAAACATTTTGGCTCCTGAATGATCGGAACCCGGAAGTGACCGTTCCAGTTTCCGAACGTTCTTTTGGAAGCCGAACATCCGATGGGGCTTCCACAGCTTCTGATTGGCTGCAGGAGCTTTGGAAGTTGAACATTTTGGAAGTCGAAAGGACTTCCGAAAAGGGTTCCGTTCGACTTCCAAGGTACGACTGTAAAAGCCAACCATAACACAGCAAGAATCAAGCCCGTTCTAAAAACGCAGCTGCCCATAATTACAACACACGGTAAAACAACGACATTAAAAGCACCCGTAATTAAAAGATATATTATAAAGAAACCCGGGGTGGTGTCCAATGCTAGTATTACTTGGAGCAGACCCATTGAAAATAATGAACATGAAGAACTTGGGTCTGTTACTTTCAATGGGTCTACTCTGAGTTGAATGCAAGCCTGTTAAAGCATTAAAGTTGAAATAACCATCAAAGCAGGAGAGTCAGGTGATCAGGAAAACACTAGTTTAAATAGGTGTGTTTTCAAGAGCTGGTGGAATGCCAATACTGATGGGGCTTTCTGCATTTCAGCAGGGGAGAAATTCTACAACACTAGGAAAAAACCGCCTCTGTGTTATCATGGCATAACATAATAGATGAGGAAAGGCTGTTAACCCTTGAGGGACAACTTCAAGGCCTACCCTGCCTTCCATTCTGGCATGTCCTTAGTTTTAAACCAGACTTGGAGCAGAAAGGCTTTCAAAAAGGGGAATGTAAAGTTAGTTACACATCCACCCCACTTTGAATGTGCAGACAGTGGACATAACTGGGTGCGCAGGACGGCAGTGAAGCTTGTTCCTGTGACTCCCAAAACACCTTCTTTCAATGCATGAGGGGGGCTCTCCAAAACTACCTACACACCACAGAAATGGCAACAACTTTTCTCCTGGAAACATACCTGGCCCAGATGCGGAATCTTATCTCTCTTTTCCGTGGCTTGCGCCCTTCGTCTTTCCAGACATGCGTTTTCCATGCTTCTACCTTAAGCGGGGAGAAAGTTGGATATTTTAAGAGGACGTTGGGCTGGCTTTCTTTCCACAGAAGGTGACAAATAAATGTAAAAAATATGAACCAACAACAACAACTCTGGTGGGAGACCTCTGGCCATTTTGGCCAAGCCCTACCTATCATATAGGACATCAGGATGAAACAGGAGAGGTCAGTGATTGGATCTAGCCTAGCATCCTAGAATCATAGAATTGTAGACTTGGAAGGGACCCCAAGGGACCCCCTGCAATGAAGGAATCGTAGCTAAAGAATCTCTGACTGATGGCTGTCCAACCTCTGTTCAAAAACCTCCAATGAGGGAGCATCCACCACCTTCTGAGGGAGCCCATTCTGCTGTCGAACAGCTTTTACTGCCAGAAAGCTATCCCCAATATTTAGTCATAATCCTCCTTATTGTAATTTAAATCTATGGGTTCGGGTCCAACCAGATGCCCCTATGGGAAACCCCCAAGTAAGGCCCCACCCCTGGCCGCTTAGACTTGAGACTGTTTTGCTCACCTGGTAATAATAGAAAGGGGAGAGGATGTAGTTCAACATCTCCTGGTGGAACACAGGTGTAATGCTGCCTGAGATGGGAGGCACCAGCCAAACCCAGTCAGCTGGGCACCCTCCTCGAATCCGGTACTCGTTCTGCATGTATTTCATGAACGACTCGGCAGCAGAGTGATGGTCCATGATGGTGACATTTTGTTTCTGGAAGAAACACACAAGCTCTCACTAGTCACTTCTAAGAGAGGGGCGTCAGAGAATTCCCGTGAAAGCGGGAAACAGGAGCGGAAATTGCTGAAGTTCGCCTATTCATCCCATTTCTGGAATGGAAATCCATCTTGGAAATACCGTCAGTATTATCCGCTGCTGTTGCTTCCAGTCTGCCAATGATATGTAACTGATTACACCCCCCCCCCCAATTTGCATCGCATTTCCATTGCACTGAAACAAATGGGATAGAATAACAAAACAACAATGTAACGTATGTTAATAATTACATAAATTAAATCATTGTTTACATAAATGACATACGTAAAGGGTAAAGGGACCTCTGACCATTAGGTGCAGTCATGGCCGACTCTGGGGTTGCGGCGCTCATCTTGCTTTACTGGCCGAGGTAGCCGGCGTACAGCTTCCAGGTCATGTGACCAGCATGACTAAGCCGCTTCTGGCGAACCAGAGCAGTGTACGGAAATGTCGTTTACCTTCCCGCCGGAGCGGTACCTATTTATCTACTTACACTTTGACATGCTTTCGAACTGCTAGGTTGGCAGGAGCTGGGACTGAGCAACGGGAGCTCACCCTGTTGCGGGGATTCGAACCGCCAGCCTTCTGATCGGCAAGTCCTAGGCTCTGTGGTTTAACCCACAGCGCCACCCGCGTCCCTTATAAATTACATAGCTGCCACTAAATTACATAGCTTATGCAATGAGACAACTTATGCAATTAATTTATGTAAATTGTGTAACTTATGTAATCATGAACAACTTTTTGGGGAGGGAGATGAATTGCAGCAGAGCAGAAACAGTGCCGCATGAGACTAATACAGGGCAGAGCAGAAAACAAGGGCTTATTCCTACTTCCAAACAACCTGCTTATTGAGCATTCATCCTGATTTGTTTGCCCATACAGTCTGCAGACTTCAGGTAGGGTTGCCATATTTCAAAAAGTGAAAACCCGGACACAAGAGTTGTTGAGCTTTTTTCGCAAAATGAATCCAGACGTATGGCAGCCCTGCTTTAGGCAATGTTGGCCCTTTGTTGAACATTCACCTGGATTTGCTTGCAGGGAGAGGTGGAGAGGTTATGGACCAGTGAGGCAGCTGAGAGCCGACTCAGCACAGGTACCAGGTAGGCACAAACACCACCTCCTCAAATCTGCTGACCTTGCACAACTGCCTGTAAAGGTATCTGTTGCTGGAGACTGAATCTGGGACCATTGACGTGCAAGGCCGATGTTCTGCACCTGAGCCACAACCCTTCCCTAAATAGGATGCTGCCTTAGACTTGGCCTGACCAGTTGTCCATTTTGCCTAGAATAACCTGATTTGACTGGCTGGGCTCTACAAGGTCTCAGGAATAGTGCCCCCCCATCACCTGCTCTTTTGAAGATGGAGATTGTCTGAGATTGAACCTGGGACCTTCTGTGTGCAAAGCCTGGACTCTACCCACTGAGCTACAGCTGTACCCCTCCTCTCCCCCTGCTCCCACTCACCTGAAAGCTATGCAGCACGGCCACATTTACTTCTATTACAGCTTTGTCTTTCCACAGGGAAGAGAGCTTGTTTGTTTCCAGGCCCATCCGCTTCCCTACATCCTACGAAGAAGGAAGAGATGAACAATGCCACCTTCTGGACTTCAAGGACCCTCATCACCACACCAGAGGAATGGCCTTGTCAGTAGACCATCTAAGAGCAGCCCTTAGCCAAGATGGCACCCACCAGATGCTTTAGACAACAACTCTCACAATCCCCAATGATTGGTTTTGCTGGCAGAGGCTGATGGGAGTTGGAGTCTGGAGGCCACCAAGTTGGGGAAGGCTGCTGTGAACTACCACCACCCAGTTACAGAAATGCTGTAGTGCTACAGAATATTAGCTAACATTCCAACTGCTGAAGGGGAGGGGCTGCTCTTTCCTCCAGTGCAAACTGAACAAGAGGAGTCCTTAGCAACGTCCGCACAGTAGCCCTCTGTAGGGCTGCCAATAGAGATGGAGGAGAAATTTGGTCCAGGTCTCACTGGAAGCCAAATTGATCAAATGCACAACGTGCATTTAACAATGTTAAACAATGTGCAAACCAAAACGCAGCTATCCTTCTGAATCTGCACTTATCCAAATTTTATGGCACAGTTCGCCAAACGAACGATGTTTACAAGAATGCGTCCATCAGCCAATCAGTGGTTTGGCTTGGTATCATGGTGGTTTATTTCAGCCTCTGCACCGAGTGCAGCCATGACGGGCCACTGCAGAGGGACAGGCTCGTCACAGACTTCCTCAAGTGGGAACGGACCTCTGGGTTGTTGAGAGTGACATGGGTGAGTTCCTCATCAATGGCACCTGGGCAGGCTGCCTGGAGTCAACATCCACCTGACCACTGGTGGTAGTCCTGAGAGCCCCACCACCTCCACCATGGCCCACTACCCAAGCCCCCTGGCTAGCACAGAGAAATGAAATGGACAGAGGGTGGTCATGTGCAGAAGCAGCCTGAGACTACGTGGGAAAGACCTTGGAAAGGAGGAGTTCTAGTGGGCCCTGGGAAGGTGCGGGCCTTCAGTCCTGGCAACGGCATCATCGAGGCAAGACATACTGAGAAGAGTTGCTGAGGCCACTAGGCCTGAGCTGTGGTTGTTTCCTTGAGCAAACCATTACAGTGGTACCTTGGGTTACAGACGCTTCAGGTTACATACGCTTCAGGTTACAGACTCTGCTAAGCCAGAAATAGTACCTCGGGGTAAGAACTTTGCTTCAGGATGAGAACAGAAATTGTGCAGCGGCAGCAGGAGGCCCCATTAGCTAAAGTAGTGCTTCAGGTTAAGAACAGTTTCAGGTTAAGAATGGACCTCCAGAACAAATTAAGTTCTTAGCCCGAGGTACCACTGTATCTTTGCTGTCCTCGGATGAATTATTGCTTTGTTGACTCCAGCCCTGACAATAATGCACTCTCTTTTGATCAGGGTGCATGTGCTTAACAGCATTTCATTCTGAAGTGGAAGCAGATAGGTCTCTGTATCCAAAGAACTTCCAATTTAAAAAGCAAAAAAACCAAGCATTTTGGGGTGGAGGGGGGAGAGGCATGGGAAAGGGAAGGAGGAATATGAGTCAGTCAGATATCAGTTTGGAATGTGGTGCCACTCAAACCACTTTATTATTATTATTTTAAGAAGAGAGTACCTGAAGGATATTGTATCGCTGTGCATCGCAGAAGTCTCGTACCCCGATCTCGGTCCCCATGTACCAACCATTGAAAGGGCAAGCTGTGAACTCCAGTCCTCCACACTCAAGCAGCATGTTTGAGACGGCAGGAACGGCGTACCATTTCAGGTCCAGTTCTTTAAACCATTCGTATCTGGGGGGGGAAGGGAAACCAAATGAAATTCCACCACTGCATATGGCTGCTCAGAAGTGAGTGCTGCGGTTTATGCAGCCAACACAGCACCATCCATTGGGATGGCCCGTAACTCAGTGGTAGAGCACGACAAAGCCACTTCCGACCTAGGGAGGAGGTGGTGTTGTGGGCTTCCTGCCCCCAACACCTGTGCGGTGGCTGGCTCCCAGCCCCGTGCGTACAGGGGTAATCCTCTGCCGTGTCATCCCCTGGCCAGCCTATCAGCTGGCTCAGGGGGCGTGGCTTGCCGCATTTAAGGCAAGCACGGCAGAGGAGCTTCCTCTTTGCCGCCGATCAGCTGGGGAATTTCCCCCCCCCCCCCCCCTTAAGGTTTCTCCTTTGACCTTGCTATGGACTTCGGTTGGTCGCCGTTAAGGGGCCTGGTAGGAATTTTTCCACTTGGCAAATTGGCACTGGCCATTTGGTTTTTTTGCCTACCTCATAGCAAATCATCACAACTTCCACGGTTTGGCGGTTAGGCATTGGTCAGGGTATTGTTATGTAGATGAATGGGGGGAAGGAGCACCATCACCTCCCCTGATTGCAAAGGGTAGTCCGGTAAAGGACTCTGGGGGGCGTGGCCCCGTCCGAAGCCTATGGAAGCCAGGGCCCAAGGCACGCCCCTGAGCGGTGACCCCGGGGGAGTGCCTAGTTGATGTGCATCAGCAGGGCTCCCCCTGCTGGTGTTAACCCTTCCCGGCCTTTCAGGCAGACAGTCTGCAGCCGGATAGTTGATTAGGACCAATGCCTAAGCCAATACCGCTCATCACCTGTAACCAATGTGTCTTTATTTCTAATGGTGGGAGGCGGGAACTTGCCACACAAAGGTCCCAGATCCAACCTCTGGCATTTCCAGATACAGCTAGCAGAAACCCTTGCCTGAAAACCTGGAGGAATTGCTGCCAGCCGGGGTAGACAATAAGGAGCTGGATGTATATTGACTCAATATAAGGCAGATTCCTCTGCATCCGTGTGCAAAAGGGAAGTGACAGCAAGCTCAGGAGAACCCCAAGACTTGCAGCAGAAGAAAATATATTTGGGAAGACGTGTCAATCCGAGGGTGTTTCCATTGCTTATTAAACTTTCCTTCTGAATTGTTTGTGGGGAGGTTAAATGGTGCTGAGTTAAATCAAAGGTCAACCGACACTTTCAGGTGCATTTTCTTATTTATTTATTCCAAAAAGTCTGATATTTCAGGGAAGTGGGTTTCTTGCACAAGACCTCCCAACCAACTCTATTGGGGCATGCTGAAATTGCGGGAAACAGCCTGGAAGCACCGTTATTTGATGTAATTTTGCTCCAGCAAAAGCCAACAGATCAACCTCCCCAGCACACGAAGCCCCAAATAATAGCCTCTCTTCAGCAACGGCCTGCGCGCCCGTCAAGAGCAGGTCCCGGCCGCTGTCATCTGAAGCCAAGGCACTTACGTGGGATGTTCCATAGACACTTCAAGGACAAGCTCTGGCGGCAGCTCAAACAGTTCCGGGTCTTGGCCATCGGCTTGGAGGATCAGTGGAACCACATCAAAGCGGCCATACTTGGGCTTCCAACCAAGCTGGATGCACAGCTGAGAGAAGCGAAAGAAAGGAGGTGAGCTGGGTTTGTTTCCCCCTCTTCTGGCCAAAGCAAAAAAGGAGAGATTTAACTCCTTGGATGCTCCTGAAGAGCCAGCTGTGCCTGACGCAAAATGGGAGTGGTGGGGTGGAACGCAGGGAGGCCAACAGTAGGTGGCGCCAGAGCCAATGACCAGCAGGGCAGACTCCAGTTTAACAAGAACAATTTATGACTTCTTACTCCAGCCACTCTGGGCAGCTTCCCACAAAATATAAAGGGACAATACAAAACATCAGACATTAAAAACTTCCCTATACAGGGCTGCCTTCAGATGTCAGATAGTTGCTTATAGGTTTGACATCTGATGGGAAGGAGTTCCCAAGGGCAGGTGCCACTACCAAGAAGACCTCGCTTTTTGCAGTGAGGGAACCACCAGAAGGCCCTCAGTACTGGATCTCAGTGGAGGCAGAAGACAGCCATCAGTAGCCATTAATAGGAAGAACAACAGCGGCAAGAGTCTTGATAGCACAAGGATGGAAGAATGAGGAAATCCCACCGAAAGAACAGTGGCAAGAAAAATTGATGAGCTATGCAGAACTGGCTAAATTGACATACAAACTGAGGGACAAGGGCAACTGTGACTTTAAGGAAGAATGGGAACTTTTTACAAATTATCTAAAAAGGCAACAAAATGAACTGGACTCCATGGCAGGTTTTGAATAAACATACACAAATTTATTGGTTGATAACATGATAGATAGGCAACGCAAGGATATGTATAACTTTATAACATGCAGAGAATAATATGTGCAGAGAAATCAGAGAGAGGAGCTGAGGGAAGTCCTTGGGGGGGGATGGAAGGGGGGAAGGGGGGAAATAACATATGGTTATATGATTTGATAATTTGTTATGTTGAAATTGCTTAGCTTTTTTTTTTTAAGTAGCCATTAATAGGAAGTGACTGTCTGCTGCAAGCTGTCTTCCAAGATCACTGCCAGCTTTGTCAAAAGGCTAATAGACAGCTATTGTTTCAGTATTTTGGTGGTGCCTGGTTTCTCCCCGCATACCTGTGTGAACTCCACATTGGCTGGGTCGCCCACAATGGAGCCATCTGGCATTGGGTACCCAGCGTATCGGATGAGTTGGCTGTTCCATATCCGGAAGTCATGCATCCCATCCGTCCTCTGGGGAAAGACAGTGATGGCAGATCTGTTGCAAGAGACAGAGTGAATGCCAAACAGATCCTTAATTTCTTAAGGACCCAAGAGGGACAAAAGGAAAAAGAGCTCATACCTTATATTCCCTCCGTTGGTGGAATACTCCAAATGGCGGCAGATGTGCTGAAACATCTCCTTGGCAGTTGTACAGCTGCGGGCATCAAAGACCTAAAAGGCAACAACATTTGGGAACAATGACCAAAATAAATTAGCTTTCCAACACAATTCAGAAGGCAATGAAAGGAAGATGGTGGCAACCTTAGAGGAGATGAAGTAGAAGAAGAGGAGGAGGAGGAGTAGTAGTTTGGATTTGATATCCCGCTTTATCACTACCCTAAGGAGTCTCAAAGTGGCTAACATTCTCCTTTCCCTTCCTCCCCCACAACAAACACTCTGTGAGGTGAGTGGGACTGAGAGATTTCAAAGAAGTGTGACTGGCCCAAGGTCACCCAGCAGCTGCATGTGGAGGAGCGGGGAAGTGAACCCGGTTCACCAGATTACGAGTCCACTGCTCTTAACCAATACACCACGCTGGCTCTCATGACCTATAAGGCCACGTCTGTGCATTTAAAAGCACTCTTATAGGTCATGCCCTCCAACATCTGGGTGATACAAATTGGGATGCTGTCCCACCCCCCATCCTGAGCTCTTACAGGAACCAGCTGACTCATGCCAGAGCGCTGGACCAAAAAACAGGACATTTCAGGGTCAAATCTGAAGCCAGGATGACTTCTGTAATTGCAGGATGCTCTGCTTACATTGGGATGGCTGAGCGGTATAATATCTACTCATGTCTTTCCACATAGAACCCTGGGAACTGTAGTTTGCTATGGGTGCTGAGACTTGTGAGGAGACCCCTTTCCCCCCTCGCAGAGTTACAATTCCTGGAGTTCCCTGGGAAGAGGGGTAGATTGTTAAATCACATCAATACGAGTGACGGCAGTCCTTCAGAACCTACTCATAGACTTTAATGTGTTATCGACACCACCAGCGATAACTGCAACTGTTTTGCCTTTTACATTGCAAATTGTTCTGCTCGTGGTTGTGTATTTGTCACTGTCAGCTGCATGCAAGTAAGCAAAGGAAGAAACTGGAATGGCAGCTGCCTCGCGAGAACACAGTCTGCCCTCAGGCAGACGACACGCATTCAGTCCTGGGGGCAGCCCAGGTGACTTCCAGCTTCCTTGTCTCATTGCTGCCCTGGAAGATCTCAGCAGGAATTATTAGGCCCTGCCTGCCTTCCGCCCCGCCAGTCCCAATGCGCACCAGCCCACGACTGCAGACAAACCAGTCACCTTTAAATTGGACCACTGGATTCTCCCAATGCACCTGGGAGCATTTCTCCAGGCTTGCTTGGTGGCAAAGATGAGCTCTTCCCCAGTCATCTGGTAGGTTCCTGTTGTTTCTATCTCTTGGGCCACAGTTTCAAGGCGTGCGAGGTGCTCTTCTATTCTGGGCCTGGCAGGTGGAGTGGGAGAGGAAACAGCAAACAATGAACAGCAACACTTTGAGCTGATGTAATTCAAAGAGGAGAGGGCAAGAATAGCCATATGCAGCTGGGTGCACAAGGAATTCTCCAGGAAAGACCCCAGAGACGAGAGGACCCCCCTCCCCTTATCCCAAACTGGGAAGTGAATCTGGGACTCTGAACTTTCATGGTTTTCTTTGATGGCTGCCAATATTCATTACAGCAAAAGACACCATGAAAGAAGAAGCTTGTTAGCTTTAATTTTGGGGGAAATGACTCCGAAGCAATCAACAGGGTATGAGAATGATCTTGTATATTAGAAACTGCTTTCATAAAAATTAATTGGTGGAAGGGAGATGGTCGATTTAAATTACTCCAGATTTTCATTATTATTTTTTTAAGCCACCTGGATCACTCATGGAGATAATTGGGAGCAGGAGAGATGATTGAAAGCTCAGCCTTGGGAACCAGTAAGAAAACCCGGGTTCATCTCCCTCCCACCAGCTTTGAGAAACTACCAGTCATTAATAACATTCCTCAAACACAAAATAGATCAGGGGTTCAGCAAAGACGAAGCGAATACTCCAGACATCCTTTTTTTATATGATGATTTGTTTAGGGTTTTTTTTGTGATGGTATCAGGGCAGTTATATAGAAGTGGTATGTAAGTTAGCAAATTATTATTGCCCTCTGGTGGGGCACTCTTGTGTGACGGCACAACTAAAATGAAATAAAGCAGAACATTTGTGGCATTAAAAGTTAAGGATTTGAGCAGGGAGCTACGGGGTGTCCAGCGATTGGTAATGATGCAGTTTGAGCTTTGAAAGTGGGACTGCATATAAGTTCCACGAGATGTTTAGGAGCACAAATCCTTGTGAATGAACAATGGAAAGGACGTCTGAAAGGTGGGATCAAAGAAGAACAAAACAACAAACACCACTCACTCTTTAAAGGATTTGTAAAACAGGTTGATGAACTCTATTGCTTGAGGTAATAATTCATCTCTCGGGGTGAGCCCGTTGCGGGGACCTCTGACCAAACCTTTGGGGTTCATGACAGATCCCTGGCACACCTTGGTCCTGCAGTGAAGAACCTGAAGCGAACATAACGGCAAGAGGGAGAGAGAAACAGGTGGATCAAACCCATGGCCGGCAGCGTGGAGGGAAGCTGTGCGCATCCCGGGTACATTTGCAACATTACAATTCCCAGGCTTAAAGAACAAGAGGCACGTGCTGCCACAACATGTGAAGGGCTCCCTTTCAAACCAGCCAAGTCCCTCTCCAAAGCGATTCCATGTCTTTCCATTCTGCCTCCTGGAGAAGCTGACAGACAGGGCCATGATCCCCCTGGACTGGCTCTAAGTGAGGCAAGTGTGCGCTAGCCGACGGCAGACTGAGAGAGGTGGGGCACTGCCCCATTGCCCCTAACAGGATAGGAGTCTCCACTCGAACCCATCCCTAACGCAAAGTTACCCAGCCAAGGCTCTCCCATCAGTTGTGTCACCAATCTCTGGAGCAAGGCTCTGCACCTGTTGCATAGCACTAGAAAGCAGCCTCATGGATGCTCGAGTGACAGACAGGCAAAGTGGGTGTGGGCTCTGGGCTCCACCCACTTTGGCCTTTAGCCCTGCCCACTGCTGACAATGAAGCCCTAGGTTGCATTGGTTTCCCTGGCCCTCAGGAGGAAGGAGCACCCACAAAAAATCCATATAGCTCTCTATCGTGTTACCTCTTTGGCCTGGTAGTGCAATGCGTCTTGAAGGCTGCTCCCAGTTTCCCAGTTTTTGATGTTTAAATGCCTCGGGCACCGGGACGTTTGCTTGGTACCATTTGGGGAATGTTTCTGTTCAGGAAAGGAAGCAAAAACACAAAATAAATTACAGTGTCATGCTTTTAAAGAAAGGAGCTTGACGAGTTGAAGTGAGAGTCAGGAAAGGAAAGGCAGCGGAGCGAGAGGAAGAGAGAGATAAATGTATTGATGTATATACTTATTTGAGGGACGCGGGTGGCGCTGTGGGTTAAACCACAGAGCCTAGGGCTTGCCGATCAGAAGGTTGGCGGTTCGAATCCCTGCAACGGGGTGAGCTCCCGTTGCTTGGTCCCTGTTCCTCGAAAGCACGTCAAAGTGCAATTAGATAAATAGGTACTGTTCCGACGGGAAGGTAAACGGTGTTTCTGTGCGCTGCTCTGGTTCGCCAGAAGCGGGTTAGTCATGCTGGCTACAAGACCCAGAAGCTGTACGCCGGCTCCCTCGGCCAATAAAGCGAGATGAGCACCGCAACCCCAGAGTCGGCCACGACTGAACCTAATGGTCAGGGGTCCCTTTACCTTTATGTACTTATTTATTTATATCCCAACTTTCCTCCAAAGAGATGGAAGCAGAATTGCAGAGTTTGAAAGGACCACAAGGGTCATCTAGTCCAACCCCCTGAAATGCAGGAATCTTTTTGCCCAACGTGGGGCTCAAACCCACGACTCTGAGATTAAGAGTCTTGTGCTCTACTGATGGAGCTATCAGGAGCACTTGAATGAAGATGAAGGGGGAGCATATGGTTCTCCCCCGTTTTATCCTCACAACAACCCTGTGAGGTAGGTTAGATTAGGAGTGCGTGACCAGCCTAAACTCTGGAAGGGTTTAGGGTGTCTTTTGGGTGACTGGTGCTGTGAATCTCCACCTGTGTGCAACCTGTATGTGAAAAACCAATCACAAAATGCTGCTAAGTTCCCAGCGACCTCTTTCCAAAGGAAACACATCCTAGAAGCCCGCTGTCATGGATGCTTTTGTTGAGATTCCTGCATTGCGGGGGTTGGACTAGATGTCCCTCGGGGTCCCTTCCGACTCTGCAATTGTATTCTTTCTAAATTGCCTTGTAACGAACAAGATCATTGGTCCATCTAGCTCAGAAGTGTCTACACTGGCTGGCAGAGGCTCTGCAGGGTTTTAGGGAAAGGAATTTCCCAATCCAAGCCAGAGATTGAGCCCAAGCCATGCGCTCTCCCGCTGAGCAACAGCCCGTCTCCCCAAAAAGCCGGCGTACCTGGCTCATGCCTCCCGTGTTATCCTCTCAACAGCCCTGCAAGGTCCTTTAGACTAAGGGAAAGTGTCTCTCTCCTTGGGCTTCTCTGCCCAGCAGGAATGAGAACCTGGACCACTCAAATCCTAGTCAGACACTCTATGCATCACATCCCCCAAATCACCATACATAGGGCATCGAGGCTGTAACGTCTTACACCCTTTGGAATAAGGGCACCCCAAATTTAAACTCACCTCTCTTGCCGTTACAGTGATCACGTCAGGTTTCTTGCTTAGACCATTTAACGAGGCGACTTCTCGTTTTGCCAGGCTGAAAGAACAAGGAGGAATTGATTTCATAAGAGTCAGGGATGGGGGGGAATGTCACTGAAAGCCAGCCTTTAGTATCTTGGCACCTTGGCACAGATATACTGGAAAACAGTCCTGCCCAGAAGTCCTGACTGCTTTGTAGTCCAGAACATCTGTTTTTTTAGAAGATATCCAAAGACTTTTATATATGTTCGAAGCCACCCAGAGTGGCTGAGGCAACCAGACAGATGAGTGGGGTATAAATAATAAAATTATTAGTAGTAGTGGTATGCACTAGAAACTAGGCTTTTAGCATTGCAGCTCCAACCCTCTGGAATCAGTTGCCTGCTGAAATCCAACAGGCGCTAAGTGTCTGATAGTTAGGCATCTATGGAAGACTGTTTTGTTTAGGCTTCCCCCGAGGTGTGGCCAGGTCATTTATGGCATATTAATTGTACATCTGTAGGAACACAGACCCTCCCAGTGTCCCTGTTCTCCAGGGACAGTCCCAGATTTACAGAAGCTGTCCCGGTTTCTGATTTGATCCCACAATGTCCTGCTTTTCCTTAGGACGTCCCTGTTTTCATTGGGGAAACGTCGGCGGGTTATGGGAACAGCTGTTGCTTTACGGAATTCAGCTTTAGTTGTTTTTAGAATTTAGGTGGCGCTGTGGGTTAAACCACAGAGCCTAGGGCTTGCTGATCAGAAGGTTGGCGGTTTGAATCCCCGTGACGGGGTGAGCTTCCGTTGCTCGGTCCCTACTCCTGCCAACCTAGCACTTCGAAAGCATGTCAGTGTGCAAGTAGATAAATAGGTACCGCTCCGGCGGGAAGGTAAACGGCGTTTCCGTGCGCTGCTCTGGTTTGCCAGACAGAAGTGGCTTAGTCCTGCTGGCCACATGACCTGGAAGCTGTACGCCGGCTCCCTCAGCCAATAAAGCGAGATGAGCGCCGCAACCCCAGAGTCACCTTTACCAAGTCAGACCGTAGAGTCCATCCAGCTCAGTACTGTCCGCACTGGCTGGCAGCAAAGGGTTGAAGACAGAGGGCATTCCAAGCACTCTTTGGAGGTGGCATTGGGGATCGAACCTTCTAATTGCAGAGCAAGTTCCCTGTCTCTGGGCTATGGCCCTACCCCAAACATTTGTATTTGGTCTTGCTTCAGTGGCCTCAGGCTGTAACACAGCTTGCAAATTTGCAAAAGGAATCAAGCGAGAAGAACACCCCTCTGGGGTGGCCAAGGCTGGTACTATACCACTTTGGTAAACAGGGAGAGGTTCCCAAGCTTGGGTTAAATTGGGAAGTTTAAGCAGGAGATTCCCAGGGGGTGCTGGCTGCGATCAGGAGCCACCCAAGGAGTAAAACAAAGGGCCCACGTCAACCAGCTTCAAATATAATCTTGCAGCAGGCTAGTTATAGCAGCAAAACAAAGGGAGGGAAAGTGCTGGACAGAACTGGCTGCTTTGGGGAATTCGCTGGAGGAAAGCTTCTGAAAAGAAGTGAGGACTGACAGCTCGTTAGGAAAATAACTGTGGATTTCCTGCATAGAATTGGTTTCCTGTATAATGATGACTCCTGAACTCTTCTCTCTTCCTTTTCACTTTGATGCTGGCTGGGGATCAGGAGACTATTTATGGAAGGTCTGCCTGTAGCTCAGCGGCTGGACAGCTGCTTGGCATGTAGAAGGACCCAGGTTCAATTCCCAATGTAGGAGAAACTGGGAGAACCAAAATCGATGCATCCTTCTGTCCTTGAGTCGGGGTGGGTGACTCCTATGATAAGAGATCCTTTTGGTGAATGCGTTTGCTGGCCAATTAGAGAGCCAGTTGTGTTGGCCTATTACTGCAAACACACACAAAGAGATTGAGGGCCTGGAAGCCAAGCCTGATGAGGAACGGTTGAAGGAGCTGGTTATGTTAAGCCTGAAAAAGGGGAGACTGAGAGGAGATACGATAGCCATCTTCAAATATCTCAAGGGCTGTCACATGGAAGAGGGAACAAACTGGTTTTCTTCTGCTCTGGAAAGTAGGACTCGAACCCATGGCTGCAAGCTCCAAGAAAGGAGACTCCAACGAAACATTTCTGACACTAAGAGCTGCTTGATAGTGGAACGATCTCCCTTGGGAGGTGGTGGGCTCTCCTTCCTTGGAAGTTTTTAAGCAGAGGTTGGATGGCCATCTGTCATGGATGCTTTAGCTGAGTTTCCTGAATTGCATGGGGTTGGACTAGATGACCCTCGGGGTCCCTTCCAACTCTACAGTTCTATGATTCTATAACCTTTAAAGGCTAGCCACACTTTGGAGCCCACTTTTGTCTGATGCATCAGATACAACACCTTCGTCTGATGTCATCGCTGCACAGGAGTCAGAAAGATAAAAAGTACCCATTGCACCAGTGTGATCCAAAGAAACAGCTGCTCTTCTCAAGGTTTATTGGGAAGTTCTGCTTGGGCCTTGCCTGGGACTTGCTTTCCCCCACCACTGGCTCCTCCTCTTCAAGGAGGAAGGAAATAGACAAGCATCTTGGTGGATTAGACCAAGAAGCTCCATTGAGTCTGGTATCCTCCATCCCATGGCAGCCAATCAGATGCTTTAAGAAAACTCACATGCAGGCAACGTCTCCTGGCTTTCAGAGGCACACTTCCATTGAACATGGAGGTTCTATTAGCATTTATTCATTTATTTATGCTGGCTGGCTGCAATCACCACAGTGGCCACCTCTGATATAGACCTACAGCGAATTCAGTTCTCTTGACTGCTGGTCCTTATGCATCTGGACAGTACTATCTAGGGACAAGAAGGTGGCATGTACAGGTTTGGAGACGTATTTTAAAAAAACAAAAAATGGGGAAAGCTGAGAACAAAATAACCATCAGCCCCAAAGAGCTCAGTGAGCAAACTCAACAGCCAGGGAATGCTGACTTGACTGCGGAAGCAAGGTAAACCACGACAAGGAAATGGAATGGAGCGTCTTGAAAAAGGTCATGGCTGGCAGGCTGGCATGGAGTGTTCTGAAAAGGTTGTGGCTGGCTGGAGCCCTAAACATTGCATTTCGCGCTGCAGGCCCTACTTGGGAATGTATTTGACTCCTTTTGAAAGAATCCAAGCCAGCAGCCCATTACACAGCAGTAACAAGGAGAGAAGGAAGCACTCTCACCTGTGAAAGTTCCCAGTCGCTTTTTCCATGCTGCTGCTACTGTTGTTGTTATTGTTGTTGATATCCTTCCCTTCTTGGGACTCAATCTTACTGGTTTGAGGCTTGAAAAGGAAGGGGCACATCATCCTTTGCATAGCAGGCGTGTGTGTGTTCCACAGCTCACAAACTCTGCCCTATGCAAGGTAGACACCTGTCTGCAAAGGAAACACATACAAGGAAGTTCCGATGAATGAATAACCTTTTTAAAAAACAAAGAATAGACATAAATTTAAAGAAGAATTGAATGGGGTATGGAAAGTGGCTGTTGAATGGGATACAGCTGGAGGGAGCCTGTGGGTGCTCCACCAAACTTGGACCTGCGCATAAAATAAGGTTGCCATGTTTCAAGAAGTGAAATTCCTGACTTTTTAAACGGTTTTTAAAAATTCTGCCAGGCCGCCATTTCTGGCAGATGATTCCCGGGTGTATGGCAGCCATAAAACACACGTCTAGAGTGAAAGACTGGGGTGATGTCAGCTCTTTGCAGGAACTCTTCCCAAGGTGAGACTTTTGTGGAGGAGCTGAGAGTTTGTCCAGATTCTGGGTGACAGGGGTGCCAACTTGAATTAAATATTGAGGAGGGGCAGGCAAGCCCCGCCCTGCATAATCGATCACATGGCACAGTGCACGCACACCACTTGAATGGCAATGCCCACCAACTTTTTTGGGGGGGAGGCCCTCTCAAATATTTTATTGGGGAGAGTGAAGCTCCCTTGGACCCTAGAAGCTGGCTCCTATGCTGGGTGAGAGCCAGGAGGTGAAGAGGGTTTGTCTAAAGGAGAAGGAACTGGTTTTGTTTCATATTTATTAGTAATTTTGTGTTAATGTAAAATTTTTATACATGACTGGGTTTTTTTGTAATATTGGTTGTTTAAGTTGTCTGTTGTTGCTTCAGCTTTCTGTAGAGACATATTTTAATCTATTAAGAGGTACAGAAATAAAAGCAAATGTTTGGTGCCTTCTTAGTTTTTAGAGCGGGGATGGGGAACTTGTAGTCCTCTCAAGGTTCGTGGATTACAACTCCCATCATGCCTGCCCATTGATCCTGCTGGGAATATGGGAGTTGTAGTCCAACTCCTAGAAGGCCATCGGTTCCTCATTCCCTATACATGGCTTTAGATTATGTATTACAGAATGTTTGCCGTGCAAATATTTTTGCAGTGGATTTTTCTTTTAACTTTGGATAACTTAATTAAAATGGGAAGGTGTGTGTGTGTGTGTGTGTGTGTGTGTTATGGAGATAGAGTATTTCCCCCCCTCTCCCTCTCATGTAACACCAAAATTTAGGCTCACCCAAGGAAATCAATGGATCACAGATGCAGGACTGACAATAGCCCTATTTGAGTGTTCAGTCCTTACACACAGTGAAAATTACAACATGGAAACCTAGCCAGAGGCCCTTTGTCCAGTCAGATCATGGGTCCATCTAGGTCAGTCTTGTCTACTCTGATTGGCAGAAGCTTTCGAAGGTCTCAGGCAGGGAGTATTTCCCAGCCCAACTTGGAGATGCTGTTCAGGATTAAACCTTGATCCTTCCGCATGCAAATAGATGCTCTGCTACTGAGCTACAGCTCTGCCACCCTAAATCAAGTAAATAAATAAAAAATACTTAACTAAAAGTAGGAACGATTTGAATATTTGAAATGCTCTACCACCAAAAAAAGGCTCTGCTCATCTCTCTTGCTCAGCCCCCCAGAGTGGTCATTCAGTACTTTGCAGAAAGTACAGTAAAAGACCTGGCTAAGGTAAACGATTGCATTGAGGGGAGCATCTCCATGGGCTCTGCTTACTGAGTCTGCACATAAAAACTGCACTGGAAAAAGGAGGAATCTGAGAAAGAAGTGCTGATAAGGTTTTCAGCAAATCCAAGAAAACTTGTTTTAGTTTAGATTTTAAAAATAAAAATGAAATGAAAAGAAGAAGGCGTATTCTTTGCAAGTTTGCGAAATATACTCCTTGGTGTGTTTTTTTTTAACTTCCTAGTTTTCAAATGACTGGAGATTTTAACAGATTTTTCTGAGTATTGGAGGTCAAAAGAAAGTAATATAAAACAATCAAAATTTGAAACAAATTGAGACATTTCATTCTGAATCCGACAGACGGAACCAAACGGAGGAGAATGACAGGTGGGTGTCCTGCTCCCCCCCCCCCGCCAACATAAATCTTGGCTACGCCCATGAACTCTGATTATCTCTGTGATGGCGCAGCTAAAAGCGAGCCTATTTCAGACCTTCAGCTTGAGAAAATCAGGTTGCAGTGTTAAGCCGAAGGGGTTGGGGTGCCCTTCTCCACCCCAAGGGCTGAATTTGCTTCTGGGCAACTTTCGGAGGGTTGCATGCCAGAAGTGGGCGGGGCCAGAGGCAGAAGTGGGCAGGGCAATAAATGCACAAGAGTCTTGGCACCCACTCCCACCCCCATCTCTGCCTTCCATCCAGGCAAGTGGGAGGCATTGTTACAGCTCAAAGACGCAAAGTCAGAGGTGCAAAGTAGGGTTAGTGAGGAATGTGGCTGGAGGTAAATTCCGAGGGCCGGATAGAAAGGTCTGGAGGGCCACGCCTGGCCCTGAGGTTCCCCACCCATGCTGAAATCAAGGGAGCCCCATTGAACACAGAAGAGGGATTACTTCTAAGAAGATATGCACAGAGGACTGGGTTGCCTACTTCACCCCCAGGCATTCTGTAAACAATTTAAATACATCAAAAATAAGTATTCCTCTCATCTCCAGAGCAATCATTCACTAAACACGTGCCCTTATCACTACAAGATTCCATGTACTACAACTGAATGGTTACGATTAAGGAAAGTGCGTAGTAAACTTTCCCTGGAAGCATCAGAATCCGAACTGTGCAGGCACAGAAGTCACTCTCATTTGAGTCCAGTGGAGTTTACTGCCAAGAGAAACTGGGCTTAGGGTGGCAGCCTTGTTTTTTGCAGGATCGGGCCCACCGCTGCCTTTTAAAAACCCCGAAGAGATAAGATGTTCTTTTACAATATTTCAACAACGTTTCTACGGTTTAACTAGAATGAGCATTGCTCAAGCTTTAGGTGAACACACATACACCCCCCCAATAAAGGCTTATGTTTAACCCCCACCTCAATTTCCATGTACAATCCCTATTCACTGAAATCACTTAAAAAACCTAAGTATAACTGCAATCTAGGAGCCGTTTGTACATTAATTTATTCCAGTAGGACTATGTGCGGTCCTTGGACAAAACCCAAGCAAAATGCCACACTTTTGCCCTGTCTTTTTTCAGTTTAGCAATAAAGCTAGGTTTTTGTTTCCATCTCTCCTGCTGAAAAATCATTTACCTTTGTTGAACTGGGACTTCTTTATGTTAAATCTCCGCAGGATACCTGTGGATCAGTATCTGATGGCTGGCATCTGTCTTGAGCAGCTGGAATCCCTAGATCTTCCCTGCCAGATTTAGCGTGCTCCACTCATCTCTCAGTTTCTCCCCGGTGCTCATCCACAGAAAGAGAGCTTTGGTTTCCTGAATCTCAGCCTTAATGCCAAATCCTCAGCAGACCGGACTGTGGCAAAGTTTCTGCAGCGATCCAGCAAGAGGGCAGACTCAGCTATTCCTCCCTACTGGCGAAGCTGGAATGAAAGAATCCTTTCCCCCAGTTGGAATAATCACTGAGCTGTCAGCAAAAAGGAATTGTCTTACCTTGAGTGATTTTTTTGTTTGTTTTTGTTTTAACCAGTCATTTGGGAGAAGGTCTTTGCAAACGAAGAGTCTCTGTCTCTCTCTCTCTCTTTTTAATCTCCAGATACCCTGAAACTAAACTCTGAAATCCAGACAACCTGCAAAGCAAAACGCATTTTTATACCCTTCTAGATGCAAATTGAGAAGGGGGAAATACATGAGTGTGGCAGCAATAACAAACAAATAAAATTAAAGAGGAAAACCCCTCAATTTTGGTGAGCATTGCCAGGAGAGAAATTTGTCCGGTCGGCTTCAGATGACACACACACACCCAACCCACCCAACATGTGAGTGAGTGAGTCCATCCTCCCTCCACGAAAAACTTCCCTGAATCGTGAAATAAGGAAATACGGTCACTCCTGATGCTATTTTTGGAACAAGTAAGCCTAGGAAGCGCATACGCAACAAATGAAGCAGACTGGTGCAGCAGTCTGTGTGTAAGAAGCCGGTTGTGAAGTTCTCAAGCAAAGTTGAAATAAGTTAGGAAAGCTCTTTGTCTCTCTGTCTCTCTCTCTTTCGGTTGCCTGGCCTGCTTTGCAAAGCATCCTCCATCACTTCACAGATGAAAATGAAGAAGCACAAATGCCCCACTAACCGCTGTTCTCACACAGCAAGAATTGTCTCTCGAGTTCGCCACGCCACAACAACTGTGTCCATGCCATGAGAAGCAGACAGGTTTCGATTCATTATTGGTTTCTTATCTTTCCTATCATGAATTCTGATCTCCACATTTCCAGTGGTTACTTTTCTTTAAATCCTCTGGAAAATCGCTGGTATCTGAGTGCAAAGTCCTCCTATGAAACACATTTTCATATACCGGTACACATTTTTGCAAGCAATTATCCCCAATACATTTCTGCATGTCATTTTCACTAATATCTTCATTTTGACGCATGCTTAACTCCTAACGTGTAATTTTTGCAAACGCTGTTTGACTGGAGAGGTGCATTGCAAAATTTGGATTTGTGTTAATTTTGAAGGACAGCTGCCTACCATTTTTTGATAGGGCGGATTTGATGGATTCGTCTGAACAAACACGTGTGTCCGCCACACTCACGTATGCGACGTACAGCTCTGAGAGGACCAAGACCTTTTGCATGGAGTCAGTACGTGCACCTGTTCAAAAGGACCCTGTCCCTTTAACCCTTATGCCTAATAAAGAACTTATCGCACCAGGAAGCAGAGAAAAGCAGGTTTATTGCACGGAAATAAAGAGAGTTCCGGATGCTGATTCGGACAGCAAGGTTATACATACATGTAGGCAGCCAACGCCGTCATTAAGCATACATGCACACCTTAATTATAGAGAGCCCTTCGTTATCCAATGTGAGACAATGTGCCACAGACCCACACTCAAAAGACAGAAAAGAACATGGAGGGCTAGATCAGCTCTATGAGCAAGCGGGGCGCAAAGCCAGGGATCGAGATCTGTGACTTTTGTGAGAATTAAGCCCTCCCCTTCACTCTGGGCAGGGCGGCCCCAGTATGTTTTGCTTCTGAGGCAAGATGGGAAGTTCTGCCTCTTCCCCACTGATATCTACATCCCTCTGCTGGAGTTGACTAATTCCTCGTCCTCAATTATTCCTCCGCTGCTCCCCCTCCCAATGTCTAGGTCAAGAAAAAGGGTGGGGGAGGAGGATGGGGAGGAGGTGGAAGCGACAAGGCGGAAGAGGAGGAGGAACCGGCAAGTGGCGAGCTGTGCGCTCCTTGAGGGCCCAAACCTGTCGCTCCTGCCAATGGTCCTGAACCTGCTGCCCTGAGGCAACTGCTTCCCCTTGCCCTATGGCCGAGCCGGCCCTGGTTCTGGGAGAGACAGGTTCATCCTGCCATTCCTTAATGAAAGTTATTACCTATATTACCCTAACTCCCTTCCTTGTTTGCCTTTTGCAACATTTTTCCTGGGTTTTTTGATAATTTTGGGGTAAAACTTCTGAGGGTGGGAACGCATTAGAAATTCCCCCATAGGAATCAACAGAAATCATTGACTCATTATGCAAACACTCACCTAATGAATGATTTCCTGAAAACGCATCGTGTTCAGACAGCAAGACCTTTATGTGCTTGCCAACAGACTGCCCCAAGCTGACTTCTGAAACAGGATGGGTCAGTTAATCGATCGAAACTGATTGTAACGGGTTTATTTTTTAAAAAAAGAAAACAAAGCAAAAAGACAGTGTTAAAAACATTTGATAGAACGTTTGATCCAGTAATAGAAGTAACAATAAAAGGCTATTTCTCCTTCTATCCTTAGTCGCAGGTGACCAGATGAGGCTGGGGGCCATTAATTTGCAAGTCAGACAGTGGGAAAGAATTACATTAAAACAGGGAGTGCCCTTACGCCTCCAACCCGAATCTGACCTTCTCAACTCTTGGGTCTGGTTCTAACTTTAGTAACTGGGTTCATTTTTCTTTTTTTAGTCTCCTGGCTCCTCCACCCATGTTCTTATTGCAGAACCCTTCATCAGACAGCTTGGATCATTACCAGCGCAAGAGAGCTTCTGTGCAAATCGGCACGCTTCCCCCTGGGAAAAGAGATTGCAGCATGGAACAGTTCTGGTGGGATCTCAAGAAAGGGGAGGAGTCGGGAAAGCAAGACTAAAGACTCAAAGGGCCTCAGGAACTCTTCTTGGCATGGGGTTAGCAGAGAGGTGGGGTGGAAGGCACTCTGTGACTGTCACCATGAGTGGAGATCCACGCCACACCCTTAAAGCCCATTCAATCCGCATTCAAAGCTCATGACTCCCACCCGCCCCAAAGAATCCTGGAAACTGTAGTTTCCCCCTCAACGGAGCTCCAGTTCCCAGCACCCATAACAAGCCAAAGTTCCCAGGATTCTTTGCAGGAAGCCATGTGCATTGGATGGGCTTTAAACGTGTGGAGTGGATCTGCCCTCTGTGTGCGTCTCAAGGGTCTATTCAGGAGAAGTTAGTAAGTATGCAGAGAGATCTGATGCAGTTTGTATTTAAAGGGGAATGTACCGAATTGGCACTTTGGGAACCGATCTGCAAGCACAGCCATCTTTGGCAATTTGCACCCCTCCAAATTTTGCAACACAAGGTCTCCCGCCAAGTGACGTCCATAAAAAATGCATATAATGTGTGTGTAAAAAATGTGTGTGTTCATGAAAATTCTTGCAAAAATGCATTACATTAGGGGAAATTGCTTTGCAAAAATTGGTGTTTGTAGGGTAATATGAAAAAATGCTGATTAATTTTCATGAAGATTTTTGTTTTTTAAAAAAGCAAAGTGACATGGCAAGTGGAGAACCAAACTTAAGATGGTAGCAAAGAGAAACTGTAAGAAAATGAAATTGACAGATTTGCTCATCCCTGCCTTTGTGGCGAGGGAGGATGGCTGCAGGTAAGCAGGGAGGGAAGCGTTCTTAAAATGCAAAGGAGCTGCTTTATTTTTCTTTTCTGTCTAGCCACCGTTAAACACAAGCAGACAAGTGAAAGCAGCAGCCATGGACTAGAAACTTAGACAGTTTGCAAGGCTGTATTACAGGATGGTCTAGATTTCGCCAACATGCTGAATCTTTGCTGTGCAGAATTCAAGCTGGGGAAGTAAGGACTTGCAAATTGACCAGCTGGCTATATGAGACCCACAGGAAAGGTGTGTGGGGTGGGGTGGGGGTGGAAGCTGTGCCCCCTTCCAGCCCCAGGCGAGACGGCCGTGTCCTTCTCCATCCAATGGAATGTGCTGGGTGCTCTCAGCGAACCTGGAACACGTGAAATGGCAAGAGCTTTGCAGACTGATGGCATTGCTCAGCTGGTGCCAATTTCAAAATTATTTGCATTCTTTGTGACTCAACTTATCAGGGAGACATAGCAAGGGCGGTATGAAAAACAAGCTGCGGAGCGAGCAGCCTTGAGATAAGACCCTGCTCTGTTAAAACATTGGGTGCAATGGGCCTTGGAGCGCATGTGGTCTTCAGATCTACATTTCAAAGAAGAAGAAAAATACAGGCACATTCCCAACACCCCCAATTCTTCTTTTGGTGGTAAATCCTTTGAAGCAGCCAAGAGATATCGATAGCTGAAAACTGAGAAGGAAATAAACTTTATCCACCACTTTTTACAGAGGACTTTGAAAAGAATACAGGGCATCATGGAACCTACAAAGTAAACTTAGGCTGCCTTGTTTATCACTCATCCGGATTTGGTTGCACAAAGCTTATTATACAGCAGTAGGAAATGGCAAAGCTTAATATATTTTGGAAAAGCGACGTAATATAATGCAGGGGTTTTTGTTGTTGTTGTCATTTTCACTAATGTATGCATAGGTACAGCTAACATAATGCATTTTTGTACCTGTCACTTGGCAGGAGGGGATGAGGGTGGTGTTGTGGGTTAAACCACAGAGCCCAGGACTTGCCGATCAGAAGGTCTGTGGTTCGAATCCCCGTGACGGGGTGAGCTCCCGTTGCTCAGTCCCTGCTCCTGCCAACCTAGCAGTTCAAAAGCACGTCAAAGTGCAAGTAGATAAATAGGTACCGCTCCAGCGGGAAGGTAAATGGTGTTTCCGTGCGCTGCTCTGGTTCGCCAGATGCAGCTTAGTCATGCTGGCCACATGACCCGGAAGCTGTACGCTGGCTCCCTTGGCCAGTAAAGCGAGATGAGCGCACACACATTTCCCCTTACTTTTTAGGAGGGGAAAAGTGAGTCTTATAGAGCAAAAAATATGGTAATTAAGGTGAATTTATTGAGCTAGGGTGAGGGAGAGCCCATGAATCTGCCTTAACTGCTCTAACCTAAAATTCCTGGTAGATCCTTGAAACCCTCTTGCCAGGGCAGCCTCACCATGAGGTGAGATGAGGAACTTGCCCCAGGGCAGAAAGCTCCAGATCACTGAGACAGGTGGCAGAACCACCTCCTGCATTTGATGATGATGATTAATTTATTTACACACGTCTTTTTCCGTGACAGGGACTCAAGATGGCTTACAGATAAAAATAAGAGCCACCGAAAAGATAACAAAATCAGTAATTATAACCAATCATTAAACATTGGGAGAACTAAAACTAACACCACCTGTTTAAAACAAACCAGTAATTACAATAAACAGAGCACTGCGGCAGTCAGTTCCCAAAAGCTTGTAGGAACAAGGAAGTCCGGCGGAAGGACAGCAAGCCAGTCTGGCTTCTCTAGGGAGGGATTTCCAGAGTCTAGGGAGGGAGCAGCCACCGAGAAGGCCCTCTTCTGTATCCCCACCAAGTGTGCTTGTGAGGGTGGCAGGACCAAGACAAGGGCCTTTGCTGAAGATCTCAAAACCTGGGCAGGTTTGTATGAGGAAATGTGGTATTTCAGACAGCTTAGACCTAAGCTGTGTAGGGCTTTGTAGATGATAACCAGCCCTTTGAACTGTGCCCAGAAACAAACTGGTACCCAGTGCAGCTGTTACAACCATGGGGGTCACCTGCTCCCTATAACCAGCCCCTATTGATAATCTGGCTGCGGCTGTTTGAGCCAGCTGAAGTTTCTGAGCACTTTTCAAAGGCAGCCCCATGCAGAGTGCATTGTTGTTTAGTCATTTAGTCATGTCCGACTCTTCGTGACCCATGGACCAGAGCACGCCAGGCACTCCTGTCTTCCACTGCCTCCCGCAGTTTGGTCAAACTCATGCTGGTAGCTTCGAGAACACTGTCCAACCATCTCGTCCTCTGTCGTCCCCTTCTCCTTGTGCCCTCCATCTTTCCCAACATCAGGGTCTTTTCCAGGGAGTCTTCTCTTCTCATGAGGTGGCCAAAGTATTGGAGCCTCAGCTTCACCATCTGTCCTTCCAGTGAGCACTCAGGGATGATTTCCTTCAGAATGGAGAGGTTGGATCTTCTTGCAGTCCATGGGACTCTCAAGAGTCTCCTCAAGCACCATAATTCAAAAGCATTGATTTTTCGGTGATCAGCCTTCTTTATGGTCCAGCTCTCGCTTCCATAAGTCACTACTGGGAAAACCATAGCTTTAACTATACGGACCTTTGTTGGCAAGGTGATGCCTCTGCTTTTAGAGTGCCTTACAGTAATCCAAAAGGGATGCAAGGAAGGTGTTGGTCACTGTGGTCAATATTCAGGCATCAGCCGGCACTTCTTGGCCTCCTCCTTTAACTCTGCTGTGTGCCCATTGCCTGCCCACTGCCCACACTAGGTGGCAGTGGGTGGGTGCACAACAATGGGTGCATGGCAGGCATATGGAGGAGGCAGGGCTGGTATTTCCTGTTTTGCCTCTAGCAGCATCCAGGGTTGGCCTTGTCTCCTGTAAACATAAGTTTGTTGACTGCAGAATAAGGACACAGCTCCGCAAGTCATGATATACTCGGTCGCTCAAGGCCGTACTGATGATGAGGCAAGAGGGAAGCCCTGGTTTTCAGAGCAGCTTGGGAAGTCCAGGTTGTATGAGGAAATGTGGTATTTCAGACAGCTTAGACCTAAGCCATGTAGGGCTTTGTAGATGATAACCAGCCCTTTGAACTGTGCCCAGAAACAAACTGGTACCCAGCGCAACTGTTACAACCAGGGTTGTCGCCTGCGCCCTATAACCAGCCCCTGTTGATAATCTTGGTGCCAAATTCTGGACAAATGGGCCTCCCTCTGCCTGCTGTTGGCTCTGGTGCCAGCTTTCCCCCCAACCAGTCCTTAGTGGGCACTGGGCCCCACTGGTTTGAAAGGTGATGGGGCAACTTCGCATCTCATGTTGCACTAATACAGGTGCCACAGAATAACCATTTCACATTTGTAATAATCTATTCGTGTGGCGGCACCTAGACTCTGGAACTCCCTGCCACTTGATATCAAGCAGGCACCTTTACTGTACTCTTTTCACCACCTACTAAAAATGTTCATGTTTAGATAAGCCTGCCTAGGTGCTTATAAATGCTTGTGTGGATTTTTTGTATTTTAACCTCCTGTATGTTTTTATGGGGACGCGGGTGGCGCTGTGGGTTAAACCACAGAGTTTAGGACTTGCTAATCAGAAGGTCGGCTTGCCAATCAGAAGGTTGGTGGTTCAAATCCCCGTGACGGGGTGAGCTCCCATTGTTCGGTCCCTGCTCCTGCCAACCTAACAGTTCGAAAGCACGTCAAAGTGCAAGTAGATAAATAGGTACCGCTCCACTGGGAAGGTAAATGGTGTTTCCGTGCGCTGCTCTGGTTTGCCAGAAGCGGCTTAGTCATGCTGGCCACATGACCTGGAAGCTGTACGCCGGCTCCCTCGGCCAATAAAGTGAGATGAGCGCCGCAACCCCAGAGTCGGTCACGACTGGACCTAATGGTCAGGGGTCCCTTTACCTTTACCTTTATGTTTTTATGTGGTTTTTTCCTGGTTTTATCTTTTTGTAAACTGTTCTGAGGTTTGTTTGTTGTTGTTTTTTACAGTCAAGTGGTGGATAAATTTTATGACTTTTGAAAAAGTTCTGTGGGGCTCCGTTCATTACTTGGTTCCTCACTCTATGTGTCTGGCAGAGCCTGGTCTTGCCATCTTTGCCACGAGTGACAAATGATTAACTCAGGCCAAAGTGCTGAGTTCCAGGCTGCTGGCACGTATGCCAAGGAAAACGGGCAAGTGAAGATGCACGCAATGTCTGAGGGAATTCGGAATGCAACGCCAGTTCCAGATGCCTTTTAAAAAATAAGCTTTCGTTTTCATTTTCAGGTGCTCCGAATTACAGGCTTGTTCAGAAGTCACATGGCGTACCTCAGAGTTTTCCAGAAAGTCATCATGGGTGGAAATGAGTTGGCACATTTTTCCCCAGCAAGAAAAGAAAAAAACAATCCACTTCAGATGCCTTAGTTATTCCAATGGTGGTTTTCTGCAAGACCCCGTCGCAGGGATTTGAACCGCCGACCTTCTGATCGGCAAGTCCTAGGCTCTGTGGTTTAACCCACAGCGCCACCCGCGTCCCTCTGGGATACTCTGCTCTCCTCCTTTGGGTTACTTGACCCTTTTACAGGCCAGGCCCACCCATGAGGCTGAAGCCCCTGAGGCAGAGGGGGGTGTTCCTGGGGGTGCCCTCCACCCTGCCGCCACTGCCAGAGAAGCAATGCGGGCATTGACGTGAATTCCAGCAAGATCTCACAAAAATCTCTCAAGATCTCTTGCAAGAGCTCTTGTTAGATTCAAGATCTTGCCAGAGATTGGTGCCAAAACACTTCCTGTTTTGCCTCGAGTGGTGAAAAGGGACACACTGCCCCCTGCCCATTTCATTGTGGTGGTTTCCTCTTTCTCTTTTTGCTCATGGGGCAGCTCTACGTGATCCCGCTTTCGACAGCGCGTGCAAAAGTTTCAAGGTGGGCATACTGCTTCATTTCCGACAGTTACCAGTCCTGCAGCTTCCCGCTGAAATCCTGTAAGGCTTTGCACCATAAACGCTCTGTTCTATTTATTTATTTTATCTCACCCTTGTCAGGCTCTAGTACCAGAGGGCGTCTCCCGATGGCAAGAATGCAATAATAATTCTGTGTGGAATCCCTCATGGACAGCCAGGATATCGCAGATGGCAGCAGGACTTTAAGAGAAGAGGGCTGCTGAAGGGGAACGAAGGCCTCTGACTGACGACTCCTGGGAGCCAGTGTGGTGTAGTGGTTAAGAGCGATGGACTCGTAATCTGGTGAACCGGGTTCGATTCCCCGCTCCTCCACATGCAGCTGCTGGGTGACCTTGGGCCAGTCACGCTTCTCTGAAGTCTCTCAGCCCCACTCACCTCACAGAGTGTTTGTTGTGGGGGAGGAAGGGAAAGGAGAATGTTAGCCGCTTTGAGACTCCTTAGGGTAGTGATAAAGCGGGATATCAAATCCAAACTCTTCTTCCTACAATTCCTGAAGGATTACAGAACCGAAACAGTTCCTAACTTAAGGTTGCCAGATGTCCCCTTTTTCCGGGGACAGTCTCCAGATTTACAAACCAGTCCCCATACAAAACCCATTGAAGTTGAAAAGTGTGCCCGGATTCGGGGGGGGGGGGGAATCTGGTAACCTATCTCCTCTCTCTGCTTCGGGTGTCACTTCCGCCACACTTTGCTATCTGAGAACAGACTTGCTTTAAAAAAAAATAAATAAAAAAGGAGAGAGAGAAAGTTTTAAGGAAGGTTGTCTCACATGATCAGCCCACGCTCAATCTGTCTATGTCAAAAGTTCAGAGCGTCTCACTTAGCACCCTGGCTGCAGTCTGGGTGAGGGTGCTTGTGCCTCTTTTGGCAGAAGTCCGTGCTTTTTTTTCCAGAGGGACTGACTCTAGAAAGGAAAGTCATCTGCTCACCTCCTCATATTTTACTCCACTTTCCGCCACCCAGGAAAAAGCTCTGCACCCGCCCAGTAAGCAACGAGGAAGTAGCCAGCTGACGATTTGGGTTCTCACCCTGAATATGAGTAGGGGGTTATGGTGGCGAAAGAAACACAGTTGCTTTTGGGGGGGTTCCCGGTGTTTTGTTTTGGCGTTGCAAATTGCGAGGAACACCTGTGGGATGACTCACCTCAACTCAAAGAGAGGCTCAATGAGGCGAAATCTAAGGTCCTAATGATTTGATTTCACAGCTGATGGAAGCCGAAACATCTGCCATTTCTTAGCTGGGGGTAGCGGGGCTGTCAGCCGGCTCACCAAGGAAGCCCGTTGGGGGCAACGAACCATTGGAGCAGAAGATTTAAAAAACAGACACACATAGAGAAATATTCAGCTTGTTCTTGAGAGGTGATTGCATGTCAACTCAAGGCTTTGTTTGGGGTGGGGCTGTTGTTGTTTATTCGTTTAGTCGTGTCCGACTCTTTGTGACCCCATGGACCAGAGCACGCCAGGCACTTCTGTCCTCCACTGCCTCCCGCAGTTTGGTCAAACTCATGCTGGTAGCTTCGAGAACACTATCCAACCTTCTCGTCCTCTGTCGTCCTCTTCTCCTTGTGCCCTCCATCTTTACCAACATCAGGGTCTTTTCAGGGAGTCTTCTCTTCTCATGAGGTGGCCAAAGTATTGGAGCCTCAGTTAGATGTCCTTTTCTTCAACTCCTGGGCTAAATCTCTCATGGCCTAGGCAAGCTTGGTGGTGGCAGTGATGATGATCAGTGATGATGATGATGGCAGGAGACTTGGCGCTGCCTGCCAATTCACTACTGGGCTGAGTTGAAGACACTGGGGTTTTGGTGTACAAAACCTGATACAGCTTGTGTCAGGAGCGAGCCAGCTGTAAATCACACGAAGTAAGTGGAGTTAACTCTTAATTAGAAAAACGCACACCAGGATCTGCACAGGAGTGTTTGGCCTAATGAGCACAGCAACTTATCTCTGGCAGGTCTTTTCCCCATGAAGCAGTTGCTGAGACTGAAGGTCTCTGCCTCCCCACCAGCTACCTAGGTCCCCTCCTCTCCAGGGTTTTCCCCAAGCAATCTTAGACTGCGCCTACATGGAGCTAATTTCTCCTCCGCCCTCTTCATGCCTCTCCTGGTACTGGGAGACCAGCAGGGAGGGGAGCTTGTTGCAGCAGCAGGAGGAGACACTCATGCCTCTTCACCAGCCAGACTCACCTCTGCCTCTTGGCCTCCCTCCTCTCCTGCTTCAGCTTCTGTCTATTCTTCTAGACTTCTCTCTGTCACAACCTCTCCCTGCTCACTAAGCCCTGTTGACTCTCCAGCTTCCAACACCTCCTCCTCCCAGTCTTCTCCCTCTGACCACTCATTGTTGTCCCACCACCAATCCCCTGTCCCTGAGCCTTCTTCCCTTGGGGGTTCCCCAGCTGCTGCCTCCCCCTCCCCATTCTTCTGCGTCCAGCCAGTCCGTGACAGCTTGGAACCAGGATACCTGAATGATTGTCTCACCCCTTATGTACCCAATCGATCCCTGCGTTCTACAGGCGAGAGCTTCCCACGGTTGCCACCTTTTCAGGAAGTCCATTCCGCACAGTGACGGAATCAGGTCTTGAGCATTGTTGCGCTAACCGTAGTCCCCTTCCTTGAATATTACATGGGGGCCATCTCTGTGCAGTGGCGTAGCGTGGGGGGTGCAGGGGGGGCCAGCCGCACCGGGCGCAACATCTGGGGGGGGCGCACTCGCACTCGAGTGCTAAAATCCACGGGTTAGGGGGCGCAAATTACTTGCCTTGCCCCGGGTGCTGACAACCCACGCTACGCCACTGTCTCTGTTGTCTTCTTGGTCCCTGCTGTAAACTTTTTTAAAGCAGAGATCTCTCCCGGTCTGTATTTGTATCAGAATTGTGTTTTAAAAGATGCTTTTAGTGTTGTTTTACCTGATTTGCTGCCCTTGGAAGGAAGGGTGGAATAATAAATTTAATGCATGCACGAATGAGTGTTAGTCAAACTAGACCCACCAAAATTAATGAACCCATGAGAACCATGCTCATCTGGTTTACTATTTTTATATCCTCATTGAGCTGGGATCTTTTGTGGGGGGGTCCCATCCTTCGCAGAAGTGTTTTTGCACGTCTGCTCACTTCGTTCCCCCTCTAACCCCCACCCAAGCCTCCTCATATCTCCCCCTTATTTGGGGGATAATTCCACTTTTGGCAACTTAAGCAATGAGACATATTTTTGCTATGCATTCGCTACTGATTCACACTATGATTTCCCAGATGTCTTCCCCCACTTTTTTCTGGTGGGGTAACTGTCGATCATCATAAAACTATTGCTAGCGGGCAGTACCTGGTGTCACTCGGGAATTCTAAGATTTATAAATGGGTGATTTAATTTTTTTGCAACAACCTTTGCTTTTTTCCAGCAGATGAAGTCGATTTGGAAAGAAAATAGCATTCTAAATCACCAGAAATAATATCTGGCATCAAGCCGGCTAACAGGAGCGGGTTATTCCTCTGACGACTCTTGCTTTCATAACCATGACTTGTCTCACGTCTACTAATCCTAGCCTTCCCTTTGGGACTGCAAAAGGGTATTTTCAAGTATGCACCAACAAGAACCCATTTATTTTATTTAGAGGATCAAAGCTCATCTTAAAATCAACATTGACTCAGGATGGGGGGGGGGGGTGGACCAAAAAAATGAAACTCACTTTCTTCCTTTGATGGGGGTGCCGGTCATCATGTTGACTCAGCTTGGAAAACCCATCTGAACCTCTGTCTGCACGTTCAAAATAAGGAGGGGCCACGTCCAGTGACATAGCACATGCTTAGCATGCGGAATAACTCAGGAACAGTTCTCAACATCTCTAATCGCAGGAGATAGGAAAGCCCTTCCTGGCTAGCTAGCTAGCTAGCTGGCTGGCTCCCCCTTGGACCCTCCCCCAAAGGAGACGCTGCCCGCCAAAGTAGCCAATACAGGCTATATGACCAAATGGTCTGTCCTAGGGTTCTGGATGCCTCGCTTCATTACGGATATTGCAGAGGTAGAAAAGGGCACCCAAAACAATCAAGGGGGTGGAATGATTCCCCTACGAGGAAAGTTTACAACATCTGGGCCTTTAGAGGAAAAGGCAAGTACAGTGGTACCTCGGGTTACATACGCTTCAGGTTACATACTCCGCTAACCCAGAAATAGTGCTTCAGGTTAAGAACTTTGCTTCAGGATGAGAACAGAAATTGTGCTCCGGCGGCACAGCGGCAGCAGGAGGCCCCATTAGCTAAAGTGGTGCTTCAGGTTAAGAACAGTTTCAGGTTAAGAACGGACCTCCGGAACGAATTAAGTACTTAACCTGAGGTACCACTGTAAAGAGGGGGCATGATCAAGGTCTGGAACAGGGGCAGGGAATCTTTTTTTCTGCTCAATTCCCTTCTGGGTAACATTCTGAGGGCCACATGAGGGGGGGCAGGAGCAAAGGATGGGGCAACAAGTGTTAATTTACTCGCTAGGGATATACATTTTTTGCAACCTCATGTTCCTATAGCTTAGGTTAGATGAACATTTGCCTAAAAGCAATGAACCATCATTTCAAAATCTTTGGAAAAAAGCTCATCCCAAAATCAATAAATCAGTTCTTGTATATGCAACAGCATAATGTATTATGTAATTATACATAACAATTATAGCTATGTGTTATAATGCAGGAAGAATAGAGCTTGCAAATTTTATAATACTTGTACAGTGTTTTTTTTGTACTGTACAAAATGTTGTACATCACTTCTTATTGCTTAGAATAAATCGAGGCTGCAGTTTGTCTTTCCTTCTGCTGCAAGCACCATAAAGGTCCCGCGTCACTTTGATTGCGTGTTCTGTGCACTGATTAACTTCTTGGTATCTGGAGGGTGGATGGCTCTTGCTCCCAGTGCTTCTCCTGAACCCAAGGCCTTTTTGTAAGGTTTCAATATTTCTGACAAGGTCTTGAAGTCATTTACAGTAAGCAGAAATGTTACAGATACGGTGGTTCCCAATTTTCATTTCGGGGTGACCTTCTTTCTCAACTTAGTCCCTTTTTCAGTGTTTCTAAGCCATGGGTAGGCAAACTAAGGCCTGGGGGCCAGATCCGGCCCAATATTCTTCTAAATCCGGCCTGTGGACGGTCCAGGAATCAGCGTGTTTTTACATGAGTAGAATGTGTCCTGTTATTTAAAATGCATCTCTGGGTTATTTGTGAGGCATAGGAATTTGTTCATCCCCCCCCCCAAATATAGTCTGGCCCCCCACAAGGTCTGAGTGACAGTGGACCGGCCCCCTGCTGAAAAAGTTTGCTGACCCCTGTTCTAAGCAAAAGTTCATCCCTTTAGGATACAGTCATACCTCGGGTTGAATGCGCTTTGGGTTGAGCGCATTCGAGGTCCGCTCCGTGGCAACCCGGAAGTAACGAAGTGCGTTACTTCCGGGTTTCACTGCTTGTGCATGTGCAGACGCTCAAAATGATGTCATGCGCAGAAGCAGCAAAAACCGACACACGCGTGCGCAGACGTGCCGTCACTAGTTATGTTTGCTTCTAGATGTGAACGGGACTCCGGAACAGATCCTGTTCGTATCTAGAGGTACCACTGTACAGTGGTACCTCGGGTTACATACACTTCAGGTTACATACACTTCAGGTTACAGACTCCACTAACCCAGAAAAGTGCTTCAGGTTAAGAACTTTGCTTCAGGATGAGATCGGAAATCGTGCTCTGGCGGCATAGCAGCAGCAGGAGGCCCCATTAGCTAAAGTGGTGCTTCAGGTTAAGAACAGTTTCAGGTTAAGTACGGACCTCCGGAACGAATTAAGTACTTAACCCGAGGTACCACTGTATAGGAAATTGGGGTTGTTGTTTTTTAAGTCAAAAAATTATATCCCACACACCTAGGCAAGGGAGAGCTCAAAGATACATCAGGGACAGATTTAGGGCTGTGCAAGTGATGCGCATGAAATATGCGCTGAGCTGAAGGGGTTGTCTTGGTAAACAAGGTGCTGGGCAGTGGGAAGGAGGTGTGAGGCTCTGACAGGGTCCTAAAGACCCCCCCTCCTTCCCAAGGCCTAGTTAGTGCTTGCCCCAGTCCAGGAAGCTGGACCAGGCGGGTCATTGCTGTGATCCAGCTGCAGGGATCTTCCTCCTGTCCTTCCGTTGCCTGAAAAAAATGCCAGAGTTCTGAGAAGCCTTCCAGATCCAAGCCACAGATGCAGTGGAAAGCAATGTTATATAAAAAAATTACACAACCCCAAATCAAAGCATCGTGGATTGGAAGGAGTCATCGTCTCTCCAAACAAAAAGGTGTGGGGAGAAATTACCTTCCGGCTGGGTTGCTGGGGGGAATTCCCAGAGGTTCTGAGTAAACGCCACTTGTCCGAAACATCATCATTTGGCTTTTCCACTCAAAAGCGAAAGCAACACCAGAGCTGGCAACTGCCACACCCACAGCCCCACTTGGCTTCCTGCAGGCCCTTTGGTCTCTGTTGCGCAACAAGCTCAAGGACCTACCTTCAGATTCTTGCATTGAAAGGGGGCTGGGCTGGATGACCCTTGGGGTCCCTTCCGACTCTACAATTCCAGGATTCTATGAAACATGTTGAGCCTCACAATCTGGGTAACCAGAACGTGAAGGGCCATCTTGCCGGAGCTCACAAGGTCTAGATTTGGCAGGCTGCGTGGATGGAGGAACCACCTGGCTAGAATGTGATTTCGCCAAGGTTGCAGATTCGATCCCCGTATGGGATGGCTGCATATTCCTGCATTGCAGGGGGTTGGACTAGATGATCCTCAGGGTCCCTTCCAACAATACAATTCTGTGATTCTATGAATGGCACCCGCTGGACCTGGAGTGTAAACTTTTGTTGGAAGCCGTCCAGAGTGGCTGGAGCAACCCAGTCAGATGGGTGGCATATACCGTATTTTTTGCACCATAACACTCACTTTTTTCCTCCTAGAAAGTAAGGGGAAATGTCTGTGCGTGTTATGGAGGGAATGCCTACGGATGGCATGCCTACCGATTTTCCTCCTCTAAAAACTACGTGCGTGTTATGGTCGGGTGCTTGTTATAGAGCGAAAAATACGGTAATTAGTGTAGTAGTAGTTGCAGTAGTAGTAGTAGTGCTTTTCTTCTAGAAAAACAGTGCTGGTACTGCATATCCTTGAGTAAAAAAAAAGGTAAAGGACCCCTGACAGTTAAGTCCAGTCGTGAATGACTCTGGGGTTGCGGCGCTCATCTCGCTTTACTGGCCGAGGGAGCTGGTGTTTTGTCCACAGTTTTTCCGGGTCATGTGGCCAGCATGACTAAGCCGCTTCTGGCGAAACCAGAGCAGCATACGGAAACACCGTTTACCTTCCCGCCAGAGTGGTACCTATTTATCTACTTGCACTTTGACGTGCTTTTGAACTGCTAGGTTGGCAGGAGCTGGGACTGAACAATGGGAGCTCACCCCGTCACGGGGATTTGAACCACCGACCTTCTGATTGGCAAGCCCTAGGCTCTGTGGTTTAGACCACAGCGCCACCGTCTTACCCCCAGAAAAAAGCACTGGTTATTGTTATATTATTATTATTATTATTATTATTATTATTATTACTACTACTACTATTATTATTAGCTATCCAGGCTAATGATGATCTGTTGAGTGTGTGATGAAAGGGAATCATGTCACTAGAAAGTTGCCCTCTTCTCTTTTTCCCCATCTAATGCTTTAACACCCTTGGTCAGTTTTTCCAGAAGTGCTATTGTCCAAGCTTTCTGTTTCCACTGTGATAATTGTAAACGTTCTAAAAGGGTGTTTTTTTTTAAAAAAAATTGAGCATTAAGTTGTCAAGCGGCTACGGAAAGCAAGGCAATTAGCTCTTTCGTCTCAAATTTGCATTTTCATCTTTAAAGATGGTTCACAGTACCAAGCCCCCACCCCCCGCCCCACCCCTCTGACATCCTGTAGAGGTGGAACCTGAGGCAAGAACAGTTAGCCGAGAAAAATAAGGCTGTGTTTTTCCCAAGTGCAAGAAGAGTGAAAGAATTGGTATGTCCATGCTTTGGGAGGTTGCTTTTTTTGGTTGTCCCTCCACCCCACCCCATTTGATAAAATGCCAGCTTACGGGAGCTTTTGATGACTCAGGTGCACATCAGTTAACACAGCTTCATTAAAAAGCTCGTGCGATGGGCAGGTAAGATACCGGAGGTGGGTGGGTGGGGAATGTAATCCAATAATAAGAAAGCTGAAAGGCTGGCTGATAATAAGTGCAGAAAAAGGCCCCGTGAACGACGAATGCATCTGCTATGTGCAGCTTGAACCAAGTGTTTGATGCGCCCATCGAGGAATGTTCTTGTTTTTGCATTCACCTGCAAACGAAAACATTTTCGGGCTGCTAAATGATCCCAGCCAATAAAAAAGCAGCCAAATTAGCCAGGGGCAGTGGCTGGTGTCACAAAAAGGGCATCAGTTTTTGTGGTGCGACAAACAGAGGGGGGTGGAGAATTCCCCTTTTTCACACAAAAATCCCGAATTGGCATTTATTTTTCTTTTTAAAATATATTTTATTGTTGTTGTTGTTGTTGTTTAAAAAATGAACATCGAAACACAAGCCAGCCCATCCAACTTTGGGAAGATGGGACAATGGGCTCAAGCGACAAGAAAGAATATTCCGACTAAGCATTAGGAAGAACTTTCTGATGGTAAGAGCTGGTTCAACAGTGGAATGGGTGACCTCAGAAGGTGCTGAGCTCTTCTTCCACTTTTCAGCGGTTTTTCCTGGTGTCCATGACCCAGAGCCTGGTCTAGGGTAGGGTTGCCAGATTTCAAACACATTACCTGGCTAGAGAACCGCATAGCAAAACTCAAAGAAGCGTCGTTTTCACAGGATGGCTGCGTTTCGGGTTTGCGTATCGTATCGGAAGCTACAAATCAGGTGGGTTTTGCCTTTCAAGGCAAATTGAACCCAAACCTCTCTTCCATCCCTAAGCTTTGATGCTGTGTGGCAGAAAAGTATCCCCAATATTCATTTATTTATTTATTTGATTGATTGATGATTGATTGATTGCAGATTAAAAAGAGGAACCTGGAAGACTCAGTGGCTTAGTGCTCCTGGAACTGATCTATATTGTCCTTCTGCAAACATTAGGCACCCTCCACCTGTGTTCGCTGCTAGAAGGTAGCAATGGTATTGATAAGGGAGGGATAAATATCGGTCGAACAAGCAGCACAGAGAATTTTGCCACACATCAATTGCCAGTGAAGGTAGAGAACAGCCACCTGGCTGGGCTTTGTGGTCGACCCAATCGTGTGGACTCAAAAACTGTCTTTTGGGGTGGTCCGAATTCACATGCCAATTCCCTAATTTGAGTTTTGCCCCGGAAGTGGATTCCATCATTCACCTGCCAATTGCCTCCCTTCTGTTTCAAAACTCTGTTTCTCCCAATCTCTCGTGTTCAAGATCTTCAGGTGTGGCTAAAAAAACCCCCTTTGCGCGAGACTTTCCACAGAGGCTGGGGCCAACAGCTCCTGTTAGGATACCTCTGTGACCTCGCCCATGAACTCTGACACATCCATGACCTCGCCTGTGACCTCTGACACATCCATCACCTTGCGCAACCACCTTCCCCTTTCCTTGCACGATACAAGCAAACATTGAGGGCGTCAGCCTTTGACACTTAAGAATCAACAAGCTTTCCGCTCAGCTCGCAGAATCTACGCAGGTGCCGAGTTTTAATCCAGCCCACACTTTCCCCCTTGGGCAGGCAGAGAATAGTGAGTCCTACCTAAGCCGCCTAATTCAATTGAGCAGGGACAACGGAGGAGTAGGACAAATCTGCCAGATTATCGGGGCAGCAACCGATGCCCCGAGGGATTGCGTTGACTTAAGACGACAGCTCATTATTCAGTATGTACGATGCACTTAGAGCAGTTTAGAATTGCTTGGATTCATTCATTTGTACTCTCCCTGGGGTTGCCAAGTCCCTAATCTGCTATAAACCAACAAAACATTCGTGTGTTATTGTAGCAGTGATTCAACCAACCATTAACACCAAAAAGTAGACATTCCTATTAAAGATAGATGCCGCCCTGGTAAATCACAAACGAGGTGGAAATGGTCGACCGCCGGTTCTTTTGCTGTGGTGTTCATTATCCATGAGATTAAATTTGGCTTCTGGTTGCAGAGGCTACACTGTAACCTCTTCCAGTTAAGGAAGCAAACTTTATTTTTTTAAGGCATCAGAAATCAGAAGATGCTAAACGGAAGATGCCAATGGCTTCCTGTGCTGCCCTCTGCAGGCAGATGAAAGCATCTTCAACTAGAACAAAAGACTATTGTTTAATGCTACAGGACACTTGGCAGTGGTGGACCCTGGGCTTTAAAATTTCAGCAGCGTCCTGCAAAGTTTGGCCCCTTGCCTTCTCTTGATTGTCACTGTTGCAGCATCCCCTGTCAACCCTTCTCAGACTGGGCAAACTGCTCGCATTCCCTTAAATCCACCTGTTATTGGGGTGAATTTGCTTTGCTCCAGACTCCTGAAGTCTCATGAGATTGGAAAACAGCCCATTAGGCTTGTACCCAACTAAGTTTCACTCAAGGGTAGATCTGCTGGAATTAATGGACCTAAGATAGCCATGCCCATTCATTCCAATGGGTCTACACTTGAGTGTGTGGCCAGAATTGGCTACACAATCTTTAGTATGCGGTTGCAAGCGGTAATTGGGAACTTTGATCTATGAATATCGAAAGAATACCTTTTTCCTTCTAAGAATGGGTGGTTCCGTATCAGCACACGGTTGTGTGGACTGCTACTGATTTAGCCACCCTAAATATTTTGTAGGCAACTGGAGTAAAACAAGAAATAAATCACTCCCTCTAACAGCAAACTTGGGGGGGGGGGTGAGTGCTGACAGAAATGGGAGTCAAAGGGACACTGGGGAACATGCTTGGGGGAATCTTGTGGTTTGCAGAGTCACAAAAAAACACCCTTACTTTTAAAAACAACTTAGGAGACAAACCTCCCAGCCCAAAAAGGATTAAGGAAGGTGGCGGAGTCTGTTTGTAAACAGAGGTCAATGATTCTGGACTAGATGACTCTTGGGTTTCCTATGTTTTATTTTTCAACATTTTAGATCTTTGTAGGACACTTTGAGGCGCAGATGAAATGAAAAGCAAGGCATATCATTTTAAAGTAAATAACAATTCCTTGCATTTTGGCTACCAAAAAATGTAATGTAATCTGGCAAACTTTCTTAAAACTGAATTACAAATGGCACATACATTTTTTTTTGTACAGTCTGTGGGTGTTTTAATTTAAATCAGCAAAGAGATCCTTGACTCTTCAGCGTGTGAACGGCACCTGATTTATTGGCTGTAAGCAGAAGTGTGGCTACCATGCACTTGTTTTTAATGAAGATTTGATAGCAAGCAACAGTCTCCAATCCTAGGGTGTCTTGTTTATCTGAATTCCAGCAAAACACAACGACGTTCATTATTCAGCCCTAAGCAGAATCCTGTAGACGCAACTTTCCATCCTGAGATCTCAAACGACTCCTTTTTCGAGATTCACACATTCCCTATATTTCAGCTAAAAGCCTTGACTCCATTGTCAAGGGAGTTCAGCATTTAAGTCTGAAACCGAAGTCTGGTAAATCGCGACAGCATCCTGCTTGTCTGTGCCAATATATGATCACTGAAAGCAAAGAGCTCAACCCAGGGAGGCTGAGGTAGAATTTGCCATCGTACATTTTGCAACCGGAGAAAGACGAGGGCTGCTGATCCACTCTGGTCCTCTGAACCCAAACTGATTCAAGAAACGAGGCGTCTTCTCTCCATCTAACTCTTTCCGGCCTACTTTTGTTTCTTATACTAAAAGGGAAAGAGGGAAACAGACAGGAAATAAGCAAAACTTCTGGGACGCAGGCAGGTTACCTATGCTGGATGGGGTCGCAGCCCCTCTGAAAGAGCAATGGCATAGCTTGGGGTGCTGCGGGATACGTCTTTGTCCCCACAGGCCCAATTGTCCTCTGTGACTAGGAGTGACTTTGGCCAGCTTTGTCTCTCCTCAATGGGAAGAGAGTGGAGTCCGGAATGGAGCGTGCTGGAAAAGGGCAAAGCTGGCTGGCTGGCATTCTGAACAGAAGCACACCCCCATTGTAAGTCTTTGGTTGAAGGTCCTCCTTAGAATCCAGGCAGAAGCCACCTTCAGGCAGCTGTGGCTTACCCCCCCCAAAGGATTATGGGAGCTGTAGTTTTAAGGGTGCTGAGAGATGTGCTCCTCTCAGAGAGCTACAATTCCCAGACTGGTTTGGCAATCAGTCCCTCTTCACAGAACCAGAAAATTGCAAGGAATACTCACTTTTTCCATCACCCAATCAGCATCTTCAATGGATCTCTTGATGATCTGCCGGATCCGCTCTGGGTTGTCTTCATCAGCATGGACATGAAAACTCTGCGAAACAATTTGCAGGGAGAGAGTGACCCGTTCAGTTAAAGGACAATGGAGTACTCAGTCCAGAGGGCATTTACTAGAAAATAAGTATCTCTTAATGCCCAGTTCAGGCCTAATGATCTTGGGCCCGGTAGGGCCAGGAACGCTCCTTATCCGAAGTACCCTTATCGGAGAGCTGCTGCCAGCCGGTGTTGGCAATACTGAGGGACAAAAAATCTGACTCTGTTTAAAGCAGCCTCCTCTGTTTCCCCAGTGGCAGCTCTTTCCAATGGCCTTGTAACTGCTCTCTGCCAAGGTCTAGGTTACTAATTCCAAACTGCGTGGACCAACAGTCTGACTCAGTATATGCACACAGGAAGCATCCAGTCTTGCAAATTTCTCCACAAGCTGCACAAAGGCCACCCAAAGTTTATAAGGAAATCAGTGAGATAAGCCCTTGAAGGAGGCTTATGCAAGGCAAAACGTGTCAGGCTTACATCATATCGGACATCTATCTTTCCCAACCCATCTGAGACACGCTTCTCCCTTTTTCTGCTGACTCTGAACAAGACCGTTTCCTAGGTTCTTATTTAATCCAGTCCTTTATCTCGAGGCATGAGGACTAGAGCCTTGGAGTTGCATCCAACTAGGAGGAGACCCGCTGGAACTAAGGGAGCCAAGTTAGCCCTGTCCGAGATTTTCAGTGGGTCTACTCTGAGTAGGACAACAGCCCTGACTTTACGTTTAGGTGACAGGGTGATCAGGTTGGGTGTGTTCCCAGCCTGAAATCATGGAGAGCTACTGTGATACTGAGCTAGACTTGGTACAAAGCAAGCTCCCAGTATTCAGCGTTCCGGGGAGACTTGCTGGGATAGCTCAGCCAGTACAGCATGAGATGCTTAACCTCAGGGTCAAGGGTTCAAGCCCCACGTTGAGCGAAAGATTCCTGTGTTGCAGGGCATTGAACTAAGATGAACCTCGTGCCCCTTCCAAATCTACAATTCTATGATCCTAGGTCTAAGTCCTAGACAGCAGAGACATCACCTTGCCAACAAAGGTCCGTATAGTTAAAGCCATGGTTTTCCCAGTAGTGATGTATGGAAGCGAGAGCTGGACCATAAAGAAGGCTGGTCGCCGAAGAATTGATGCTTTTGAATTATGGTGCTGGAGGAGACTCTTGAGAGTCCCATGGACTGCAAGAAGATCAGACCTCTCCATTCTGAAGGAAATCAGCCCTGAGTGCTCACTGGAAGGACAGATCCTGAAGCTGAGGCTCCAGTACTTTGGCCACCTCATGAGAAGAGAAGACTCCCTGGAAAAGACCCTGATGTTGGGAAAGATGGAGGGCACAAGGAGAAGGGGACAACAGAGGACGAGATGGTTGGATAGTGTTCTCGAAGCTACCAGCATGAGTTTGACTAAACTGCGGGAGGCAGTGGAAGACAGGAGTGCCTGGCGTGCTCTGGTCCATGAGGTCACGAAGCGTCGGACACGACTAAACGACTAAACAACAACAGGTCTAAGTCTTCTTCCTTACCTGCCGGATCATGTGCTTGTAGTGCTCCTGGACGTTCTTCCCTGGCAGCAACTTGCAGCAACGCAACAGGTATCGGTAGAGCTGCAGAGGGCTCTTCACCAGCTCCGCTCCCGGGAGGGGAGCCATCGCCTGCGATCGTTCAGCTCCTCAAAGAAAGCGGGACAGAACTGCAGGAGTATTAGTCAGATTGCACAAGCGACCCCAACGTCAAGGTTGGCATCCCTGAAGTGACAGCTAAAACAGTTGTCATTCAGCCTGCAATTTAGTCATTCATTAGCCTCGGTCCTGTATACCTGAAGGAGCATCTCCACCTCCATCGTTCAGCCCAAACACTGAGGTCCAGCTCTGAGGGCCTTCTGGTGGTTCCCTCCCTGCAAGAAGTGAGGTTACAGGGAACCAGGCAGAGGGCCTTCTCGGTAGTGGCACCCGCCCTGTGGAACGCCCTCCCATCAGATGTCGAGGAAATAAACAACTATCTGATTTTTAGAAAATGTCTGAAGACAGCCCTATTTAGGGAAGTTTTTAATGACTGATGTTTTTAATATTCTGTTGGGAGCCACCCAGAGTGGCTGGGGAAACCCAGCCAGTATACATACATACTTACACAAATACATACATACATACATACATACATACATACATACATATTATTATTCATACATTTTCATATTCATGAGAATCAAGGACAAATTCAAGGACTTTCGACTGTGTGGCAGGAGCTGTCCTGTCCTTTTTGCCAGGACACTGTAACCAGCTCTGCTCCTGGATCTGATCTTAGAGGAGCTGCAGTTTTAAAGGCAAAATATTTACTCAGAGGTAAGTCCCACTGAGTTGCAGAGGCCTTGCTCCCTAGTAAAGAGAAACTTTATTGAGTACAGTAAAAATTTAAACTTGATATCAGAAATAAATTCTTGGTTTATAATGCTCTGAATATAAGTATAGTGTTCTGTAAGTAAATATTGTCTTTAATTCAAAATACAATTGTGGTATTTATTATGGTATAAGAGGTATTAATCTTGCATCTCTAATCGAAATGTGAAGGTGACTCTTCGTTTATGTATACCTATATATCAATTTATAAGATGTGTTACATTATTCATAACTGATTGATTAAAAGCCATTTTATTTATATTTATGTATTTAATAAAACTATTTGTATACTGCCCTCCCATAAATTATCAGGGCGGTGTACAACAGTGCAAAAGCATGCTTATAAACTTATTAAAAGCTGTATAAAATGATCATTGAAATGTCTGGCTACACAAGAACAGTTTAAACAACTGCAGCTGCCTGGCGGCTGGTGCCCATTGAGACTGGTTGGGTGGAAGGGAAGGAGCCAAACAGTAGGTGGCGCCAGAGTCAATGACAAGCAGAGCAAACTAAATGACAGGCAAAGCCAATTTGTTTTGTCCCCATCCTGTCCCTTGCTGAGTTCTACCAGGACAACACTGATGATATGGAGGAGGAAGATGCCTGTTGGGTGAGACAGCCTGCAAAACACTCTAAAATGTATATGAATCCTGGAAAACAATAATTCTGAAATTCAAGATGTCCTGCAAACAAATAGCGTAAGTCCTGAGACATATCAGCTTCTGCTCTCTCTCTCCCACCTGTAGAAATCAAACACACATATCTGCCAGGACTTGGAAGGGCTTACTGTCACCTAAAAAGCACCGATCAAAGCTTTAAATTTACTCTTCGGATTGCCACCTAAAAATTAATACGTTAGTGAAAGCAGTTTTGTTTACGAGTCGCTCCGCCAATAAATCAGGAAAGCACGGAGGAGGAATGTTGGACGCAGTGAGCGCACTGTGCCACAGGCTTTCACATGCTCACATTCCACGATGCCTGTTTACTGCACCTTGGTGCAATTCCATGCGCTTCCATGCGCAATCTGCCTCCTGTGGTCCGTGCTGCCTGAGGTTAAATTTGCTATTTTCACACCTTGAAGTCCAAAGGTGTGTTCCCACCCATACCCATAGCCCCCCCCCGCCCCACCGAGGCAGCTGTGTTGCACCCACCCACCAGAGACACCCGCACATGTCAGATTTGCAACCCCACCCCTGCCTCCAGCATCGCTCAGTGGTTCAAGAGCATCAGCCTGGGAGACCCGTTCAGATCCCTGCAAGGCCATGAAGCTAATAAAAAGGTAAAGGGACCCCTGACCATTAGGTCCAGTCGCGGACGACTCTGGGGTTGCAGCGCTCATCTCGCTTTATTGGCCAAGGGAGCCTGCGTACAGCTTCCGGGTCATGTGGCCAGCATGACTAAGCCGCTTCTGGCGAACCAGAGCAGCACATGGAAACACCGTTTACCTTCCCGCTGGAGCAGTACCTATTTATCTACTTGCACTATGACGTGCTTTCGAACTGCTAGATTGGCAGGGCATGAAACCAATAGGGCTGACCTATTGCTCCCACCCTCTCAGACTCGCCTACCTCACAGGGTTGTTGTGCGCCTGCAAGTAAGCAGGGAGCACTCTTTACGCAGCCTTGAGGTCTTTGGAGTAAAAGGGGGGTAGAAATGCGCTCAGCCCGCATTGCCTTAACTTGGGGGCTGCATCAGCCGCTTTGCACCATGTTAATAATAATAATAATAATTTATTATTTATACCCCGCCCATCTGGCTGGGCTTCCCCAGCCACTGTGGGCGGCTTCCCAAAAAATATGAAAATACTGTAATACATCAAACATTAAAAGCTTCCCTAAACAGGCCTGCCTTCAGATGTCTTCTAAAAGTCTGGTAGTTCTTGTTCTCTTTGACATCTGGTGGGAGGGCGCCACTACCAAGAAGGCCCTCTGCCTGGTTCCCTGTAACCTCGCTTCTCGCAGTGAGGGAACTGCCAGAAGGCCCTCAGAACTGGACCTCCATTGGGGGAGGAGACACTCCTTCAGATACACTGGACCGAGGCCGTTTAGGGCTTTAAAGGTCAGCACCAACACTTTGAATTGTGCTCGGAAATGTACTGGGAGCCAGTGTAGGTCTTTCAAGACCGGTGTTATATGGTCTCGGCGGCCACTCCCAGTCACCAGTCTAGCTGCCGCGTTCTGGATTAGTTGCAGTTTCTGGGTCACCTTCAAAGGTAGCCCCACGTAGAGCGCATTGCAGTAGTCCAAGCGGGAGATAACCAGAGCATGCACCACTCTGGCGAGACAGTCTGCAAGCAGATAGGGTCTCAGCCTACGTATCAGATGGAGCTGGTAAACAGCTGCCCTGGACACAGATTTGACCTGTGCCTCCATGGACAGCTGTGAGTCCAAAATGACTCCCAGGCTGCGCACCTGGTCCTTCAGGGGCACAGTTACCCCATTCAGGACCAGGGAATCCTCCACACCTGCCCGCCTCCTGTCCCCCAAAAACAGTACTTCTGTCTTGTCAGGATTCAACCTCAATCTGTTAGCTGCCATCCATCCTCCAGCCACCTCCAGACACTCACACAGGACCTTCACCGCCTTCACTGGTTCTGATTTAAAAGAGAGGTAGAGCTGGGTATCATCCACTGACGCCCCTCTTACATTCTGGGGTTTGCAACCTTTTCATTGCATTCCACCCTCCCCTTCACCTCCCAATCTGTTTTACAGGCCTTCCCCAGTATACAGTCTCCAACGGACCCCTGTGCACGAAGCACCCCAGCTCCCGCCACACGCATATATGCACATTCCCTGTTGCAAAAGCTCCCTTACCAAGAAGCTGACCTCCTCCTGGCGCATGCGCGGTCCCTTTTTCCAGGACACCTCTGCCGTCGGTTCTCCGGGCAACGTAGAGATAAAAAGCTAGAGGGACACAGCCTATTTGCTGGATACGAAGCTTCCGGGTTCTCGTTGGAAGCCGCCCTGCTCAGCACACGTTTACTCAGGAGTAAATCTCACTGAGTTCAGTGTGGATTAATTCTAGGGCAGGCATCCCCAAACTCGGCCCTCCAGATGTTTTGGGACTACAACTCCCATCATGACTAGCTAACAGGACCAGTGGTCAGGGATGATGGGAGTTGTAGTCCCAAAACATCTGGAGGGCTGAGTTTGGGGGTGCCTGTTCTAGGGAAGTGGGATTAGACTGTCTTCTCCTAGCAGATCCGCAGCAGATATGTACATCTCATTCAACACACATTCCAAACACAAAACCAGCAAAGAATCCGGGAACTGAGGTTTGCCAAGGGTGCTAAGGATTGTGGCTCTATATGGAAGGGATTATTGGAGGGAAATCGTGAGCTCTGAATGTACGCAGGAAAGCTTCGTATGCAGATCACTAAAGATATTCAGAATTTCACAGTAGCTGCTTGGGTTTAGGTCCCAGGGCATTGTTCAGCCATTACAGAATTATAGAATTGTAGAGTTGGAAAGAGACCACGAGGGTCATCTAGTCCAACCCTCTGCCACGCAGGACTCTCAGCTAAAGCATCCATGACAGAGGCTCAGACAACCTCTGCTTAAAGTCGAGCCTGGTTGTGGATAAATTATTATTATTATTAGTAGTAGTATTATCCAGAATTAATTCTTTCTAACTCAGGTTTTATTTTGTATGGAGTCATAATCACCATCAGTATTAATAATATTTAATATAGTATTATTATTAATTTTATTATTATTATTAACAGCAAAAACAACAATATTCTTTCCAACGGGCCTTGTTTGGTATGGCAAAATTATTGCTATGAATATCATTCTGCAAAATAAAACCTTGCTTTTTGTATTGATTATTTATTGTGCATTCATTAAAGAAAGAAGGAAACAAAAGAGAAATAAGTACATATAGAAGGGGGTTAAGCAAAACAAAATCGTCTGCTTCTTGCTATGTTTTTTGTTGTGGGTGGGTTGCAAAAGAAGTAACTACAATTCTAAGATTCTGTTATCTGTGACTCTAACAGCAGCTCAATGAGTTCGCATCAGCGAATGATCACGCTTACTCCATGCAACGAAAAGCTTCACGTCAATCGCACCTAAATCTTGGATGGAAAAAAACTCACTGCAACACGAATTTCAGTCCGCGCGTGGCTCTAACCTTTTTCTATCTCTGTGGTACATAATCAGCGACGGGGGAGATTGACGCAGGCGTGCTTCAGGCAGTGAAAGGGCGCCCTCTGGCGAGCAAGACGCAGGCCTTCTCTTGACAGCAGTTTGCAGGAAAATCCCGTGCTCTCTTGCTGCCACACCAAGGCTGTGTGATAAGCGGTAATCCAACAGGTGCAGTTTTTCCAAGAAAGCTTTGTCTGTTGGATATCTGCCTGCAATGCCACAGAAAAGGGACATGCGAAATAGCAACTCATGCTTTAATCCTAGATGTGATTGGGGAGGCGAGCTGTGATGCCTCCGTGATGGGCAAAAGGCCCTCTAATTTGCGATTCTATTGGGATAGCTCAACATGAGACTCTTAATTTCAGGGTGATTAATTCAAGCCCCACATTGGGCAAAAGATTCCTGCATTGCAGGGGGTTGGACTAGATGACCCTTAGGTTCCTTCAAACCCTACAGTTCTATGATTCCATGTATTAGAAGACTGTATGCATGAATTGGTCATTCTTATTTCCCCTTTCTCTACAACAGAGCTTTCCAAACCTTTCAAGTTGGTGACACACTTTTTAGACATGACATAGTACAGTGGTACCTCGGGTTAAGTACTTAATTCATTCCGAAGGTCCGTTCTTAAGCTGAAACTTAAGCTTAAGCATCACTTTAGCTTAAGCATCACTTTAGCTAATGGGGTCTCCTCCTGCTGCTGCGCCACCAGAGCACGATTTCTGTTCTCATCCTGAAGCAAAGTTCTTAACCTGAGGTACTATTCCTGGGTTAGCGGAGTCTGTAACCTGAAGAGTATGTAACCTGAAGCGTATGTAACCCGAGGTACCACTGTACCAGGAACAAAATCTCGCAGTGCACTGGAGCAGAGCCCTTTTTCCTTAGATTGGTGGCCCCAAAACAGGCATTTTCTGCTGTTGCTCCTCTACTAGGGGGTGCCTTCCCCTCTGTGATACATGAAGCAACAACCCTAAATTGCTTCTGACATTTAGTAAAAGCTTACATTTTTTTATGCCCAGGCTTTCCCTAAGCCATAAGACTGGGTGCTGTTTCATGAATTTCAGTTTCAACGGCTTTTATGCAACAAATGTTTTCATATACTTTGATGTGGTTTTTATAGTGCTGTCTTGACTCGTGTATTTTCATTTGAATGTTAAATTGGTTTGTGGCTGTTTTTCAGACTGTACACCGCTTTGAGAATTTTTGAAATATTAAGCGCTATAGAAATGCGATAAAATGCGATAAAACGGCTAGCGCATTTGCAAAGCTCAGCAGCATCCGGCGTGGTTTCAAATTGGATGAGGGACTGTGTGTTGAGATTCCTGTATTGCATTACACGACTCTCTGGTTCCCTTCCAATTCTACCATTCTATGATTCTAAATGCATCCCATTGCTCCATTTGGACCACCTTCATCGATCCTGACTGAGTGACAGCCTCTTCCAGTCCTTCTTTTGAGATCCACTTAGATGCCAAGAATTGAACATGGGTCCCTGTGCTCTCAGCTTGAGCTGTGGCCCTCAGTCCTTCTCCGCTGTTGCGTCTGTGTCTTTTGCTGGTGCAATTCTTATGGGTCCATAAATTAACATATAGCATATATTCAACACGGAAAACAGCGATAATTTGTTGTTGACAAAGGACAGCTGGACATATAAAGGGCCCCATTACCTTCAGTAGCTTAGGGCCTCATCAAACCTAAATCTGGCCCTGGGTGCAAAGTACGTATGCCTCCTTGAGCTCCTTGGAGAAATACGTGAAGGCATAAATGCAATAAAAAACAATTTTTGAAAGGCCCACATGGGTCTAGCGGCAGGTTGTGCAGTTAATAGAGAACTCCATGGCTCCTGTTAATATAAACCAAGCAGGGTAATGATCAACACAGACTCGCCAATGATTAATTCACATGATTTTGTGATTAAGAACGGCGTATTCTAAAAATTAAGGACATTTCTGCTCCTTCCTTTCTTTCTAATGGAGCAAAGCACCCCAATATAAGGTTGTGTGTGGATGGCATACCCTCCAACATTTCTCTGATGAAAATAAGGATGTCCTGAGGAAAAGCAGGACATTCTGGAATTAAATCAGAAACTGGGACGGCTTCTATAAATCTGGGGCTTTCCCTGGAAATAGGGACACTCAGGTGGACCCCCCTCAGATGAAGAACACAGGGTCCAGGTTGGTTCATGTGGGGACAGGCAGCCCTTCAGGTACTCAGGTCCTGAACTTTATAGAGAGCTAGTGTGGTGTAGTGGTTAAGAGTGATAGACTCATAATCTGGTGAACCGGGTTCGCTTCCCCGCTCGCTCCTCCACATGCAGCTGCTGGGTGACCTTGGGCCAGTCACACTTCTCTGAAGTCTCTCAGCCCCACTCACCTCACAGAGTGTTTGTTGTGGGGGACGAAGGGAAAGGAGAATGTTAGCCGCTTTGAGACTCCTTCAGGTAGTGATAAAGCGGGATATCACATCCAAACTCTTCTTCTTCTCCTCTTCTATAGGTCAAATTCAGCATTTTGAATTGGGCCCAGAAACTAATTGTAAGCCAGTGTGGATGGCCAGAATTTGTGTTATGTGCTCAGGCTGTCTTGGCCCGGTGAGCAACCGGGTTTCTGAATTCTGCACCACCTGCAGGTTCCAAACTGTCTTCAACGGCAGCCCCACGTGTAACACATTGCAGTAATCTAGCCTAGAGGTTGCCAGAGCCTAGGCGACAGAAGTCAGGCTTCCAAGGTCTCCTAACAATAGGGAGTCCACTAAATAATAAAAAAGTAATCACTGGGGTGGATATAATCTGCCTGCATGCCATGTTCTAGTGACACAAGTTTCCTCTCTCCGACTTAAATAGCATCCGCACAGCACCAAAGAACTTCCTAAGCAAAGCTCAGTAGACTCAGAGTTTTTCTTTTTTTAAAAAAGAAAGAAAGAAATCTGCTAATTGCGCAGCTTGTGGAATAGATGACTGTATAATGATGCCCTCATCAGAGAGCTCAGATCACATTTGCATTTAGATAAAGAGCTCCTGATTCTTTTCTCTAAAGAGGCAGGCATGAAGGGAGCCCAGCTCTGGCTATTGCAACGCTCTTCTGCCTTCTATCGCAGTGTCTGCCCCTGATAAGGGAGGCTGGGGCAGAGGCGCCAGGGAAAGCCTTGCCCAATTAATCTCCGCACGCCCGAGTTTGTCAATTGGCCGATTCAGGCCCAAGCGCAGGCAATGTGAGCGAGAGATGACACCGCGTGACACCTCAGCTATCAGATGCTCTCGGGATTCATTCCTCTCCTCCAGCTGCGCCTGTTTTGCAGCCAAACCACCCCCCCGTCCCCCCCATTTCACAGTTTCATCTGAAACGCTTTCAACACTCTCACTGAAGAGGGCTTCGGTTGCCATTCAAATTCCTCTAGAATGCTGAACTCTTCAGATTTCACTCAATGCGAAATTTTGGGAGCCACATCTGCAGCCAAAAGTGAAGCGTCGTTGTTGTCCTTTATTAAAAATTGGGAAAGGCCCTAAAATTCTGTGCCTCTCTCTGCAGGAAACCAGGAACCCCGACCACTTTCTCGGCAAGCCTTCTCCGCTCATAGCTTATAACACCAAAATTAAACTTGGCAAGCTAAATACAGTGGTACCTCAGGTTAAGTACTTAATTTGTTCCAGAGGTCCGTTCTTAACCTGAAACTGTTCTTAACCTGAAGCACCACTTTAGCTAATGGGGCCTCCCGCTGCCGCCACGCCTCCGGAGCACGATTTCTGTTCTCATCCTGAAGCAAAGTTCTTAACCTGAAGCACTATTTCTGGGTTAGTGGAGTCTGTAACCTGAAGGATATGTAACCTGAAGCGTATGTAACCCGAGGTACCACTGTAATTGGGTTGGTCAAATTGGACAAGGAATCGTTTTTGGGTTTTTTGCAGGATTCTCTTGGGTTCAGGAAGGTAAAGGTGAAGAAACAAACGGTCTGGTGAAGAAACAAGTTCTTGCCAAATTGCCCCTGAAATCTGATCTATTGGCTGGGCTGGATTTTCTAGTTTTCTATCCACTGTTGAGCTGCATAAAAAAAGCAAGGGCCCCTCCAAACAGGTGTCATAACCTCCAATATTCTTCTGATGAAAATAGGGACGTCCCATTTCATCATAATAATTTTACTATCTATACCCTGCCCATCTGACTGGGTTGCCCCAGCCACTCTGGGCAACTTCCAACATACATAAAAACGTAATAAAATGTTAAACATTGAAAAACCTTCCCTATACAGGGCTGCCTTCAGATGGCTAACGGCTCGGATAACTCCATACCCCTCAACATTTCTCCAATGAAAATAGGGACATCATAAGGAAAAGCGGGACATTCTGGGATCAAATCAGAAACTGGGACAACTTCTGTAATCTGAGACTGTCCTGGAAAATAGGGGCGGTTGGAGGGTCTGGGGGTGTTTGCAGGTGTAATCTCATCCCTATTTTTATCGGAGAAATGTTGGAGAGTATGGAGTTGTGTGACACACATACCCCGCCCCAGCTACATAGATAAGTAAGTATACAAGCTTTAGAGGACACCTGAAGGCAGCCCTGTATAGGGAAGTCTTTTTTTAAAAAAAAGTTTAATGTTTTTTAATGTTTAATGGTTTATATATGTTGGAAGCTGCCCAGAGTGTCTGGGGCAACCCAGTCAGATGGGTGGGATATAAAAAAATATCATTATCATCATCATTATTATTATTAAACAGGACATCCCTATTTTCTTCAGAGAAATGTCGGAGGGTATGTAGTCTGCAAGATGTAACCAACACAATAATCCTGCATTTGTGGTGGATTTATACTGGACCATCCACACATCATTCAGCTTTATTAACAGTTCTGCATTACCTCCCAAATGTGACCACATTATTGCCCTTTCATACCCTCTGAGTGTCCAGATTTTCCAGGGGTAGTCCCAGAATCACAGAAGCCATCGTGGTTTCTGGTTTTATCCTGGAATGTCCCCGTTTTCTTTTTTTCCTCCCCTCCACGTCTCGGAGAACAATTAAAACTGGTGTTGTGTGTGTGTACGTGTGTGTGTGTGTGTGTGCGCGCGCGCGCGCGCCAAAAATGGAGTCCTGCACCGAATAAAGGAAATTGTGAAGCTGGCATACGAAGGAAAAGGTCACCAATCCACTTTAATTACTTAAATTGTGTTGCTTCAGCAGCCAGCCATTTCTTTGAAAACATGTGGAGTGTCTACTTCTTTATTGCAGAAGGAGCCTTAACACTGTCTACTGAGAAGTACGTCCCACTGTATTAAATGGAAGATACTTCCAAGTAACTAAAATTTTATTCCATTCCATTTATCTGCGGAAGGTGTTGTACATTATCTGTTCCCTCACACATTTTTTCCTTTACAACAATCCTGTGAGGTAGGGTAAGCTGAAAGGTTGCTGTGGGAATGTTCAGGGTGGCAGGAGAGGATATATTGTTTATTAATATGCTTCCTAACTTGCGCTAGCAAGTTCCTTCATGTAGCAGAGTTACATTCCCCTTTCTTACATGGACATCAGATAGCTGGCTGCAGGCTCGTGTAAGCCTTTCACTATTATACAATCCAGTCTGTGTCAGATTGAATTGTACGTTCCTGGTAAATTCCCTTTAATCCCTCTTAAAAGAATAAAGACACGACAATCTCATTTAAAGTCAATAAAAGAAGTTTACTCACATCAGTTCACAGTTGGATTCCTGAAGGCATACTTAGTTACACATATGTACATGTGGATCTACCCCATATGGGGGAATAATCCCAGTGCTTCTGCTAGCTGAGCATTCCTAGCTAAGAAGCTGGTCAAACGAAGAAGGAAGTGAAAAAGGGAGAGAGTGCTGCGTGACTCGTCCTTTTGTTACCTGGAGAGGTAAGGTCACGTCCACCTCTAGTCACATGCAAAGAAAGGATGCTCCGGCTCAGGAGGAACAGGAAGTTTCGACAGGCTGGACCAACATCCCCTTGCATGTCCACTCTAGGAAAACAAGGAATGTTGTATTTGACTGCTCCCAGTGGATTACATCCCACAGTTGCAAGTGGCTCAAGGCGACAGATGGAGATGCATATATGACATTTATGTGTGTGGGAGCTCAATCGTGGGAGATGTTTCCTGATACAGAACAGGGTGTCCCTCTTTTCACTGGACACTCTTGTGCTACAGCGCATTAAAAGCAGGACAAAAGCAACAACCCAAAACATTCGCGGTCTGAAAAGTTACAGGCTGTCAGTCGTCAGTTACAATTGAGACACGTACCGATAAGAAATGAAGCTTAAAATGTCACTGTGCATGCAAAGCCCTTTGGGTAGGCAGCATTGCGCGCATGTAGATCCTAATAAAAACTGGTCATTATGCTATGAACGTATTTTGACGTGTGCGTATAATAATGGATCGACACAACCGCCTACATTTTTGGGTGCTTATTGGGAGGCGTGGTTACGAAATCTGCTTGTGGGGGTGTGTGGCTATGGGAACTGCGATGAGGAACGTTTGCCCTTCCAAAGGTTTACTGTTGTTAACGTGGTGGCTCTTTTTCTTTCGGTTGTGGGGAGATCAGAAAGGGAGACAATTGAGCCTCAGAGAGTATAGAGATTCTAATTTCACACCCAGATATGCAAACAAGATGCATAACATTGACTTTAGCACTGCGACAATGTCATTGTGCTCTTTCTTCGGAGTGCATTTAAATGAAGAACTATCCTTGCCACATTCTCCCCTGTTGCCAAACGCTCCCCCCTTTTTTTATTTAACCTTGCCTCCCTGCACAGTGAAACTTAAATGTTGTTACAGATATAGAGACATCTCTTTTCACATTGAGAAGCTCTTTGGCAAGAAAGGCATTTAAAGGAAAAGAGTTCGTGACAGAACTTCTGTTGGCTCTCAAAGGAGGGGGAGCTGAAATAATAATAATAATAAAAAGCCGAAATAAAATCTGACATTGAGATGCAGTTTAATTAACTGGAGATCTTGCGGAGCGGCAAATCCCAAAAGGGAACAGGGTGGTGAAAACAGGAGTGGGAAGATCAGAATCTACAGAGTCTGCAAAGTTGACGGCGGTAGGGGTATCTCGAAAAGAGGCGCATGAGGTTGCTAGAGAAGAACGCAAACTTCTTTTTAACATACCTGGGTTTTGAAAACGGAGAGGGGGGTTGTTCTCATAATAGGTAAAGGACCTCTGGATGGTTAAGTCCAGTCAAAGGTGACTATGGGTTGCAGCGCTCATCCTGCTTTTCAGGCCGAGGGAGCTGGCATTTGTCCTCAGACAGCTTTCCGGATCATGTGGCCAGCATGACTAAACTGCTTCTGGTGCAACGGGACACTGTGATGGAAACCAGAGCGCATGAAAACAATGTTTACCTTCCCACAACAGTTGTACCTATTTATCTACTTGCACTGGTGTGCTTTCGAACTGCTAGGTTGGCAGGAGCAGGGACTGAGCAACGGGAGCTCACCCCAATGTGGGAATTCGAACCGCCAACCTTTGGATCGGCAAGCCCAAGAGGCTCAGTGGTTTAGACCACAGCACCACCTGCATCCCTTCTCATAATACTAGAACCCAGGGGAGTCATCCAATGAAGCCAAATGTTGGAAGTAGTAGTGGACTAGGGGGGCTAAGACTAGTTCTCTAATTATTCCCCTGTCGCCTCCTTCCCAAAACCTGGGAAGCTTGTGCCCAGCTTAAGGAGGGAGGCTTGATGCTCCAATGGGCCCAAGAGCTCTCCCAGCACCTTCCCAAAGCCTGCCTGGCTTTGGGAAGGAGGCAGGAAGGCTCCAGCCCTTGTGTCAGGGCCCTGGTGCCTCCTTCCCAAAGCCTGCGATGTTTCTGCCTGGCTTAGGAAAGGAGGCACGATGTTCACGTGCATGATGTCAGGACATTTCCGCGTCACTCTTGCAATGTGCCCCCTCATTGCCCTTGCAAGCTGGCGCCTCTGACCCGAACTGTTCCCCTTTGAAAAATTTCACTGCATGCCACTGGTTAGAAGATTTGGGACAGGAAAAAAAAGGAAGGACGTCTTCACACAGCTCAGAGTTAAACTCTGGGATCTGCTTGCAGAAGATGCAGTGGAGGAGGACAGCTTGAAAAGAGGATTAAACCAATTCATGAGGGATAAGGCTCTCCATGGCATCTCATCACGATGGTTATAGATTAGCTCAGAGGCAGTAGACCGGAGAAGTTGAGAGGGAAGTGCCCTAGTTGGACATTCTGAGAAATGGTCTCATGGTCAGGTAGGGTTGCCATATTTCAAAAAGTAAAAACCAGCATTTTTTAAGGAAACCCTCGAAATTGTTGAGTTTTTTTGGTTGCAATAATGCCCAAAGAAACACAATTTTTTGTTTGACTTACATAAGCACCACGTTTCAGAAATCCCACCCACCAACCCAGACGTCAATTCCACCTTTGAAATCTTGGACGCATGGCAGCCCTAGATCAGGCCAAGAGGGTGGAAGCATAAAAATGTTTTTGTCAGCATATTATCATTGACAATGGCCAGACCAAAATGTTCTATCAAATCCATCCTCCTGTCTCCCCTCGTGGCAGCCTAGGTTTGCAATTGGAGTGTGAAGTCCGTGAAGTTTGGTATGTATGTGGCAGTGGAGTTCAGAAACAAATAGGCTGGTAAGACTGCTGGCTGAAATAATAAAGAAGCTTAAGGTTGATTACTCCTGGCAGGTGACATTGTCTTGCAAGAAGGCATGACTGGATGACACACTGAACAAGAGCATTCTACACTGCAGCATTTTGTGGCAGCACACTTGCTACAGCATAAAGTCGACTTGTGGCTATCACAGACCCTCCCAGCGTCCCTGTTTTCCAGGGATAGTCCCAGATTTACAGAAGTTGTCCCGGTTTCTGATTTGATCCTGGAATGTCCCACTTTTCCTTAGGACGTCCCTATTTTCATCAGAGAAATGTTGGAAGGTATGGCGTTATGCGACACACACACACTCACCCCGAGCCAAGGAGACAAGTAACTACACAACCTTTAGAAGACCTCTGAAGGCAGCCATGTATAGGGAAGTTTTTTTAAAAAAAAATGTTTAATGTTTTATTATGTTTTTATATATGTTGGAAGCCGCCCACAGTGGCTGAGGTTGTTGCTGTTGTCGTCATCCTCCTCCTCCTCCTCATCACCATCATCATTGAATAGGATGCCCCTATTTTCATTAGAGAAATGGCGAAGGCGAAGGTGGCGCTGTGGGTTAAACCACAGAGCCTAGGACTTGCCAATCAGAAGGTCGGCGGTTCGAATCCCCGTGACGGGGTGAGCTCCCGTTGCTCGGTCGCAGCTCCTGCCAACCTAGCAGCTCGAAAGCACGTCAAAGTGCAAGTAGATAAATAGGTACCGCTCTGACAGGAAGGTAAACGGTGTTTCCGTGCGCTGCTCTGGTTTGCCAGAAGCAGCTTAGTCATGCTGGCCACATGACCCGGAAGCTGTACGCCGGCTCCCTTGGCCAATAAAGCGAGATGAGCACCACAACCCCAGAGTCAGTCATGACTGGACCTAATGGTCAGGGATCCCTTTACCTTTACCATTATGCAAACATTAGCTTAGTTTTGCATAACCTATAACTGGGGCTGGTTTGGCAGAAACCAGCTAGGGATCTAAGCATCCTGAATTTAGGCATTTGGAGCTTGCACCTTGTACTACAAAGCTGTGCCAGGAAAAAAGGTGTGGGCCTATGCCCCATAATCAAAGGCACACAGTCATAAAGCACACTGCTGTGTAATTTGGCCAAGTGACTTGTGTTATTTTTACGATGTGGCAGGAGGTCTCCATTTCTGGTAAAAACAACAGGGGCTGTATGGGTTGAATAGCTCTCTCCTCAAGATCCAAGGTTCTACCTGTTTTATGACTGCATAATACTCACCTGAATTCCCTCCACCTTTTTATTAATTCGGTTCATAATGCACTGCTATATAACATTTCAGACTCTGTGTGTATGTTTGTACTTCTGGAAGTATTATTCTGAGAGATGTGCAGGAAAAGGCAGGTCTTTGCTTCGCCTCTGTCTTCCAAATGAAGTCCTCTGAATAGAACCAGCCGAGGTTCATTTTGAAAATCTAATGTATCCATCTTGTCTTCTCTTCCATAAGAAAGGCATTCCATGTTGGACAACCCCACACCTTGGGCAACAAACCATGTTTGCAATCACTTAAAAAAACAACAACAACATCTGTAGCACCATCCTATGCCTGTGTTCATTGGAACTTACTCCTAAACGCATTGTAAGGAGTCTGTATGGGAGCATATTGTATTTAAAAATGGGTATCAGCGTTTTTAGGGGGCTAACCAGGTTGGGATAGCTGGGATAGCAGGCTTGTTGGGTTGTGAATGTCTTATGTAGATTTTTCAATTTCGTTGTTCTGTATGGGACAATGATAATAAAGATTATCGTATCGTATCGTATCGTATCGTATCATATATCATATCATATCATATCATATCATCATATCATATCATATCATAGGGAAGCATGCATAGGATTGCAACTAGTTGGGCACAAATATTCTCTCTTCTCTCTCCCTTCATGGGCGATGGAAATGGCCAAAATCCCAATGACTCTTCACCTCGTCTGCGCTTTGCATCTAAAGCGGTATCACCCCACTTTAAACAGCCATGGTTTCCCACAAAGTGTCCTGGAAACTGTGGGGTGCTGAGAGTTGTTCGGAGCTTTCTGTCCCCCTCCAACAGCTACAATTCCCAGAATTCCCCTGCAAAGGGGGATTGGTTGTTAAAACCACTCCTGGAACTGTAGCTTTGAGAGGGGAACAGGAGTCTCCTAACACCTCTCAGAAGCCTTATGAAACTACACTTCCCAAAATTCTCTGGGGGAAGCCACAACTCTTTAAGGTGGTATCATGTTGCTTCCATTGCGTGGCACGGATGTGGCCAACATCTGTGGTTGTGTATGGGACAGACTGGGACCTAAGTATGCCGCTCAAAGTCAGGTGATCATTTTCAAAATGGATGCGAACCTTTCCCTCTTCTTTCCTTGTGCGTGCAGGAGGGGGTGCACACCCACCAGCCGATGATGGTTTTGCAGTCGTCTCCCCCCCCCCTTGACGCCTTTGTTTGCTGAACAAAGGCCTTGAAGAACAGGACTCTCGGCAGGACCGAAAGTCTTCAGGAATAACAACAACCCAGCCACCGCCACCCTTGGCGTGTGGCAGATGGTTTCGGAGACAATCCTCGAGAGCCAGGATTAAAAAGCAATTTCCAGCAACTTCAAAATGGGTCTCCATATTTGGGTCACCAAATTAACTCTTTCGAGGGGAGGAGAAGAGGACTTGTGCATTGTATTCCCCATGCATCATCAGTCTGTTTAAAGCAGGAGGTATAAGAAGCAGAGGCTGGCCCGTCAGGGCAAATGGGGCTGTGCCCCACCAATCTCAGAGAGCTCAGGGACAGCCTCTCCTCTGCTTTCCTACTGACATCCAGCCCAAAGAGCGGCTGGTCAGCTTCCTGCTCCTTGGCCTCAGTATTGGACTTGTAGAACTCAGCAGGAAGGAGGAGGATGGGGACAAAACTAGAATCAGTTGCCCCTGCCTGTTGTTGGCTGTGGCGCCCCCTGCTGTTGGGCTCCCCACCTTCTTCCCAACCAGTCCTCAATGGGCTCCAGTCACCACAGCCTAGTCTGGCTGGATGCAGAGAAGTGGTGGGAGGCACCAGGTGGGGAACCCCCAAGGAACACCCCAGGGGAAGAAGGCTCAGAGCCAGGAGATTGGTGGTGGGATAATGATGCATTGGGAGAAAAGGGGGGCAGACTGGGAGAAGGTGGTGTTGGACATTTTGGCAGGAGCAGGCTTTGCGTCGAGGTCGTCAGTTCCCTCATCAGCTGCCGACTTCTCCACGCTGTGACTCAAACTTTCTTTTTCATTACTGGAAGAAAGTATTAGTTTTCACTGGTTTTTCTGCCTCCTTCTTCAGGTCCTCCACCAAGAAGCGGCCGCTTCAGCTTCATGTTGCCTCCTTTGCCGTCCGCCATTTTGCCCCCAATGTTTTTTATTTCTGACCTACTCCTGATTCCGGCTCCTGACATCAAACTTGCAGCTTTTTTGGCTCAGCTGTGAATTGAGCTTTGGGGCTACTTCCATGTAGGCTTTGACTGTGTCACACTGATTTGCAGCGCCCTCCTGTTGGTGGGCTGGGGGTGTTTGTCAAGGGTGTCCTGTGTCCAGGTCCACACCCCATTTTTAACCTTTGGAAAAACCCACAGCTTTGCATCCATCTCAAGTTGATGTAAACATTTCCTTCTGGGGAATAGTCATGTATCACATGACAACAGGGCCAGGGGCAAAGGTAGGTGGAGCAACAAATCTATATTTTTATCTTTTTATGGCAGGCTGATTTCTATAAACACACACACCCTCCACCCAGCCGTGTAGTCTCTCCAGCCAGGCAAGAAAACACCCAAGGTTGGGTATAAAGTGTGGCTGATGAAGGTGTTCAGCATGGGGAGAATCCTGAAGGCCAGGAACAGGCTGGGGGAGGCACATTTGCCCACACCCACAAGGGCTGAGGTTCCTGGTTTCCAGTTTGTGGCTGGACCCACTGCCATCTTCACTGGCCCAGAAGCAAAATTTGTACCCAAGTAGAAATGGGGGAGAAATTCGATTCAAATTGCATTTAAAGACAGGTCTAACCTAAGCGGCACTTTCTGTAACAACACATCGGACTGAAACGCAGCCCTTATTCTAGATTTGCTCTTCCTGAGTTTTCCAGCACAGTTCTCCTGTCTGCCAACGTGCGCAAAATCCATGCGCGAGGGCAAAGTGCGTGCATAAAAATACCTCTGTGGATGAAAATAACATGCAAAAAGGCCATGATTGGGGGGAAATGGCTTTGCAAAAATGTGCAAAATTGCATATAAGCATTTGCATGTGAGGAGAAGTTCACACTAAAGTCCTGATGAATTTTCATGAGGACTGGGTGGTGTGTGTGTGTGTTTAGCAAAAGCACAAATATATGGAAAGATGGAGAACAGAACTCAAGGTTGGGGAAAAATGAGAAACCGAGAGAAACCAAAATTGATAGATTCCCCCCCTCCCACTGCAACTATCAAGCAGTTCTCCCTTAATCAGACCCAGAAACAGACATATCATGACAGGAGAAAGGACATACATTTAAAAAATACCCATGCTGATTTCCCCCCCCCAATGTTGAAAACAAATTGTGTATGAGGTGATTATGGAACGAAATAGGCTGGTAAAGCAAAATGACAGAGTAGCTTCAATCTGGATGAAAGCTGAAAGAGCTGGTAATTTGCCATTGATTTCCAAGGCACATCCGCCTAATGACTTTTTTTTTCTTTTGCATTAAAAGCAACACATCTGCTGGCTGCTGCCCGACCCCCACATCTGCTATTTGTTGAAACAAAATCATGTCCTCATCAAACATTCGCCCCGCATACTCCCAACATCTGCATGGATGTGTGTGCCCCTCCCCACCTTTGCCAGGGTCATTATTTTCCCAGCATCAGTTGGTTTGTGTGTTGCAGGAGATGGGATTTGAGGCTGGTAGCTTATTTTCGTAGTTTGATGGGGGAGATGATTCCAGTAGAAGCCTCCGAGCAAGCAAGCAACCTTTGTAACTCCACTACAACCAGCAGCTGTGACTAGGGCTACTCTAGGAGGCCGGAGTATGTCAGGTGTCCCTCTTTGAGCGTGGGTAGGCAAACTAAGGCCCGGAGGCTGGATCCGGCCCAATCGCCTTATAAATCCAGCCCACGGATGGTCCAGGAATCAGCGTGTTTTTACATGAGTAGAATGTGTCCTTTTATTTAAGATGCATCTCTGGGTTATTTGTGGGGCATAGGAATTTGTTCTTTTTTTCCCCTCTCCAAAATATAGTCCAGCCTCACAAGGTCTGAGGGACAGTGGACTGGCCCCCTGCTGAAAAAGTTTGCTGACCCCTGTCCTTGAGCCTTCTAGTGCTTGGAAGCAAGCACTCAGATCTTTTGAGTCGGGCATCCTTGGAAGAGAAATGGCGATGCGGGTAGAAGGAACTTTTGCTGAGCCTTTTGCGCTTGAAATTCATTGTACATTGAAAGTGCCTGTAGGAAATTAAAAGTTTATAGCCTTTCACCAGCGATGGGGAGAAAAGGAGTCCGACCATTGGTCTACCTAGCAAAGTATTGCCTGCAAGAACATGTAGCGGTTCTCTAGGGTTTATGGCAGGGGATCCTTCTCAATGCTACCTGGAGAAGCTATGAGCCTTGTCTTGCTCTCTCTTCCCCCTTAAAGCTGCATGCATAAGTTTGTCCCAGCTGAAGTTGGCACGAGGGCATCAGAGGTAATCCATTAACTGATACCGAGCTGACAGGTGGTGCAAAACCCAAGTGCATTGAAAAATATATATACATCTTTTTTTCCAGCAGGTGTCTTTTTGTTAAGATTCCTTCCTGTGTACAAAAACAAATTGGAACAAAAATGCAAATGAGCCGGTTATTTTTGTCAGTGACTGAAAGGCTGCTATCTTCTCAGACATTTGCGTTCTGAGTGATCATGATTATCACTGACGGCGGCAGCTTTGCAAATAGGCTTTAAAAACAAAACAAAACAAAAAAAACCCTCTCCCCCTTTCCCTCCCTCCAACACCTCTTCATTTCCCACTCAGCATAATGGTTTGTTCTGGGTACTTTGGCCATCTTCTATTTTATTTGTTGAAATCGTTTGTAATCTTATTGAGAAAACTTGCAACGGAGAAAATTTGTAATAGAGAAAAACGGTAATAGAAAAGCACCGTTCTTGCTTCTCAAAACAACCATCATAGAAAATCTGGGTCGATTGCAATATGATCACATACTTTGAACAGGCCAGCAGCAAGGAAGCTCGGAGCCCAAGGATGAATGTGGCCCTCAAAGCCCCCCTATCTGGCCCTTTGAAATCTTCCCAGGCCACACCCCTCGGGGCCTCTGCTTTGAGTGTTATAATCTGGCTGGAACATGAACTCTGATAGTACCTCTTGCTTGTCTGGTTGGAGGTTACAGAGGGGAGCATGTAGAAAGTAGAAGCACAGAGTGGCTGGGGACCCTCGAGGGTCATCCAGCCAAACCCTGTGCAATGCAGGAATCTCAACTAAAGCATCCCTGACAGATGGCCATCCAACCTCTGGTTTAAAGTCTCCAAGGAAGGAGAGCCCACCACCTCCCAAGGGAGCATAGCTGTCAACTTTCAGATTTGAAAATAAGGGATCAGCAGCCTCACCTGTCCCGGGGACAGTCTACGGGATATCTAATAATCCGGGATAGCAGCGGGGAGCAGCGGGAAACGGCGCTGGAATAAGGGAATTCCCCGCAAAAAAAGAGAAGGTTGACAGCTATGCAAGGGAGACCGTTCCATTGGGAGGCAACAGTATGAAGTAGCCAATCATACAAAGGTTACATCAGCTGCCCCACCCACTTTTGCCTCTGGCCCCGCCCGCCAGTGGCATGTGACCCACGGGAGGTTACCCAGAGGGGGAAAGAAGCCATTAGGGTGATAAAGGTCCATCTCCCCTGGGACAGATGATACAGGGTGAGGGGCAATTGGTCAAGGAGGCAAAGGATGGCTTCGAAAGAAGATTCGACAAATTCATGGAGCATAAGGCTGTTGTTGGCGGCTACTTACCCTGATATGCTTTTCATACCCTCCAACATTTCTCTGATGAAAATAGGGACAGTCATACCTTGGGTTAAATGTGCTTCAGGTTGAGTGTTTTCAAGTTACTCTCAACGGCGACCCGGAAGTAACGGAGCGCGTTACTTCCGGGTTTTGCCGTTTGCGCATGCGCAGACACTCAAAATGACGTCATGCGCATGCGCGGAAGCAGCAAAACGCGACCCGCGCATGTGCAGTCGCGTCTTACGTTCTACTCAGGATACGAACGGAGCTACAGAATGGATCCCGTTCGCATCCAGAGGTACCACTGTAATAATATTAACAATAATAAGAATACCCCGCCCATCTGGCTGGGTTTCCCCAGCCACTCTGGGTGGCTTCCAACATATATGAAAACATAATAAAACATTAAAACATTAAAAACATGGTTCAGTGGTTGGATAACTCCATACAACATTTATCCAATGAGAATGGGAATTTCCTAAGGAGAAGTGGGACATTCCGGGATGAAATCAGAAACCAGGACAGCTTTGGTATATCTGGGACAGGGGTCTGCAACCTTTAAGACAAAAAGAGCCACTTGGACCCATTTCCTAAGAAAAAAAACCTGGGAGCCGCAAAACTCGTCATTATAAAAATAACTTTTTCGTCACTTTTTTTATTATTTCTTTGTTTGACCCCTCAGAATTAATCCTCCTCATAGAAATAAACGTTAAATTAACAAGTTACCTTTTTGTGTGTTCTTCACTCCCCTTCAAAACAGTGACCAGCGTACATGCCCCTTACAATGTAGCAGGTGGGCAGGCGGGAAGGTGACGTCGGGACGGTGCGTGACTAACGCACGCACCGCCCCCATGCGACGTCACAGCCAGTACAGCGCCCACCACAGTGGGGAGTGTCGGGGCGCACAATGTGCCTCCTCCCCTCGCTAGTATCCGCCCCGGAGCCGCGGCAAAGGTGTAAAAGAGCCACATGCGGCTCCGGAGCCGCGGGTTGCAGACCCCTGATCTGGGACTATCCCTGGAAAATACTCGGAGGTAGGAAATGCTTCTGATTTCCAGTTGCTGGAAACCACAAGATTGGAGAGTGTCACTCAAATCCTGCTTGTGGGCATCCCATAGACATCTGGCTGCTTGCAGCAATAGGAGCTTTGGGGAGTGGGTGGTGGTGTTTGTTTATTTACTTCCAGGGAGGCTGGTATTGATTTGGCTCCTGCGACTGACTTAACCCAGAGAGCATGCATGCAGAAATATTAGGCCAATTCATGACCGGCGGGAGGTCTCTCAATGCCACCCTTGGGATGTTTACAACGGCACCCGCATTTATGAATAAAATATGATCGAGGCATTTGAATTCCTGGATGCTGTGCTGTTTTGAAAAGAGAGGCTTGCTGGGAAGGGAGGGCACAGCAGCCTCATGGTCCTCAAATACCCACCCACCCCACCACTGGCCAATTAATGGGTTCTGCTCAGCGCCCGTTCTTGGTGTGACTTTTCTGTTCCTCTGCTCATCTGGCAAGTCTGCTTTTGTTTGCCTGCACATGATTAAAACATGGAGCTGGAAGCCATGGTCAGAAAGAGTCAGCAGGCACCAGCAATTTGAAAGGGCGCTCACTGCAGCTCTGATTTGAGAAGGTATTTTGGTCAAACCTTTGCACTCATGACCAGTGGTTAAACTGCCCCCCCATGCCCAGGGATGTGGTGTAGTGGTTAGAGCAGAGGAGTTGTTGGTGAGAAACTTGTGGCTCACAAAGTGTCATTTCACTTCATCTTCCACCATCCCCTGCCAGATAGGACAAGTCGGGGACCATTTATTTAATTGTTTTACAGTTCTTCCTTCCTTCCTCAGCAAACACATGACATCAATAATAAAGTGTTCTAGACACACTTTAAAATATTAGACACATGTACACATATACATATACACACACACACACACATATATATATAAAGGTAAAGGGACCCCTGACCATTAGGTCCAGTCGTGACAGACTCTGGGGTTGCGGCGCTCATCTCGCTTTATTGGCCAAGGGAGCTGGTGTACAGCTTCCAGGTCATGTGGCCAGCATGACTAAGCTGCTTCTGGTGAACCAGAGCAGCGCACGGAAATGCCATTTACCTTCCCGCCGGAGCGGTACCTATTTATCTACTTGCACTCTGGCATGCTTTCGAAGTGCTAGGTTGGCAGGAGCAGGGACCGAGAATGGGAGCTCACCCTGTTGCAGGGATTCGAACTGCCGACCTTCTGATCGGCAAGTCCTAGACTCTGTGGTTTATCCCACAGAGCCACCTGCACATAATATTGTCCTAATCAGTGTTTTTTCCCCCTGGGGGTACGCAGGGGTATGCATACCCCTAAACGTTTTGTGAATCTAAGTTTGACCTCATTGAGGGTCAGTATTTCAATATGCGTAGGAAAATAGGAGTAACCCTAGACATTTCTTTTTAGAAAAAAAGCACGGAACGTTGTCTCTACTACATAATGCTCCAAGTAAAGTCCCACCCCTTCAGTCCTTCCTAATCTACATCATCCCTGCACTGGCTGGCCAGTGCTTTCTGTCTCTGAGATTTCTGTTCTGCTACTCTCACGACCTGTCTGGTTTTGGGAGAGGAGGGGTCAGGAATGCTTTAAAGAGACACTGAGTCTGTTATTTGTTTCTCCTCCAGTGCTTCTCCTTCCTGCTGTTGCTCCCCTAATATTTCCCAGCTTTTCTCCTTGACGGCCCTTTCGTCAAACCACTGTTCTAAATCTATACTGCCCTCCACAGGAAGGTGGAGAGAGGGTGGGTGGCGGCTCCCACCATTCCTCCTCAGTCCAGCCCCTGATAATTAGTAATCTTGTCTATTCTGTATAAACTCATTCCAAATATCAATATATTTATCCAAAGAAAGTCTATGGCTACAAGTAATCTGTTCTTATGTTGTGAGTGTTGTCATGTCATCAACCCACTGATTAAAGAGGATCCTATCTTTATCCTTCCAATTCATCAATATTAAAATTTGGCCAAAGTTAGGGTGTGTAGAATCCATTTTTGTTTTCCAGATACTCCTGTATGATAATTTGGCAGCAAATGACTTTGCTTCCCTCTGCATTTTAAATATCTATTTATTTCATTAGTTTGGTTTGTCTCTTTTTTTCCCAATTTTGTGTGGGTTGCTTATTTGTATTTTTAAGTTGTTGCAAAGCACCCTGTGGACAGTTTTCTGTTGGAAGGCAATCCAGAAATATGGCAAATGCAAACAACAATGCAAACAAACAAAAATATTTAACCTACTTCTTGCTAAAAGAAATAGTGACAACTCGTGTTTGCTTAGGAAGCAGCCAAGGAACATTTGAAGCAGAATGTGAAATACTGTATATTGTTTCTATTGTGTTATCCTATGAAGACTAATTGCACAATATGGTTTTAATTGCATGGTTTCACGGTTCTTAATTATGGTCTCAACAAATAAATCTCTAAGAGTCTGTTGGATAGTGGAACAGACGACCTCAGAAGGAGCTGGATTCTTGTTCATTGGGGTTTTAAAAAACAGGTTGGATGGCCATTCATCAGCGATTTTTTAGCTGCAATTCCTGCATTGCAGAGGGTTGGACTAGATGATCCTTGTGGTCCCGTCCAACTACAATTCTGTGATTTTTAACCCACTGTTCCTCCAGGGATCTCAAGCTGGCAAATACAGTGGTACCTCGGGTTAAGTACTTAATTCGTTCCGGAGGTCTGTACTTAACCTCAAACTGTTCTTAGCCTGAAGCACCACTTTAGCTAATGGGGCCTCCCGCTGCTGCTGCTGCACCGCCGGAGCACGATTTCTGTTCTCATCCTGAAGCAAAGTTCTTAACCTGAAGCACTATTTCTGGGTTAGCGGAGTCTGTAACCTGAAGCGTATGTAACCTGAGGTACCACTGTATGGTTCTTCCTCTCTTACAATAATATTGTGTGGTAGTTTATGATAGAGAGACAATAGCTGGCCCAAGGTGAGCTTCAAAGCTGAATGTAGATTTGAACCTAGGTCTCATCAGGCATTCCAGCCACTACCCAGCTCTGGATCTGGTTTTCTTTGTCTTTACTTTACCCTAAGCAGTTGCATAGAAGAGAGTCATATTGTAGACGTGGTTTTAACAAAATACTCTGCTAAGCAAGTCCTTGGCTTAATCTAGACTAGACAACAAGAATGCCATGGTGGCTGAGAAATCAAGGGTTGCATCCAATGCTATACCTAACTCAGGGTACACTCACTGAAGAACAGACAGGTCTAACTTGGGTCCATCCATTTCAACTAGTAAATCCAAGTTGGATACAATCCCACATTGCTTCTTCAGCGCCACCAAAAAGGTGAATCAAGAACTATTACCCTGATCATGAGTTGGGGTGGAATAATGGCTAAGAGAATGAACAAGCTCTTGACTGGGAAATCCCTGCTGTGAGTTACAACTTCCATGATCTCACCAAGCATTCTTTAGCAAGCCACTTTCTCTTCACATCCGTCCCTTCATGTGCAATATTAGGGCATATTAATACTGGCAGAGTTGTAGTAGTAAAGATGATGATTAGAAAATACACACAAAGTACTTTGAACACTTGAAACCATCATTCTACAATTGTTCAATATTTGTTTTTCTAAAGACACTATTAATATTAAAAAGCAAATCAAGAAGATGGTACGATGGCGTAGTCAGTAAGGAGGTAGGAGGTAAAACAGCACCAGATACAAGTGCAGAACAAGCATATCAGTTCAACTGCCTGTCATGAACAGCTATGATACTTCAAATTAAATGACAATCAGGCCAAAAATAAAAGAGAGTTTATTCTATGGTTTTCCTTATATTTTATCTAAATATCTTTTCATATATAATATATTCAAACCATTTTTAAAAATTGAAGAGCAGACTATGAATTAACAAGTTCTATAAATAAATAGATCAAACCCCCAAACCATTTTAAAAAACCAATAAAACCATATCTTGCTTATTCCTCTAAGGTGCATTAAAAGTTAGCATATGTATTAACCTACTCTTTTCCCCCCACGACAAACCTCTCCTCAATGAGGCCCTTCGCCTTGCCAAGCTTTCATTCGCTGTCTCACTTAAACCTTAAGTCCCTCCCACGTTCGGAGGCCCGAAGTTGACCTTCATCTCCTCCTTCCCCATTCACCCTGCAGTGTCCTCGGCTCACCCCGCCCCCATCACTTTTATTGGCTTCCTTCTCTGTTCATCAGGTCACAGTCCCGCCCTCTAATTAGTCTATTATCGGAACTCTGGTCCCTGTGGAGGACAGTTTCTCGATGGCGCCGCCTTTACTGTCGGAGATTGACCTTCCGATTCGTCAACTTGGCTGTCTATCTTCACTTAGTGACCAATTGCCTCACCCTGCCGGTATAACGCTTTTTAAAGTCTTCGAGCACCTTTTAAAAATTCTTCACTCATTAACTCGGAGACGAGAGAGCGACAGGTTCGAAGCGTGTTCATTCTTTGTGCGTGTTTAAAATTGAAAACTAAAACGAAACAGGATTTCGAGCCCCACAAGAGCCGCGCTACCTAATTGGCTAGTGCCTTTTAAATCGCGGCGGTGCCAGCCAATCAAATCGATCGCCACCCGCCCCTTTTCCACAGGCTGAATATGTAGGTGAAGGTTGCGTGAGGTGAGAGAGTCTCGCGGGGTCTCATCGGCAAAAAAATAATAAAAAGGCGGGACCAGGGGCGGGGCGACAACCTGGAGGAGCGTTTGATTGGCCGGTGGGCGGTGCCTATTACCCCACCCACCAACCCACCCTCTTTGATCTCTTCAGAGGAGCGAGAGAAGAGTCGAATCCCAAGTCCCGCTTGTGGGCTGGGCGCTGCTCTGCTATTGGCCGCCGCGGCCTTCGAGGGGATGGGTCCCATTGGTTGGGGAGGAAGAGGCGACGGGACGGAGAGGATGAGTGCGAGCGTGTTTCTGTGTATGAGAGTGTGCGAGAGAAAAAGAGAGAGAGAGGGAGAGGGAGGCGCGCGCGCGCGCACACAGACACACGCCGCCGCCCGGCTATGGGAAGGCGGGTGAGGAAAAAAGAGTAAAGCGAAAGCAGGCCGGGGGTGCGCGCATGCGCGCCTCCGTCGCCGCCGCTCTTTCGCTCTGCGCTCCGCTCTGGGGCTCCCGTGAGGAGAAGGCGGAGGAGGTGGCGGCGGCGGCGGCGAGGAGTCGCGGCCGGTCCGGCGGCCTGAGGGGACGACGGAGGAAGACGAGGAGGCGGCCACGGCTGCCCGAGGAGGAGGTGGAGGAAGAGGAGTGGGGGGGCGCCGTCGTCGACGTGGAGCGGCGCTGTGGGGCCTGAGTGACCCCCCCACCCGACCTCTCCCCTCATCCCTCCCGCCCCCCAACGGAAGAGACCCCGCCGAGGCGCCCCACACGCGACCCCCTCCCCCGGCCGGCGCCCGCCCCCCATCCCTCCTCATCTCCATCCCGCCTGTGGCTTCTCCACACAGCGGGGCGGGGGGGCCTGTAGCTGCCGCCGTCGCCGCCAACCGTGTGCCCGTCCCCCCCCTACCCCGCCCCGGTCCCTCAGCTTGCCTCGCCTTTCCCCCCCGTCCTCCCTTCCTATCTGTCTCTCTCCTCACCCCCCGCCCGCTCTGGGTCAGGCTGTCAAGGCAAGGGCGCCCACCTCAGACCCACCCAGGGAGGCAGTGGGGGTTGAGGAGTAGTGGGTGGGAAGCGAACTGAAGCTGGCTGACTTGGCTCGCTAGCGTTGCTGCCTGCTGTCCCCCTTCACCGCCACCTTCCGCGTTCCCTTCTTTTATCTCTTTTCTATCACCTTCCATAGCCTCTCTCTCCTTTCTTGGCACCTGCCACATTCTCTCTCTCTTCATTCGGCCTCCCTTATTCTCTCTTCTCGCTCTCTACCACGTTCTCTTTCTCCCTCTCTCCCAGCTTTTGCAGTCCTTACTCCTGCATCTTTTAATTATCTGTTTGATAAATAAGTTTCACCCACCCCACACCTTTCAGTTCAGTTCCTCCTTTAGCTTTTCCTGTCAACACCCATTGACATTTTTCTCTCTTCAAGAAACTCGTATTTTCTTGTACATTAGTTGCTCCGTCTCTCTCCCTGTTTCTCTCATCGTCCTTCATCTCAGTTTCCATAATCTTTTTAATTTAAGGGGGGGAACCCTTCACTTTGACACATTCATTCTTTGTTTTGCTTCTTTATTATTTCTTAACTTTTTATTGATCTACCTACAGTGCTTTCCTTTTAAAAAAATAAAAATATTCACATCCCTAAGCACTTTCCCCACTTTTTAAAGGGCTCTCTCCACATTTATACGTTTGCTTCCTATAGTCTGTTTTTGTTTCTCTCTATAAATAGCCAGCTTAGATTATTTTATCCTCATTCACATTTTAATGCTTTCCTCTCCCTAACATTTCCTTGTCCCCCTTGTACTTTTTCTTGCCTGTTTTTGCATCCCCTTCCTTGTATTTTCCATCTCCCATCCTTACAGGAAAAGCATCCATTTCTTTCATTTACTGCGACGTGTTTGGATTCTCTCATCTCCTGTTTGTGGCTTGATCACACTTTTATTCTTTCCCCCGTATTGAAGCATCATTTGCTCCAGCCCTGTTTTCATTCTTTCTCCATGTTCTTTCTCCTAATTTCTATATTCTTCTCCCTTAACTGCAATTTTTTTAGCCTTCCCAGATTTTTTCTCCTTTAAACTACTTTTTCCTACCCCATTCTTCTCTTGGTTATCTTCTTTCACTCTTCTTTTGTTTTTGTTTTTTCCCCTTCCAAAAGTTCTTGAAACCTTTTATTCCTTGTCCTTGATAACTTCTGTTACCTGACTTTTTTTGCTTTCTGCTTTAAGTGTCTTCTGTGAGCTTCATTTGTTCTTTATTCAATCCCCCTCCCTGCCTCATTTTGAATATAGTTCACTGACTCTTCCTCCCACTTCCATCCCATCTTTTTCATCCCCTTTTCAATTTTTGGACTTATTTTCATTTCCCATTTATACAACTTTCCTTGATTTATGTAGCCACTTTCCTTCCCCTTATAGTGGAAGTTGCTCATATCCACGTTTAATATTAAAGGTGGATGGATATATACACAGAACAGAGAGTAGAGTTGTAGAAGGCCTTGAAGACCTTCCTACACATTTTGAAGAGATAAATGAAAAGGATGTGGGAATGGAAGGGGTGGGCTTGTCAGTACTCCTAACATTTTCTAGGGGGGTGAAGTTTCATCCTTTTTCTGGGGGGGAAGGGGACTGACAGATTTCAAGACTGGCACAGAGGAAACATAAGAAGGATGGCGTTCTAGTACCAACTACACTGGCCATCTTGGGGGGTAGGGGGTTTATTGCATGCTCACATGCGCACTCCATTTTTCTTGACTTGATGAAGACATAAAGGCCTGTTGAGCTCCATGTTTTTGAAGGTGGGCAACTTGCTTGTGGTAGTGTAGCAAACTTCATTTTTTTGTGGCCAAATGACAGCTTGACCCAGTTGTTATCCAACGAGAGGGCATCACCTTGAATGTCTCTTTGTAGTGCCACAGCCAGCGCAAAAATGATGGCGGCTTACAATGGCGGTACATCTGCAGCAGCAGCAGGTCACCACCACCACCACCACCACCACCTTCCTCATCTCCCCCCTCCTCATCTCCATCACCACCACCACTCTCAGCACCACTTGCACCCAGGCTCTGCGGCTGCAGTACATCCCGTACAGCAACATGCTTCTTCGGCTGCTGCTGCAGCCGCAGCTGCGGCCGCTGCAGCCATGTTAAACCCAGGGCAGCAGCAGCCATATTTTCCATCACCGGCACCAGGTCAAGCCCCTGGACCAGCAGCAGCAGCCCCAGCTCAGGTACAAGCTGCAGCAGCTGCTGCAGTCAAAGCACACCATCATCAGCACTCGCATCATCCACAACAGCAACTGGATATTGAACCAGACAGGCCTATTGGATATGGAGCCTTTGGTGTAGTTTGGTGAGTATGGGGAGCAAACAGCTCTTGCACTCTGGTGGCTTCCAAGCCACAGCATATTCCTGTTGCCATTTGAACTTGAATGCCAACACACTACTTTTCAACAGGTGCCTGTTCAAGTCTGTAGCAGATGGTGTCCACCCCCACCAGAAAAAGGGAGATTAGAAAGTGCATTAGAAATGTATGAGCTGGGGAGCTTCAACTTGTATGTGTGTTTAGTGGCACATAGTTAACACGAATGAAGTGTTTCTGTTACTGTGGCAGGTATCAAAACAAAATGTTGCTACCTTTTTGCTGTAATGATTGTCATCAGGTTGTCACTTGTGTACCCTGAAAAAAATGGATCAGTTCCTGGAGAAATAGTAAGGTGAATTTGCATTTGGATTTCTTGGATTTTTACCATTTAGAGCCTTGTCTGCATTTCCAGACTTTATTCCCCTCGCCTTCTCCCCTATTGGAGGGCAAAAAAACTTTATTTTAAAAAGTGGAAACTGGCATTCTTGGTACTTGCAGGTCCTTACCTACTCCTATGCAGTAGTTGGGTTGCTCTTGCTTCTTCTTTGGCTGCAGCTCAACAGTGCAATCCTATGCAAGTCAGTCCCATTGCATTCAGTGGGACTTATTTGCAGCCCCAGGTGAGTGGAGTGAGTGTAAAATTGCAACCTAAATTGGCTTGGATTATGTCCGACATCATTGCCTTGAGACAAATACAACCTGCTTAGATTTTCCAAAACATTCTGCTGCTACTGCCGAAGCATTTATTATGTGTTTTAGAGGTCAGTAGCCTGGGTTGCATCAGAAAGCCATTTTTTATAGTAATAGAATTTCATTCATGTGTGTCTTAAATGCAAATGGAGAAAAGTTGGTTTCTGAATCCAGTGACTGGAGTTGGAAGCAATTTCTTTTGGACTCTTGGTTTTGGCAGGTGATTAGAGTCTGCATTTCCCCTGCAGTATCACACAGTGTATTTCCTAAAAGTTATCTTAGGACTTTGCACTTCATTCAGATTTCCCCCCCCCCATCTTGCTTTGCTTTGGCATGGGCCGTCATAGCTACAAAACCCTAGGAGTCTTGTGTAGGAAACAAAATGTTTTAATGATTCTCTGCTTGGCCTTGTTTAAGAATGGCTTTAAAAGAGGGAAATTATCTCTGTCTTGGTATCGAAGCAGAATGTTAACCAAAAATCTATGTAGACATTTATAAAATGGATTTGGATTGTATTTGTAACTTTTCTTGCATTGAGCTAAACAGTCATGTGGCCCATTGAATGTAAGAGGCACAAAATGTGTAAGGGGAGAGGTTTTCAGTTGCGCAGGAAATTGATCCAATAAAAAGCTACCCCCTGTTTGTATTGTATTCTTACCACCAGGATAACAATTCTTGAATCAGCAAAAAATCCTCTTTTGTACTTTAAGGAATGCCTTGCTTGCCTCAGCTGTCATGCTGTAGTTTTCACTTAGCTGAACTAAAATCATTGCATGTATTAATGCTATGATTCACTGGATTAATATGTGCTGTAATAGAGTGCCGTGGAGTAGAGTGGTTTTGACAGCTAAGGCACAGTTGGATTTAGACTGGTAACTGATAGTATCATACAAATGTATTGCTTAAACAGGTTTCAGCATAGAAGTGTTACTTAAGCAGGGAACGGCTAAGGGCCTAAGATGAATCTTTTTGTAATTAGTGAATGTTTCCAAGTTAATGATTTGATTTCTGTCAAGTGTATATTCTGTGTTTCTTATACCACTTCTGGAATTAAAAATTAAGATTTATAGCTGTCTATCCTCTTCTTGGATTATACTTTACTGCAGACTATTTAATAAATGCTGTGAATGAGAATCTTAACAGTGAATCCTAGGGATGTCTAGTTGGAAGTAGCTCTCATTAAATTTAGTAAGACTTTCTACCTGTGAATTGCATTTTTGCAGTTCTAGTTATATGCTATTTATTGAAAAATATGATTGCATTATTTTTAGTGTAGATGCTTTGGGCAGGATCAAAATCTAGAATAATTGGCAAGGAGTGTGTTCAGATTGACAGCAACAGAAATAAAACATTTTCAAATTGAGTAGCTTTTTCTTATAAGAGAGAATGATATAAAAATTACAGCAGCTCATTCATAGCATAATTCTAAGAAAGAAGTACTGAGTTGAATGGGACTTTATATCTATTTAGGTTGCAGCCTTAGTTACACTTTCAGTCAGCACTTGGTTAAGGTAAAGTAATTGATGGAGGAGTGGAAGCCCATAAAAGATGTTTTGGTTGCTTTTTTAAAAATGCAGTGAGTTTTCTTAAATGCAAAGTTAACACCACCAGTTTTTCAAATAAGTTATAAAAGGCCCTCATTATCTTACTGCGCATCTTTTCAGAGGCACAACACATGCTAAATTTTGTAGTGTATGTGGCTAGAAACTTGTAACTGAAATGCTGTGTAAGTGATAATTCTGAACTCTGTCATTTAAATTAGATCTGAACACTGAAAGTTCAGCTGCAAATGTGTGTTTGAGAGTAGTGTAAAGTTGGCTTGTTCATGTAACCAAACAATTTTTGATGCTGGAAATTTCTGATCCAGTGTAGCCCACCCATGTAGAATGATGTTTAAAAGAATATAACTGGTGAATCTGTCTGTTGCAGAATGTTATTTTTTAGTGTAGAATTGTGGTAATTCTAAGCCAAATGAAGGGGTGCCAGTTTATGTAGATACTTGGTCCATGCTAAATGCTTACTGTCTTATTAAGGAGTTTTGGAATGCACAATATGATGCAAATTGTCTTTTTTCTCTGCTTCTTCCATTTTGCTACCAATTGGGGGAAGTGGGAATATGGAAAATTAAATGAGAGGCTTGCGGGAATGTTCTTCCCCATTGAGCGATTTTAGGATAATGTTGAACCCAATTATTTAGAATGTGGTCTGAGTGCTGGTATCCCCATTGTAGCCTTTTAGGTTGTAGTTGAAATGGCTGGTGTTCATAGCCTCTTTGATGCAGGCTGACTTCTGTTTTTCCAGTTCACTGATATAGTTCATCAGCCATAAGCTGTTAAAGCATGATGTCTTGGCAGACTTTCATACATAGTCTGCTGTTACTGTTGATTGTTCATGTGCCCCATTGTGTTCTCTTGCTCTTTTTGCTTGGCTTTGCAGGATAAGTTGGCTATCATTGACAAATATCACCTCCCTTTTGGCTACATGTGGATTTTGAGGCAATGGTAATTCAGTTGCTTAGGCAGTAAGAGAATCCCAGTGGATTTAACAGCATTATAAACTAGTCTCTTACATTTTGTGTGGTTCAGAATAAACTGACAACAAGTAAGCATGTGTTGGGTTCATTTACTAGCCACTGAATTTATAAAAGCTTGGTGAAAAGTGGGGAACTTTACTAATGTAACAGCAAGAATTTAATAGTGCTGTAACTAAGGTCTCCACTGAATTGACAGACTTGAGTCCATTGTTTAATTGGCTCAGAATCCTCAATCTCAGTTGCTTGCTGAAAGTGAGGCAGAGAGTTCATGTTTGTGTCTTTTTAAAGGGTTATTGGTAGCTTTCCCTGAATGCCATGTTACTGTAAATCCTGACTCTTAACCAAAGCAGTCTAGTGTTGATAGCTAGACTGTGGAGAGCTTTTGAAAAACATATTCTCCAAAGTATTCCCATTTAAAAGAGGAGTCCTCCAGAGATTAGTAGGGGGGAAATGCTAATGGTTCTTGTGAAACTCTCCCACAGACCTGCTTTAGTTACGTATGTCACTGGTGGACTGATGAAGAACCAGTGTTTGTTTTAGAGAGTCTTGTTGTTTCGGAAGGTGAGTTGTTCTCTGTTGGGAACAGAAAACAGGTTTTAAGCATTGTGCATGACACAATGGGCTGTACTCAAAAGTTAGTCCTACTCAGTGTGGACCCACTGAAATTATTGGACACGCCTAATTTATACTTATTAGTTTCAATGCTTTTCTCCAAGTACAACTTAGTTGGATAGCGCCCAGTATTCTGTGGAGAGTAATAGTAACATATCCTTAGTCAAACCATGTAGTAGAAGCTCTGTAGCACATAAAGTTCCTTTCAGTACAGAGCTCCCTGTAGAGAATTGCCCTCTGATCTGGCACTTTAAAAGTCTGCATGGTTTAAAAATGCTGAATAATGACATTTCTAGCCAAGACACATCAGTTCAGGATTCTGGGTAAACTTCTACTTGATTAAGTTGCAAAATGAAAGCATGGTGGTCATATTGCAGTATGGGAAGATTCCATGGTAGATCAGGAATTTAAAAACTAGCTGAAGTTTGATTTAATTTAAGGACCTAGCAAACTGCCTTATATTAGGCCAGGCTATGTCCATTTAGCTGAATTTTGTCTTCTCTGACTAGTAGTGACTTTCCAGGATCGCAGGCAGGTCTTTTCTGTTACTTGCTACCTGATCCTTTTAACTTGACATGCTGGGTATCGAATTTGAGATCTTTCGCATGCAAAGTGTGTGTGCTCTACTACTTAGCTACGTTCTCCTCCCTAATATTGTTTGCAGAAATATGCTTGAGTAAGGGCAGATCATCAGATTTCATGGGTGTTAGTCAATATGTAAATAGTCTTTGAGAGGTAGATTGGTGAAGAGTAGCTCCCCTTGCCTTGCAAGCATCTGCTAAACATATTTTATGAATTAATTTAAGCAGCTTTGGGTGCTTGCAGAAAAGTTGCTCAGCATTACACACCTTTTTAAATATTATTATTACATGGACTTGGATTACAAATAATAATAATATCCTAGCTTGATTTAGGTTTTTTAATTGTTTTTATTAAAGGTTTTCTTGGTTTACAGAAATACATACATTGTCTCCACTTTCAGATTATAATTGCTTTAGTTTTACAGAAGAGCCAGTTGCAGCAAAGGAAAAGGTAGCTATCCCAGAGTTCTTTTTCTTTTCTCAGCATATCTTTTTTTCTACCTTTTCTGGAACCAAATACCTCCTATGGAACTTTTGAGAACTCATCCTTTCTATTGGTAGAAGACCCCTCAGGATGATGGGGAAAGGCAACACTGGGGGAGAACATTCCCAGCATGGTATTCCTTCTAAGTGTCATCAAGTCAGCTAGCTGTCTGTGGGAAGAACTGTGCCAGAAGCAGCATTGATTCTCAGACCTGAACATTCTCTGCCCTCAGTTTAGTCCAGGGGAGTCTTTCCTGGGAGGGCTTGGTCTTTCTTTTGCTACTACTGTTGAAGCAGTGCTTCCTAATGGACAGCATGCACATGTTGAGAGAATATGTTGGTTCCTTCTAGGGTGCAAGATCTACCTGTGGAGTGAAAATGAGAGTGAAAATGGCCATTGTTCTTTGTGGGTGCACAGAGAGCTATATCAAGTATTAGTCATACTCTGCGTAGACCCGTTACGAATAATGGCAGTGACTAATTTGGGTCCGTTTGTTTTACTCTGAGTAAAACTTACTTGGTCACAACTCATTTATGTGGTCCAGAGCAAGGTTGTTGAACAGCTAAGATTAGCTACACTTGACCCTCCTCTTGATTTTGACCACAGCCAGATTATTTAACAGCATAACAAGCCTCTGGCCTAGAGCCTTTGATTTTCATAATATGGGGGTGGCTTTGATGACAGTGCCTACACTGCAGGGAAGAAAGTTGATAACATGAGTTATGTATGTGTTTTTATTTGTAGAATGTAAAAAACAAAACAAAAAGGACACCCGTATTGAGGTCTCCGAGGCTCCTAGAAACATTCAGATCTGGGTTATGTAGGGTGGAAGTTTGAGAACTGCTGTCCATAGCTTAAGCCGTGGTTTTCTGTCTGTTGAACCCAGTAGGCTTTGTGTGAAGTGGCAGCATGTTGATCTTGCCTTCTTTTCTCTCAGCTGTCAGAGGCCTTGCAGAAAGATACAGAAAATCTCATTGAACTGGAATGTCTGAGAGTTACAAAGTTTGCCCCACTTGCTGGGAACTAGAATTATGCAGTTTGTTCCATTGTAGTAATATTAATTCTAGCTATAAAATCCCAGTGCTAGCTTATTAAAGTACAGAAGCTCTATAGTTCAATGATTAGAGGGCTGCCTTGTTTAAAGCTTTAACAGTAGGTTTGCCAGGCATGCAATTCCCAATCACCCCCATAAAATTGATCTATTTTATACAAAGTAGTTTTACACTTAGCATGCGGTACTAGGAAGAAATAGACTTGGGGAAGATAGGGTGTTTGTGGCAGCAAGAGTGTAGGCAGCAAGGAGGTGCGGTGTTGGGGAAGAACTTAAACTATAAACATGTCCCTTTGATTTCTTAGTGAGGATAAGGCTGGCTCCTACAACTGAGAACTGAGCAACAAGATGATCAGTTTCAAAGCTTCTCATGAAGACTACAGTAACTATTTAAAAAGCAAAGAAGTCAAATCCGAAAAGGCTACATTAATAATTCTTGATTTGCAAGCAGGCTCTCAGACTGGTTTTTGTTCAGGTTCAGCTTGTGCTACGATTTTGTTTCAGATGACAAAAAATATTGCATATATGCTCAATAGTTATTTCTCCTTGGTGCATTTCTTGAAGTTGTAACATGCAATTTCATATTGGATGTTTGGAAAATGTTCTCCCTGTTACAGATTACCTGATTTTTAGATCTATTTTCTAACCTGGTAAGAAGGGAATGACAAAACTGTCACTAAAGGTAGAGCACAGTTACTGGTTTGCTCATTGGTGACAGTTTTATTCTAAGCAGTTTTGAAATAGAACAGTGAACAAGCTCTTAATTTATAGTTTCTTCTTGCTGTGGAAAACAATGATTTGATAGTGTGTGAATTCTGTGTTGGGAAAAGATCAGTTCTGTGCTATTGGCACAGAATTGGCATCTGAGATGATTTTGTATCCCCCCCCCCCCCCGCACAATTCTTTCTCCATACTTCCAGTTGTTAACTGTAAATTTTAAATAATGGGTAGAAGCCTGGGTGTTTGTGTTCTATACCAATAGTTTAAGATTTTTCTTTTTTTATCCTTACAGATAATATAGGAATGTTGTCAGAATGAAGAAATTTAAAATTAGAGCAAAGCAGAAAATTTGGAAAAAAAAGTTTTATAGCACCCAAAGGAATGATATAGCTATTAGAATGTAATGGGACTTCTAATGAATAAATTATGCTCCTGTTACAGTCTTGCGTTTCTGTGGTATTATGGAAAATCCAGCCTTCTGTTTTCAGTCAGATAAGTAGAAAGATAACGAATGACCTGGAAGAAGATAAAAAGGGAAGCAAAAGTGAGCAAGGAGAAGATATTTGGGTGTACATTTTTGTAAGCAAATTGGGCAATAAATCAGAATATCAAGTCAAATTTTGTGTTATAAAACGGCTGCACTGGATGCCAATTTATATCTGAGCCCAGTTAAAGGTGCTTATATTAGTGTGTAAAGCCTGTCTGAAAGACTGTCTGCATCCCTATCCACCTTCTCTGAAGTTGAGCTCTTCAGAGGGGTTTCTGCTGATAGTTCCTCCACCCTCCAGAAGTTCTGGGGTTGGTGTCCTGGGAGAGGGTTTTCCCTGTGGCAGACTTTGCTTGTGGAATTTCTTCCACACACAGGTGTGTCTAGCATCCTCATTGTACAGTGCAATTTTACTATATGCTGAAGATGCACATCTTTTTCTGGTTTTGACAGGTAAGGTGTTTTGTTTTGTGGGGTTCAGTTATTTATTGAATTTATACTATTTTGATCCATTTGGAATGGTTTACCTTGTTTTGTACTTGGAATGGTTTTATTTGTTTTTATAGTTGTACATTATATTGTTGTAACCTGCCTCTGGTGAAGGGCAGGTAAGAAAACTTATAAGAAAAAAAAGCCATAGCTATTTGATACAGTTTTGCATTAAAAAGCAGTGCAGATTTTCTGAAGCAATATTTCATCTGACAGCCCTACCAAGTACTTCGATACTTCAGTGTTGAAGATAGATCTTGCTGTGATGTCTTCATGAATTCCTGTGTTTAGTATAGATGCTACTAAATTTGAGGTTAGCACAAGTAGCAACTATTTAAATGCCTGCAGACAATCCCATGGAGTACTACTTTAAAACTAAATCGCTGTGTTGAATTTTTGTCTGTCTGTATGATGGTGTAGCAAGTACTTTTGTCTGGCACATCTAGTGCAGATGAACAGGGATTTCCTGACTAACTGAGTCTGTCAGCTTGATCCTCTGTTGCTTGGAGGGAAACCATGGGAGTGCCTGAGGCAAATGGTGCAGCGCCTCAGTGAGCACATGATAAAGCAGTGTATATATTGAACCTAATTCTGATGGCTGTGCTATTTAAGAATTATTCATGCCACATTCTTATGAGGCTGTCCTGGTATTCAAGGAATGCCCTGTTTAAATTCCTTGGGGGCTGTGACTTCCATCATCATCCTACAAGGATAGATCAGAATCCCATTTAACATAAATGTGACCTAATTGAAAAGCTGTGTTTGCCTGTTTGCAAGTTTTTACATAATGAACATTGGAAGCCTATTTCAGGTACAGAAATTCAGTGTCCCCCACCAGCCTTGCTGAATAAATCAGGTATATAATGCCTTTAAGTATACGAATGCAAACTGGAAAGGTATTCATTGCATGCCTTAATCCTAGAAAGAATAATTTCTGGGTTGGGGACACTGCAGCTTCTTAGACAATGGCATCAGTTGTTTGAGTCACGAACCAGTTTCAAACAACATTCATGCAAAAGGCTGAATAAGGAGCAGTATGATTTCTAGAGTCTCTCATAGCAGATGCTTAGTTTCATCGTACTCAGAGTAGACTTAGAACTCAGCCATACCTATTAATTTCAATGGGTCTGCTCTGAGTAGGGTTTACACTGAATACAACACACTGTACTTCTGCTGCCTTGATTAATAGCAAACTGGCCTAAACATTCAGAAGACGAATGCTGAAATATTTGGGTTTTTATGAACAAAGACTAGTATATTACCGTATTTTTCGCTCTATAACACGCACCTGACCATAACACGCACATCGTTTTTAGAGGAGGAAAACAAGGAAAAAAATTCTGAATGAAACAGTGGATGTATCATTTTTGTGCTTCATGCTGTGGCCACAGACATGTGATCTGATGGTGAATTTGGGGTAGCTCAATGCAAAGATCCTGAGGATCCATGTGGATCCATGCTTTTTAACCACATTTTTGCACCATTGCAGCCCCAGGCAACAGTGGGTGTGTGATTTTAGGGGGGCAGGCTGCTATGTGATCTGATGCTGAATTTGGGGTGGCCCAATGCAAAGATCCTGAGGATCCATGTGGATCCATGCTTTGTAACTACATTTTAAGTGGGGAGTGAAGGAAAAACACAGAAGGGACAAGAGAGCGGTGTGCAGAGAAGCAGCTGGCTAAGAAAGCAGGAGAGGGATTTTACGGGAGGGAGGAAAGAAAGGCAAAAGTTTCCACAAACCGAAGCCAGCTTTCTCTCTCCTCCTGCATGTTTTCTGGCTGCCTGCGAGGAGCACGGAGAGGAGTTACCGGTAGAAGGAAAGACCTCTGTTTTCCCCTCTGCTTGCCTGGAGGGGAGGGGCTTTCCCTGCTCTTTGTTCCGTTTGAGCAAACACAGCAAGGAAACAGAGGAGGGTGGGCAGTAAGACCCTGAGGCAGAATGCAGGAAAGCAACCACTTCCTCTTTTCAGGTTTCCCTCTCGGACACAACGTACGATTGATTTTTGCTGATTTTTGTTCCTGCGCTCCCCTAATCGGCTCCAGGGACCCCCCCACATTCGCTCCATAACACGCACAGACATTTCCCCTTCCTTTTTAGGAGAAAAAATCTGCGTGTAATAGAGAGAAAAATACGGTAACTTAAGTTACTTTGTTTTACAAGCCTACTGTCAAGTCATACAATGAAGTGTTGATCTGTTAAACTGCAAGCATGTTATTCTAGTTGCAAACTTTAAGAATGGAGAAATGTGGAAGGCCTCATTTGTTTCTTCATTTCTCCCACCCCCAAAAATTCTTTCCAGGGGTTGTAGACAAGTCTCTTTTGATGAGTCAGTGTTCGGGGAAAATTGTCCAGGTCAGTCTTATGACTAACCTGATTGTTTTGTTCTAGTACATCGTTTTCAGGTCTTGATATTGTTTATGTCTGGGTAATTGTATGTTGGCAGTACACACAGAAGTGAGACAGAATCCAATATTTGTTTCAGTTCTTCTGCAAATGTTATAGCTGAACAGCTTGTAACTATATTGGGAACCAAAATTAGTTTTTCATGAGGTATTTATATTTCAAATGTGATTTCCCCCTCCCTTTTGAGTTCATTCTTGTGCATTCTGTCCCCCTCCCTACAACACGTATACTGATTGAAGTATTTAAATGTGCCCCATTCCCTCCTTGTGAAAACGTTTAGATAAACTGTATGGCTATAGGTAAAGTTTTATAGAGTCCCTGGTCAACAAGTGACTTTAGGTGGTTTCTTTGAGGAGGGAAAGAAGACAGTGGGCCTGCATGCACTGCACCATACCTCAAAGTAGCTCCCATTGCCACTAGCACTAAATTTGTTCCACAGCTCTCTGAGTTAGCAACTAGCACTTGCTGATCCCTTTTTTCATGACCCAGTGACTAATATAGTTTCAAGCAGAGTGCTGTGGGCAGCAGGTGCTGTATGACTGTGGTCAACTCCCACAATGTTGGTTTTTATGTGTTGGGATTGGGGTGATCCAGGGTTAGAAACGGGGGTAGAAAAGCTAGGAGCCAAATGACTTCTGGGACCTGGGTTGTGGGCACCAAAACAGAATGTCTAGTCGCCACTGGGGAGGGGGGTCGGCAACACTATATTCTTTATTGTTAAACTCCTTAACATATTGTCTATCCCTAACATATACTTCGAGGCTTCAAATCACATACATTTCAGTAATCCTCAAGTGTCAGGTGCAAAAAATGGCACCCAGACTTTTTGAGGTGCTCGCAAATGGAGAAACTTTAGATGCAAAATGTGCCTGGTGCTCTGCTAATTTCGAACCCTGGGATGATCTTGCTTTATAGCTGTATCACAAATGCACTAAGCAGCCCAGCCAGAATGTCTTAGCTCTCAAGTATGGGTGTGAGGAATACAAAAAGAATTTGGACAGTTACAGTTTCTTTAAATGTCCTTTCCACTGCCCAAGGTTGAACCGTGTTCAGTTCCAGTATCATGGCCTAGTCCTGAATCTAAAAAGACAACGATAACTTGCAGAGTCTTCCATTGAGTATCAACATGGAGTCTTATTAGAGGGTCTCTGTATTTACTACACATCTGTAGTAGTTACTCAGCATCTCTTCTGTTTTTGTTTTCAAATAAAATCAGTGATCCCCTAGCTTTACTTTGAACAGGGGCAGGGAACTTTAGGCCTGGGAACCAAATGCGGCCCTTGGGACCCTTCCTAGGCCATTCCCCTTCTCCAGGCCATGCTTCTTTCTATGCCATTTTTGCCGGGCTCTCTGGCTTGGAACAAGAAAGGAAGTCTGTGACAGTAACTTACCTTGCTGGGGTTGGGGGAGATGGGGACCCAAGACATTTGCACTGATTTTTTCTTAATGTGGATTACTCCTGTTTAATAATATTAAACCCTTTCTTAAATGTTTCATTCTTAGTCTGGGCTACCTTAAATGAATGCTTTGCCAACAATAATTCATAATGCAGTCCTACTCATATCTATTAAGAAGTAAGTTCTGTTAAATTCAATGGGGCTTACTTCCAGGTAAGTGAGGTCGGGATTGCAACCCTTAGTCACTTTATTTTGTGGCATTTTATTGCACAATGACCTTACAAAATGAAATGTTCAAATTAAACTAATGGGCACCTTTAGAATTAGAAATGATTAACTGAGCCCTCCTGTAGTATAATGGGTCAGTGTTTCTGAATGTTAACCAGAAGATTGTTGGTTCGAACCCACCTAGTGGGTTGGACTTGATGACTCTCATGGTCCCTTCCAACTCTACAATTCTATGATTCTGTCAGTGAAGATTGTATGTTGGGGGGGGTGCAGTTTTGCAGCACCCTGGCAGATTTTACTTTCCCCGTCTAACCTACCTGAGGCTGAAATTGTGAGGAAGAGTTTGCTTAAAGGATTAGTCTGGGTACACATAAGGCAAGAAAATCAATTGGAAGAACTCTGGATTCTAATTTAAAACTCCATAGTACATGGAAGAACAAATATAGTAAATATCAGGCTGTGACATGAGTAAGTCACTTTAAGCTAGTGGTGTGTGTATGTATCATCTAGTTCTTGTACTCAGTAATTCCATTGTTAAGCTCATTTTCCATAAATACACCATTGTGTAAGCATAATCCACACTTGAATATTTATTACTGAAGACAATGTCTCATCCAGAGATATGAATGCCACATTATTTTGGATTGTTTAAAAGTACTTATTAGGCTACACATTCAGTTTGCAAATTATGATTAAGGCTGGCCTTATGATGTTAACATTTCTTCTGAAATTTACTGGAAAAGTGTTCAGTTGCTTGTGAGGAACATGATTAAATGTAGCTCCTCACTTATTTAGTCTGTAAGCTATGTACTGTGACCTGGCAGGTACTTGACAAATCCTATTGTTTTTATAGTCCCTGGCAGCAAAAGCTAGACTTTGACTGAGCCTCTGGTAGACCATCATACATGGCTCTTGTGCTGCATTTGACTTGCTTGGTCTCAAGTTATACGGGACTCTGAGTGCTGAAAGTGTAGGGAAAGTTATTAGAAACCCTGTAAATTTGTTCCTGAAGTGATATAGTTTTTCCAGATTTTTTTTGAATTAGGCTAATTTGCATAGGAACAGTTCACACTAGAGAGTGATCTAATTTGGAATATTTATTTGACATGTATTTAGTAAACAATGCAATTGTATTTTCAGTTGACACCTGCTCGTCATTAACTGATGGACTTAAGAAATGGAAAATTTTCTGTGGAAAAATAAAAGAATGGATAATTTTCCATTCCATTTGGAAAACATTCCTCTCCACATTACTGAGTTGTTGACACCTCTTGTAATATCCAAAGTAGTATGGAGTGGTGTTAATTCAAGTGCAGCATCAAGTGCCTTCTTGGAAGGACACTGAGGGGGACTGCCTTACCCAAGCTAACTTATTGGGTCTTCATGGCTGAACTGGGCATTTCTCTGCTAGACTAGAGGCAAGGACATGTTAGAGTTTACCATATATATAACAATTTTATCTCTTGTCAGTAAAGAATGGTGCCTAAAATAGCATATTAATGGCTGTAGACTTCCCTATTCATTGGGTAGGCCTTGCACCGCTTAATTTTATCTGCTATTGCACCCCATCTTGTCCTTGTGTCGTGAATGTGAATTTACTGTTCTGATTGTTCAGTTCTTTGAGGTCTCCTCTTGTAAAAAGGTTGTAGCTTGCTGCTTTGGACGGGTTGTTCGCCTTTCTTGTGTGCTGAAGTGGCAATTAGATTCAATTTTGTGAAGTAGGTCCCCTGAGCTGAGGTACTTGCACTATAAACACAAGCTATTTATGTCAAGCAGGGTGAATTCACACAAAGAGTAGATGTCTGTGGCTAACATTCATAAAAATATATAACTTAAGCTCTAGCAAGCAGCAAGAATAAATTACAAGGAAAAGGTTGTAAAAGCGACTGAGTAATGGAGATGACTACCCACTGCTTTCCAATGTGGTATTGGGCTTATAGTGGCTGAATTTTGCAAACTGTGCTTTTAAAAAGGAGAATGAAATCAAAATTTTATCAAGAGCAAGTTTAGGTGTCCCAGGAGAAATATTTGTGTCTGCTAACAGCAACCACTTTGTGTTGGGTTTCCCTAAGATGAAAACCCTCACAGAGGACTGGGAAGAAGTTCCAGGAGATCAGAAAGCTGGACAGGATAGAGGTAAGTGGGCTAAGTACACAGTAGGAAATGAAGGGAGGGAAATGTGGGAGAAAGTTCAGTACACAATATAATTTGGTGGAAGGAAGGGGCCTGAGGGAACAGAGAACTGAGTCAAATGGAGAGGTTTGCAGCAGGGCAACATTTTAAAAATCTGGAGGAGGGTGTGCTAAGTAGGCTGATCAAGAGAAAAGGAGTTAAATTGAGACCAAGTAGACCTTTGCTTTTAGCAACCAAAAACTGAGAAAGTAATGGCTAGAGGAGGCATGAAGTTGAAAGAAGTTGGAGACCAAAGAGACTATATGCAGAAAGAAAGCAGATGGGCAAGGGGGCATTTGGAGAACTGCACCAAGGGGGCATAGGGTTTCTAGAGTTTAGATCCCCTGGGCCTGGAGTATTCTGCCAGAAGTGACTTCTGTTGATACTGCAGCATTGTGACCCTGGCAACACTAAGGGAACAGCAAGGACAAAACTGTGGATGATGCTGAATTTTCTATATTGATTTGAACTAACAAGCCAGTACTTTGGCTGAAGGCTTCTAGTTGTTTGGAATTCTTCCCCTTGGGCTTGTTGTACTGATGCCCCTTAATTAATCACTAGCAAATGAATACCTTGCTTAGTTTTTTTTGCTACTGTTCTCTGGGAATCTTATTTGTAAATGCAGCAGAGTCTTTAAGGTACCATGAAACTGAAAGATTTATTGTGGTATAAAAGTCCATGGCCCAAAACCATCTGTTGAGATGACAGAGCAATTGCACTTTTATACTTTAAGAATCTGGATACTAATGGCTATAAAAGTAACATCGCTTTGCCATCTCATCCTTGGAAGACAGGTTCATGCTTTGTTTTACTTTAGAGGTCTAAATAACAGCGAACTGGTTTAAGTCCCTTATCTAATCATTACAATGGCTAAACTATGTCTGTGGTGAAATTTTTATGATTGGTGCGCCCCTGAGTCTACCTACAGCTCATTTTGGCCCCTTTTTGGGGAAGGACAAGCTAAGCACCAGAGTCCATGCCATACACGCACACATGAATTGCTAATATCTTATGTTTGAGGCCCACAGAATGGCATCTATAGACACCCCAGGGACCTTAGACACCTTCCTTGCTGCTTGCCAAAGCCCCTTGTCCCTTCTGAATTTTATTTCCCCCCTAAAGGACACCTGTCTATCTTGTGATGCATTATAATCATTGTATAACATGCTCTGGGAATCTGTCTTGACTGACAAAAGGGGTGGGGGGAGGTTTGTACGTGGAACTTGTCTGAACTTGGTCTCCATGGTTACTGATTTTAGAGGATCTTCAAATGAAATGCAGCCACTGTGCAACTAAGGTCAAATATCTAAACAGCCAAATATTGTCACTGCTCAGGGAATAACGTGTAAGTCATATATATATTTCAGAAGAATGGAGGCAGGAACTCCCCAAATGCGCAGTGATAATGCTGAAATGTATGTTATACCGATGGTGATAACTTGGAAAACTGGCTACAGACATATCTTGTTAAGAAGTGAAAACCGAGGCGCTGATGGTGAATGCGTGTACATATGGTGCTATTGTTCTTTCAGTTTATTATCCATAGCTGTCAACTTTTCCCTTTTCTTGTGAGGAATCTTATTTGGAATAAGGGAATTTCCCTTTAAAAATGGGAAATGTTGACAGCTATGTTATTATCACGAGTGGTAGTATTAAATACCTTTGGATCATGGGACGGTTGTCCCATATGCAACAGGAGTTAAAACTACTATTGACTGCTCGTCTGTGTATAACCTTTGATAGGACTAAAAGGGTGTGTGAAAGAGATATACAACATGTATTTAAATCCAGTTTAAATACTATTGCACAAATGTAAACATAGGTGCTGGAGATGGCATGAATCTCCTGCTTGGAGTTATATGTACTTGCTCCTTACTTGTTTTTTTGAGCTGTTGCCCAATACTCTGTAAAAAAAAAATGTAATTGGTACTCTTAGTGGTGAAGCAACTAAACACAATTCTTAAGTCAGTAACTTGTGCTTTACCATCTCTGATTGCTTAATAGTGAAAACATAGTCAATTCTTAGCCCTGTGGTATGTGTTACCTCACACTGCCAAATTTGGCTTGTTAACACTTTATGCTTTTTGAAGTACAGTACCATCGTCTCCCCCCCCCCCCCCGCTGCCCCAATATAGAGAGAGGTAGTGGCCCCATGAGGACAGCCTGGATGACACATTTCTTTCTGACAGAAATGACTCTTGGAAACAGATGTTCCAGTTTAAGAACTTGAAAATTTCCTGCTTTCCAAATTGCCTGTATGAAAGACACTTCGAAGGACTACCATTTAAATTACAAATGGCTCCAGAAATTCATAGTGCGTGACTTGTAGAGAAAGCAGATCATGTTAATGTGTTACATTTTAATATGGGAATCACTTACAAGTGTGTACCAGTGAGTGGAAAACTTTAATTAGGTGAATTGGTTGTTGGGATTGCCCTTCCAAACATGGTGATGTTTACTCTCTGCTAGGAGAAGATTAATTCTTCAAAAATTTCTCAGGAGTGGAGCTCCCTATTAGCAGTGGCAAGAACACAGCTTCTTCTACACCCCCCATCCCAAGTGGCAGAAGCTGTGTTGGCAATTCTGCTGGCCACCATTCTGCAATCTCCACAGCGTCCTGGGCATTCTGGGCATTTTTGGGTGGTGAATGGTAACAGAAATTCTGCAGTGTCCTTATTTTTGTAGGGCAATGAGAGAGAGATCAAATTTTCTCATGTCTCAGCTCTAGTTTTTTTTTAATCTGGCGTTGTCCATACTTCCAAGTTGATCTGTCCAACCGTAAGACCTAGAAACTTGCTATTTATTTATTTATTTATTTATTTATTTATTTGAAAGCTGGTGTTCTTCCAAACTTCCTCCATGTGTATGGCAAATACACAGCCCTGACATATGATTAAAAACCAGAAAGTCTTATTGTATAATCAATTTGTATAATCAACTGTCCTCATTATTTCAACTATTCAAATAACCTGCTGGAATCTGTCATTATATTTAAGGCATAAATGCTCATATATCCTTTATTTTAGTATTGCAGCTAAAAGGGCTCTCACTTGTTAAAAGTACTACGACTTACACTTGAAATGTCAAGCAGTAGGTCATGGCATCTCTCAAATCCATTTTGTAGACTTGGTATCTCTGAAGGATTTGAACAGTGAGTTGCTTGGAGTTCTAATACAAATTATAACTCTTCCACTGCTTCCAGGAAAGCAGTAGGGTCTGAACTTCAGGTTTGGGCTATTAAATTCCTGGATATGTAATTGTTGACTTTTAATTCAGTGAAGCCCCAACTGTCTCCTGGAGGCTATTTTATCAGGTGAGGATAGCAGCATGTTTCTGTTTTGCCTTCACTTTGCCATCTTGTGTGTACAGTGGAACCTCGGGTTGCGAATGTGATCTGTGCGGGAGGCACGTTAGCAACTGCAGTGCCGCGTCTGCGCACGTGCGGGTTGTGATTCGGCACTTCTGTGCATGCGCAAAGAGTGATTTAGCGCTTCTGCGCATGCGTGAGTGCCAAAACCCGGAAGTAACCCGTTCCGGTACTTCCGGGTTCGGCACGGTGCGCAACCTGAAAATGTGTAACCTGAAGCGTCTGTAACCTGAGGTACCACTGTACAGTCATACTTCAGGTTACAGACGCTTCAGGTTGCGCGTTTTCAGGTTACGGACGTGCCGAAATCCAGAAATACCGGAACGGGTTACTTCCGGGTTTTGGTGTTGTGGGTTGCAGGCGCTGCGAGTTGTGAACGTGCCTCCCACACGGATCACGTTCGCAACCCGAGCGTCCACTGTACTATGCTTTAATCCCTTGGATATTGCAGTTGGATTAAATCCCTTGTTTTGGATGATGACTGTCATGCTAAAATGTTAAGCAACTGGTTTTGTAATTTAATAATGTGCCCGAAAATCCTATGTCAGCAAGTCTCAAAGTCCAGTTCCAAGTAACATTAGATTTTAAACTCTGTGATTAGAGCTTTGTTGTTCAGAATTCGTTACATTAAAAAAAAAGTTATTGTTAATAAGATCAGCTTTGTTAGTGAGGCAGTAGAATTTATTCACTACTTTTAAATTGAATTACATGTAGTAAATTTGTTGTTTTGCAACTTAATTGGCAGTTTTTAACTATTGGATTTGATATGTTGCAAAATGGGAGCTTACTGGAACAATCCATCTTGTGGACAGTATAAAAGAAGCCATTTAATGAATCCAACTTGGAAATTGTTCTAGCCATGGTGCAATAGTAACTCTTGGATTTCTCCTTTCTGTTTTCTGATATTTCATATTGTCAGAGTTGAAAATCCCTGTAGAAGAATAGCTAGTGCTATTCTCCAGCACTCTGTTCGAATGGCGATTCTGGATCACAACTAGGATTGTCCTCAGTATCACTTGATGCTCTTGTTCTCATTTTGAAAACATATTTTTCCATATTCTGCAAATAAGCAAAATTAATAATTTGATAATTATTTTGATACTATGCTATATTATACTACACTGAAATGTTTACCGTATTTTTCGCTCTATAGGACGCACTTTTCCCCCTCCAAAAATTAAGGGGAAATGTGTGTGCATCCTGTGGAGCGAACCAGGCTCCTTGGCTTCAGTGATAGCAACGCGAAGCCTCCGAAGCGCAGAGGGAGCGCTCCCTCCACGCTCCGGAGGCTTTGCGCTGCTTTCGCTGAAGCCTGGAGAGCGAGAGAGGTTGGAGCGCACCGACCCCTCTCGCTCTCCAGGCTTCAGGGATAGCTGCCTGAAGCCTCCGGAGCGCAGCAGGAGGTCCCGCTGCACTCCGGAGGCTTCGGGTTCCTTTTGCTGAAGCTGGGAAAGCAAGACTCTCCTGACTTCAGCAGAGAGGGAGAGCTGCGCAGCGCCCCTTCAGCCAAGCGGGAGGAGAAATGGAAGCGGCTCCGTTTCTCCTGCGGCTTCGCTGAAGGGGCGCTGAGCAGAGAGGGGGAGATTTTTTTTTTCTTGTTCTCCCCCTCTAAAACAAGGTGTGTCCTATAGAGCGAAAAATACGGTAAATGTTTCTTTGCTTTTTCTTGAATCTTCTTACCACATTTACCATCCTCTCCAGCTACACTTGCCACCCTCTCTTGCCACACTTGTGCCCCACACCCTTTGAGAACCGTTGGCTTAAACTCTGGCTTTCAGGAACAATTCAGGATCAGAAACCATGGTTTGATCTTGATTTGCTTCAATGAAGCATCATTTACATTCTAAACAAACTACAATTTGACCTTGTTGAACTAACGCAGAAGCAGATGCTTCTAACTGAGCAGCTTGTTTGCATAAAACTAAACAGTAATTTTGGTCTAGGTTGGATCTTTATGCTGATTTGATTGAAGCATTCTAAACACTTGAAAGCATTATATACATATTATTGCATGTTCCCTTTCTCTCTCATGCCTGAATTCCCCCTTGACCCCTGCTGTACCTAAATAGGATTAAGTCTAGTACAGACATAACAGCTAAACATACTTAGGGTTGTCAAGAGAAATACAGAAGGAACCTATGTGCAAGAGAAGCTGCAGGTGTAAGTTTGTGATCACATATCCTGATCCTCATCTCTCAACTGTGGTCTACTTAATTTATTGGCCACTCTTCAGCCAAATGTACCTTTTGAAGACCTTGAAGATTTAAAAAAATTGGACGTACTATAGCTCCTTACCTATCTGTGATGCACAGTGAGAAATTGTGTGGTCTCCTTTCCAGACTATCCTTTTATGAAGATGGAAAACGATAGCATCACGTTGCAAGCATTGTCTTTGCATTTCATTTTTTGCAAGTAATTCATAGGCTGTACTGTACCTTAGCTATCAGTACCTATTAGTACTGTGCAATGTTTAGAAGCCTCATCCTAAACACAGTATGCTTCCTTGGAAATATTCTGTGAGGCCTCTAATAAAGAGATGAATACGGAATGAAATCTGTTTGCTGAAGATTAATGCATCTGCTGAACAGCTGGCTCCCAGCTACTATATGCTTGTCTAGAGCTCATGTTTCTTTATCCTAGCAACCACACCAGGTAACTGCTGACTCTGGTCACCCAGATAGCTCCAATTTGTACAAGTACAAATCATGTGGTATCTCAGATAACTTCAATATCTCATGCTCTCATGCCAGAGCATCCTTTGACTGAAGCTGCCAGATCCAGGTAGCATTAGGAAAACTTCTGCTAGGTTTCTGGTTTTTGCAGGGGAGTGGGGTTAGAATGGTGGAGGAAATAGCTGACAGTGTATCCAGTTTTTGTTTTTTGCTTTGTTTTTAAATCAAATTGCCTTGGTATATATACAAAGATAAATACGGGTTAGAATTAGAGTTTTCAACTGTGGAGAGGAAGAAGATGGTTGGGGAGCGTTCATTTAAGCTATTGTTAAATAAGTCAGTTGTCTTGAATTTGCAGCTGGCATAGAAAAATGCCAATCTGCAAATTATTGGATAGAGGGAGTGGTAAAGGTATTGAGGTCTGCAAATAAGGATTATTGGATTTTTAAAACTTCTCTGTTAATGCATACATTTCAACAGGACTTCAAACAATTAAATAGCATGAGGATGGCAGCCTGTGTTTGGAACAAGATTAATGTCATAGTTTCACCTCCAAACTACTTCGTTTAGGGATTCAAGTAAACAAATGCTTTGGTCAGAACATATTGTGCAGATCAAGCGTAGTCTAAAGCAAGTGACATCATGTTGTATTTGTACTGTATCGTGGGGTGTCTCATATCCATTTTGAAGTTGCTTTAACCTGTGGTGCTACTTTCCAAACCACTTTGCTTACAAGTTTCAACCTATATTCTGCCCTGCCTAGAAATGAGATCCAGAAGCATCCAACCATACTGTGTTTGGTAATCTGGAAAGAACTTCTGTTTCCCTTCTGCCACCCCAGTTCAGATGAAGTCTGGGCAGATACACTACCTTTCCCCCCCTTTTTTATGTCATTTCTTCCCTATGAGGTTCCTCTGGGGCATAAGGTTCTAGGTTCAACCCCTGGCATAATGATGTAAATAGAATATGGAGCAGCCTCTGTCAATGAGAATGAATTATACTGGCCTAAATAGACCAACAGTCTGACTTGGAATAAGGTACCTTAATTTTGGATGACGACTCCCAGTATCATCTATTCTCGTTTCCAGAGTCTTCCTTATATACTCTTTTTATGTAAACCTGGGCTCTTCTGCATGGAGGGCCAATGCCCAAAATAAGCAAAAAGCTGCTTTTAGTGGAGATATGACTGGAAATGGGCATTTGAACATCCTGAGACTGGGCTTTGCCCTTCAGCTGGGTTGTGACATTATGGGCAGGAGCCTTTGACTAATCTCTGTGAGATACTGCATTTCCCAACACTTATTCTTTTGTACATGGGATGAACTGGAAACAAAATCTTAGGTTTGTGGTCTCCTGGCTCTCTAAAGTTTTGTTAAAATATGAAGTTAGCAAAGGAGGTTCAAAACTCCCTGGAAAGTTCTTCTCTCCCTTCTCCCCCAAAGTCTGGTGGGGGATGCCACCCTAAAGGTCAGGTTTTGGACCGTAGGAATTTGAAATATAGTTTCAACTCTGTGGGTTGTGGATAGCACCAATTCAAACAGCCATCATGCAGCACTCTTAAAATTTTGAGTGGCTGCTTCTCCGTTTACTGCTTTAATTTGCATTGGAGGACCTGCACACTGCTTGTATATCAGATGGCAGATCTCGAAAGTGTGCCCATATCCAAATTGTGCAGTATGTTTTGATGTGCTGCTGCAGGAACTGGTACACCCATTCTGAACAATTCCTTATTTGCCTACTGAGTCTCTCTAGGTGTGTGCCATTAATGATTGGTAAGTCCATTATTTGACTTTCATGGCAAAAAAAGATATTCAAGGAAAAAAGTAAAAGTCCAGGGAAATAACAAATAACATACATAAAAATTGTATCTGTATCTGTTCACAGTAACTTGCTCTCTTAAGAGTTTCTGCTTTTAAAAAGATATAGTACTCAGTGTGTTGTGATTCATAAAGCGAATTAGAAAGCTTAGAACGAAAAGAGCTTTTGAAAGAATAAATAAAATCTTGATTTAGAAAACTCTTTCTGCTTTGAAGCTTCCTAGAACAAGAGCAAATGAAACATTTTTAGAAGATGTTGGCTGTGAGAATATCACTTTAATTTCCTTTCCTTCCTAGAGTTAATAATCATTTTTGCTTTTAGCGCTGGTTTTTTCTTTATTAAAAAAAAGAATAACTGGTAATGGTGCATAAGCTTGCAGAGTTGATTAGAATGCATTCTAAAGGGCCTTTTAATGCTATCTTCAGTTGAAAAGAAGCTCTGGAGATGGCTGCAGTTGGCAGCTGAGTGAGATGTGAATGAAGGTTACCTTTGAAATATAGTGTGCAGTGCAAGATGCTTAACCCATTTATTTTGTGTTTCCTGTTAACACAGACTCATGGTAGGGGATTTTTTCAATGGTGTTATAGATTGGGGGAGGAATCCCCCTACACCCTAGAAATTAATAAATGCTAGGATTTCTGTTACTTGTGATATGAAGGGAGAATGAAAGCTGCAAAGGAATTCCTAGGCTAAGCTAATGCAAAACAACCTGGCTGTGCTGCGACTATCAAAAGAGCAATTGTGGGACATTAACAATACAAGTGACCAGATCCAGGAGCTTTGGAAGAAACTGATTTTCTGGATCCATTTCAATGGGGGGGAGGGGTTAGGCCCGGTTTTGGCACAGAAACTGCTTTGGTTGCCCTCTATGATGACCTCTGTCCAGACTCTAGAGAGAGACAAGGGAAACATGACCCTGTTAATTCTTTTTGACCTCTCAGTGGCTTTCGGTACCATTGAACATGGTATCCTCTGAAGTCTCTCAGCCTCACTCAGAGTGTTTGTTGTGGGGGAGGAAGGGAAAGCAGATTGTTAGCTGCTTTGAGATTCCTTAGGGTAGTGATAAAGCGGGATATCAAATCCAAACTCCTCCTCCTCCTCCTCTTCTTCTTCTTCTTCTTCTTTCTTCTGGAGCAGCTGTCTGAACTAGAGGTGGGTGGCACGACTTTGTGGTGGTTCCAGTCTTACTTGGATAGTCGTTCCCAGAGGGTGTTGCTTGGGGAATGCTTTTCAGCCCTGTGGAACCTTCAATGTTGGGATCCGTAGGGCTCAATCCTATCCCCTATGTTGTTTAACATCTACATGATGTCTCCTCTGGGTCTTCCATTCTTCAAAGGAACACAGACCTTGTATGGGTGCCTGGGACCCCATGGGCTCCTGCCACCGCTCGGCAGAAAGAGGGGCAGGCACCCAACTTTTGTAACAATATATTCACATGCATTAGACATCTTTCAGCTCTGTCAGTCCCAACAGATCCTAAGTCCATGAATCAAATGGTGTGAACAGGTTGTATTAAAACTAATTCCAAGTTTTGAAGGTGTGAGCGCTTGTCAAATGTGTGCATGTTGTTGAAGATGATTTTTTTACTAAAGAGACTAAAATCCTACTTTAGTATTAACTATTTTAAACTGTAATGCAATGTGTTAACTAGGTCTGCTTCCTTTTGGTAGACAGCTTTTCTTTTAAGAAAAAAAGCGGCTCTCTGTAGTTGCTTGTATGGCCACACTGCTAGTGATCAATCCAAAATCCTTGGATTTGCCACCTCAGTGGCAAGAAAGAAAAATATTTAGCTGTCCTGTAAATTGCAGCTTACAGGTCCCAGATGTCTAATTATAATTGTAAGACATGGGTTTTCTTTTGTTTTTGCCTTTGTCTGTTAATATATTCATCCCATCTCTATAGGCAAGATAGAGAAAGAAATGGGTAAGGACAGTTTCTTGATGAACAACCTTCAGCTGGAGTATGGTCTAAAGCTGCAGTGGAAATTAAGGTTTTTTTAAGTGACTAAGGTACTTCGATTCAGCATGATACAAAATCTGACTCCAGTCTCATTTAAGATCAATATGAAGTAAACACTTGCCTCTGTGTCTGAATGCTTATTTCCGTTGATTTAAAAATGGAATTTAAGTATGTTTTGGATTGTACTCACATTTAAAAGTGCCAAACTGTTAAACATCTGAAAATATTTTTGCAATAGCAAAAGTAGTTGAACTGAAATACTGATGGGGGGGGGGTGTAACAGTGGTTTGTATTTAATTGATGTAATTGGTGTAAGTGTTACATTTTAGAGCTTTATTTTGACCATTTTATTTGATTACTTCTGTATCACTTAATATATTAAAAATATCTCTAAGCAGTGTACAGAAAACTAAAGCAACAATAGTCCACTTAAACAAAATATTACAAGAATACACAGTTAAATTAATACAGAGTTACTCATATATATAAATCAATATCAATTCATTTTCCTTATGACACATTCTCCCTCAAAGTTTCTGGTTCTCATCCAGGGTCCAAACACATGCTCAATTCACCTATAAAAGCCTTACAAAGAAAAGAGCTCCTTCAAACCACTGACATCAATATTTGGGGGGCTTAGCCCCTTGCAAAGAATATAGAGGGGGCTGATGACACCTCCATCTACTAGAGTTGGCGCACCTGCCCCTGAGAGGATGCGAGTGTCACCGCAGAAAAGGCCCATTTTACCCAGACTACTTTTCAGCTCTAAAGAACTATACCAGTGATGGCCAAACTTGGCCCTCCACCAGTTTTGGGACTACAGCTCCCATCATCCCTAGCTAGCAGGACCAGTGGTCAGGGATGATGGGAAATGTAGTCCCAAAACAGCTGGAGAGCCAAGTTTGGCCATCACTGACATATACATTTTACAGATGTGTTAATGTGCATATCCTACCAGAGCTTCAAAACGTAAAAGGTATATTATTCAGGAGAGGTTGTTCAAGGCAAGTTGTCTGCTGTCATTCAACTGAGAAGTATTTTCTGCATGGCATTCCTAGTATTGTAGAAAAAAGCCTATGCAGGAATCAGGGAGTACAAATTGGCTATGACTATCTTGTGCACTGTACTTAGTCATAGAAAAGAGCATCTATTTGGCAGTGACACCAGCCTAGAGTGCTTTTACGGAGCAAACAGTCATTCCTTACTTGGAGCAAGTAAATTCTGTCATAATGAAGGGGATTGCTTCAAATCTATTCAGACAAATTTAAAATGGCTGTTCCTTGCCTTTGAGGCAACATTTTCAACCCCTTCTGTCCACCATAACAAGATAGGAATATAATTTCATGAACTCAGGAGACTTGTATCCAAAAATCTTGATATGCCCCTGATATGTATGGTAAGACTAGTCTATGCCCCTCCCCTCACTGTACGTCCTACCACCTGGTTGGCAGGGATATGTAAGGCAGTGTTAGAAACTCAGATATATAAGCTAGGTGCCAAATGGCTTCTTAAACCAGGGATACAGTCACCAAAACAGAATGTCTAGTTGTCATTTGGGGGCCAGACAGCTAAAAAGTCATATTTTTCAATACAATGTTTTGGTTCCTGAAATTCATTCTGATTGTGCAGATAAAATATAATGGATGTAATTCTATAGGAGGTGTTGCTAGTGTGTGAAAACAATCAAGATCCAAGGCATCCCAGCCATGCAGCTCCAGATGGTGATGTCAGATGGCATCCTGGCACCTGGGCATCTTCCCTTGGTCACAAGTTTTCGATAACCAGGTGTAAAATGTGCCTGGTGAATTTTGAACACTGGTATGGAGGGCTTTTCCTGTCATAGCAACCAGAATGTAGAACTCTTTGTCCAGGGAAGTTAATTTGGCTTCTTTTTACCAATATTTCTGATCAACTATTGATCCTGTTTAATCAAGCATTTCTTATTTGCTTAAGGAAAATAGTTTGAGACTATTGTGACTCTTGATTGATTTTGAAAACCTGTGATCAGAAATTTGGACTGTTATGGGGTATTAGTTTGACCAGTGAGGATGCATGACAGCAAAGATTTCAGGTCCTACGACCAGTATTTCACCCAATTTTATTGTAACCCTTCTCTCTCTCCCTGTCCCACATGCCCACATTTGTATATTTGGATAGCATATAGAGCTTTGTGCCTTGATCATGTGGAGCAGGCTTTAGAAGCGGCAACAGGAGCATGATAGTGGTAATTACAGGTGAGGTTGAAGGAAAGAATGAAGAAGCAGCAGGATTTGGGAATAATAAAAAAATCTGTTTGGATACAAAGATGGAATGGAAGCAGCTTTGAAGGAAAATCACTTTGCGGTTTCCTACTCCCTCAGGATTTGAGGGTGCAGTTTCTAGGCTGATCCAAAACTTCTGTCCAGCCATCTGCATAGTCAAACCTTGTAAATGGTCTCTGGCTGAGTACCTGTGGCAAGTAAAATTCCAAACTCCATCGCAGGGTGATTTTTTTATTGGGCCAACCAAAATGTCACAAAATAAGGAGCAAGCTTTCAAGTTTTCCAGAACACTTCATCAGGCTAGGTGTTAACAAAAGCAGGGGGTTTGGAAGAGAAAGGGAGGGAGGGAGAGGGGAGCTGGCTTGTTGCAAAAAGCCATAAAGTTTGCATTAGCCTTGGTTTTAAGATGGATTGTGGAAAGAGATAGCTGACTCCATAGATTAGGTGTTATGCAGGTTTCAGGTTACGCCTGGGGAAGCTGGAAAGAAGAAACATATCATTGCTGACTACCCATTTTTCAAAATATAAAATCCAGCAGTTCTCTGGATCTGTCTCCAGCCTAAGGTGAAACGCAGAAGATCCTTCAGGTAGAAAACAGCAGTAAAGAGAACTATAACAATTGTTCGATTATCAAAACCAGAGATTAATTTTAGGTGGTGTAATAGGTTTTTTAAAAAGGTCAGTAGCTCAATGAGATAGCTGTATCTATTGGTTTTTGTATGGCATGTTCTCCAGACATAGAAGCTTCTGTAAATGCGAAATTTTTTATTTCCAAATAGCATTACTATATGATGTTACCCTAGTAAAAGTATTGTGGGCTAGTAAATGTATTGGTTTAAAAAGGGAAAGGAGGTGGTTTAGTATCAAGAAAAATAAAGTCACCCAATCTCTTTCGGTAAAGGGTTGTGGGGGATATCTATGGCACAAACTTAGATTGGTTTCATATTACTTCTGTTGCAACTTCTGGATCTTGGGAATTAATAATTGAAATAAATGTTGTTTTAATGTGCTCAAAATTCTCTTAACTTCTCCAACACAGAGTACATTTTCCAGTAGTTTCTGCAAGGTTGAAGTATTATTTAACCTAGAATGTATCTATATGGTGACCTAAAAGTAGTGTTTTTAATCTAATCTATCTATCTTATCTATCATGAGGAAAAGAGAGCAGTAGGGACTGTAGTCCAGATTATTGTTTTCTCTATGCACAAGAACTCTGCTTTGAACAATAATTATCTTACCATTCTGAAAAATATCAAATGGAAGTTAATTTCTGACCCTGGGTTATACTGATTGCCTGGTTCTAATTTAAGGATTTGCCTGGGAATAGGCAGGTGAGAGAGAAAGTATTTGATATCAAATTAGCATCTTAAAACAATCTTGGCTAGGTAACTGTTTAATTGCTTTTGTTGTTTTATCAAGTCCAATTTGTTTGAAAATGTTCTCTGTGTTCTGTTTCCTCAGTGTAAATGACCAGGTGTTGCCTATAAAAACACAAGGAGGCAGGCACTCAATCGAGTTTCCCCTCTCTCCACCCTTTGAGAACATTCTTTATTTTTTGTGTTTTGCAATTGTCATGAGGTGGTCACAAACTTGTTTTTTTAACTAATTGGTCAGGAATTTAAAGCACTAAATGAAGTGGATTAGAAAGTGAGGAGGTGAGAGAGAACAGGAGAGACACAGCACTGCGGGATGTAATCACTGGCGTGACATTTTCTCTTCAGCATGGTAGTCACTTGAGCCTCCTGGGAGACCAGTTGTTACTCAATATAAACCTGAGTTCTGAGTGTAGTAGGAGTCTGGGTTAACCCACTGACCCTGTTTTATTCAACTCCAAGGGTCCCCCCCCAATGCAGTGTTAACTCTGAAGAGAGTATCAATGAAAGCTTGAAAAAGATGTTATAACGGACAGTCATTGCTAAGACAGTCATGTTTCCTCCCCGCTGTCAGGCACAACTGTTTTGCTTCACTGTGGAGAAATTGATTAGGATAGCAACTAATTCCTAGCAACATTCTGCCCCTTGGATGATACCATTGTTGGGTATAGGATAGTGTTCCTCATTGGACCACTTTTAGTCTCACTGGCCTCCTTGCTTGCCCACCCCATCCTCTAATCTCCCCATAGCCTTTTTGTTGCAGCAATGCTGACACCAGGAACTCCTTGCATGCTGACTAAAGGTGGCCTGGCAGCAAATAAGTTTGAGGGTGTGTTTCCAAGTTTGGGAAACACTGGGATAAGAGAAGAAAGCTGTTACCAAAAAGAAGTGAATGAAAAGGGACCACGGAGGAGAGATCAAAGAAGCTGGTAGCTTGGGGTGGCTGGGAATATTTACAAGATAAGTGTGAAAGAAATGTCAGGAGACAGGTAAAAACATTTTTTGATGCATGGCACAAGGAGGGGAAATAATTAAATGAAAATATTTCTTCACTTAGAGCCTGTGAATCAGGAAATTCTGCCTAAATTAGGGAGGTGGAATATTTCCAGAGCCAATGTCTGTACTTAGCTTGAAGAAAAATGACTTATAGAACTCATTGACACAAGGAAATTGCTTGTGGTGAAGAACTTGGCAATTTCCAAAATGGTGTTGGATATTAGTAGAAAGTTATGTCTAGTTGCCAGCTGATTAGCCAAGCCTTACTGCCACCTGCCATTATTCTGTGACTGATCCTGCCACTGTACTACTATTTTGTGACTGGTGGGCCTCAATATTTTTAGCCATCTCAAGTGAGCCTTGGGTGTATAAAGTTTGAGAATCCCTGATCTGGGATTTGATGAATCTAACCCATCCTGCAGTGATGCAAAGTTGGTTTAGAACAAAGGTGACCCAAACTCAAATCCCTGCTCAGCTATGAAGTTCACTTGGCAGCCTTGGGCTAATCATAATTTGTTTTACTAAATATTTTGAGACTTTGTACAATATAAACATTTATACAACCATGCCAATAAAATAACAGCAAAACCAGTAAAACTAGCATCAAAACCATCAGCAATAAAATAAAGCAGGAAATCTTCTGAAGGTAGAGGCAACCAGAGTGGGACACCTGCTGGATCAACTTAAGTCAGGGGTTGCCAACTTTCTGAGGTCCATCCAGTTTATCCATCAAACTGGATAAACTGTCATGGGCACCATGCTCTGCAACTTACTATATTGGCTATGACATAATGCTGCTTTAAAGCCTAATTTCATTGGAGGGGAGGAGTTACCCAGAGGGCACCAGGGAGGTTTCTATAGGCACATGTGCACCCTTGAGCACTGTCTTGACAGTGTATAAATAATGCAAGTAAAAGGATGGTGTAGTGGGAGTTGACATCCATCAGTGACTGGAGCATATGTTGAATCAGGCCAGATATGTTGAAGGTCTGATAAAAGGTGGTAGATGGGGTATGCTTAAAATCTCAGCCAAGGAGCAATGAATGCCTGTTTCTAGGAAGGCTTGTTAAAGTATTTCTGTGACCTATGATGCAGAGAGCCAGAGTGACAGCAATCGCTGATCTGATAAGAAAAAATCCTCATCTGCCCTCCAGGTGAACATACTTTAAATTGGATTGAGTATGTGGCCATATGTTAACCCAACAGTCCTGGTAAATGTATTACAGCTTGCCAGATATGCCCTTCTAGAATAATCATTTGTCTTTTAGTAAAGATGGAAAAAGAGTGCCTATGCTTTGGAAAGTGAACTTTAAATATAAGTTAGGGAAGGTTTACTAAGTAGCATACTACTAAGAAATTGTACTTCCTTTAGTATAACATAATATCCAGTAAGCATCATATCCAGGACTGCTATCTCTATTGCTGAAAATAAATTGATATTCATTAGAACTGAGAGAGAATGCATAAATTCACAGTTGTACCACCATTAATCAACAGTTTTATTTTTTTCGGGGCAGACCTATATTATACAGTTAAAGCATATCCAACATGCATTTAATGCACAGGGCCTCATTCCCCAAAAGAACCCTGGGAATAACAGTACACCCCCCACCCTCCGCCTCACAGTTACAATTCCTAGCACCCTTGACAAACCACAGTTTTCAGGATTCTTTGTGGGAAGACATGCTTTAAATGTGCATTGAATGTGCTTTAAATGTATAGTGTGGCTCTCTCCTCAGTGTTGTGTGTTTGAAAAGCAGGGAATCAATCCAATCACTTTTCTTTTCTCATTCTTGTTTCTCACTGAAGTCATTCTGGATCAGGCAAAAAAAAAAAAAGTTGCCAACAATTTCAGTTGTATCATGGAGACAAGAAGGCATTCAGTATTCTTTGAGGTTAGGTTCAGTTGCCAATTGACTCTTCCACAGGAAAACTCACCCAACTGCTCTTGACCAACCATACTGCAGGGCTTCAGTTCTGCTGAGAACACTCCATGTTTTCTTTTGTTCTCTTCTATAAAAGGATGGTCTCAAATGGGCTCTCCTGAGTTAGAGAAGTAGCTCAACATTGTATACTGAGTGGTATTGAGGGGGCTGCACTATATTTTTGCCCAGCCCTTCTTTCATTGTTCCAGCCTCTAGGACCTGAAGAAAAGAGACCCAGAGCAACATGGGCTGCACTGAGCAACAGCCACTCATTGATTCCAGCTGCTAGGACATTAGCCTGTCTCCCAGCTTTAGCTAAATGGAGCAGGGTGCAAAAGACTTGCAGAGCAGGGGGCTGCTCACACTGTGATCTTACTCCCGGCTCTTGAGGGCTAGAATTTATTGCAAGGGAACACAAAGGAAACAGGTAACAGGGCAACCATATGTTCCCCTCCAAATGTGCCTTTTACTAGCTGGACCAGCAGCATGTCAATGAACATTCTCATAGAGGGGTGTGTGTGTTTGTGTATCTGTGTAGTTGCAAATATTCTCCAGTCCTTACAGAAGGACAACCTTTTTCCAGAGATGTCCTGGAGCTGTTTACCTTTGTTCTTGGGAATGCAGGCTTTCTAATTTACCTGTCTGAGAACAAACCAGGGTTTACAATGGTGTTATGAAACTGAAGTACCCGGTAACTGTTTGGACCTGACTGAATTTCAGGGGGTATGTACTTTTGGGCTGCCTCTCCCTCTAACTCTTGACCAAACCCAGACTCTAACTTTCATACTTGAATTTAGGGGTCATCTTTCATCATTGGAAACCAATAGATGAGGCGAGAGTTAAATAAACTGCTAACACAAGTTTCCATAAGCAAGCCCACCCTCCAGCAGCAGTTCGTACATTTCATGGCTATAATTTTGCTGATTATCATGAAAGAGACCACTAAATAGTCTTCAAATAAAATTAGAGAGTCTTTGGCGTTATATATCTCTCCTGGTCGGCACTGCTGAACTGTCTATTTTAAGTAAAAGATCTCATTGGTCTCTCTCTTTCTCTCTTAATCTTTGCTTAGCAGGCACAAGGCATGTCAGTCTGGATGGACCCTGTCTTGCTCTTTGATAAGCAGGTTTCTGAGGTCTCTAAAGCAGCTTTCTGTCAGCTACATCTGCTGTGCAGCCTGTGTCCCCTCATGAAGAGCAGGGATTTTGCCACCCTGTTTTAACATATAAGCTTGAGAATTGAAATGTTGGGGTGCCCTTGAAGATGACTTGACAGCTTCAGCTGTGCACAGTGCTACAGCCCATCTCCTGACGAATGACTTTTGATTTTTATTTATTATCTGCCCTGCACCCTAAGGTCCTACAGCAGGTAACAACAATTGCAGTTTTGTCAACTGCACCTGGCTACAGTGTGCTTTTGGACCCAATTCAAAGTATTGTTTTTAACTTATAAAACCTCTTCACAGCCTGGGACCAACAAACTTCAGACTGAGATTGCCTCCCTATATTAATCATCCTGCCATCTTTGTTTACATCCTCCAGTTCATGTAATCTGAACATTTGCTAGAAACAGTGGTCCCGAGACTGTGTTGCCCTGGCTCGTGTTTCACCCTTCCATGCTTTTCTGTAGATGGATTGTAAAATATGGCAGACTCATAGGATTGTGCCATTTAATTTGTGGTATGTTTGGATAGCTTTGGGAGGCCACCATCATTTTTTGTATAGTTCACCCTATCCCACAATGGGATGCTTTCTCTGCCTACAGATTATGTCATGTTGGATTACATATTCAGACAGATACCAGCTTCGCCAGGGATTTGAACCTGTAATTTAAAGGTGGAGAATGTAATCTATGTATTGAAATGTCCATTATATGCTGTCCCAAGGGAAATATTTCTGATAAATACTTTGTCTGGTGCAGAAACCTACCCTGACCAAGAAATTACCTGTTTTCTCTTAGAAGATGCTTACCAATACGTAACATACAGAACAACACTATGTGCTTTAGCTGCAAGGAAACTCTGCACAAAAATAATCAGTGTAGTGTAGCAAGTTATGCCTGAGAGTTTTAAGAGTGTGCTCAATTCAGTTATAGCTTAAATTGGGTTTTATTTTTAATTTTTGTTTTGTTTTTAATTTTATTTTGTATTGGATTTTTTAAAGTGTATTTTAAAGTTGTCAAGGCCAAGGGCTGAAGTAGTAAATTTGTTGCTGCTGCTGGGATGCTGAGCACAGGGGCAGGCTCCATGCAATTGATTCCTACAGCTGCAGGGAAGCAGTGGCAGTTGTGTTGCTGCTATAATATTAGACTAAGCACATGGCTCTCGTATTCGTTCTGTCTTAGTGTGGTAGCCACCCTTAAGAGTTGACATGGTAATACTTATGTTTACACTTTAGCTATAACAGCAAAAGAGCAGGGCCAGTGTCTGATCCTTGTGTTCTTTAAGCTTGGATGAAACAGGGAATGGTGCTTGGTTTTTTGTTTATTTTATTTTATAAAATTTATATACCACTTGATTGTAAGAAAAAATAACTCAAAACAATTTACAAAAAGAATGAAACCTTTTGACTGTCTCACATGTGCCGGAAGATGTGTGTATGTGAGCCTGAGGCTTTGCAGACTCGTTCCTACAATAAAAATAAAAATAAAGCATAGCTTGTTAAGTCTAAACCATGTAAATTTTGAATGTGCCCAGGAAAGAATATGTGCTATTTTCTGCAGTTGTCTTGCGTTTCTATATGTGTGTGTGTATGTCAAAAGCAAAGTTGCAATTGCAAAAGTGAAAAGGATTCTCCCCTCTTCTGGTCAGTGTTAGAAACTGAGATATGAAAGCTTGGAGCTAAATAGCACCTTAAACCTAGGTTATGGGCGTAACAACGGAATGTCTAGGCACACTTCTTTATAACAAGGATACAAAGCTGAAAATGAATTAACTGCAGTTAAAATATTATGTTCATTTTCCCCTTGGTCTAGTCCTTCCCTGGACCACCTCCCTAATATTCTTAAGAGGGTCTCTTCTCCAGTCTTTAGAGAGTAGTTGGAAGTGGCAAAGCAGAAAAAGGTCCTCCTTACCTTCCACTCTGCAGTTTTAATCTGAAATCTTATGCGCAATACTGTGCCCAGAGCTCAGAAACTGCTTGTGCTAATGAAATTCCCTGTCACAAAATGCACCTAGAACAATTGGAGTTTCAAACACTGCTTCTGATTATTAGATATGATTATTTTACTGGGAACTAATGCTGCTCTTGGCCAGCTTGTGATTGACCAACTCCATGAAACCTATAGGTACTCAAGGATCTGCTTTGAGGCAGTCTATTCTCTTTTCCTAGCCTCCTTTTTATGCTTTCCTTGATCCTGCTCCCATCTTTCTAGAAGGAAGGCTGCATGGTCTGCTGGGCACAATTTTTACTTACCATAAGCAGCTAGGTTCATTTGCATTCCTATGTAAATGGTGTTGGTTAGAGTTTTGAAATTTTGTCTTACAGCTGTTCATTTCCTTCCTTATCCTGTCTTAACCTGCAAAAGAAACTCTGGAAAAAGCCTGTGATCACTATATTGTGTAATACTTAGCACTCTATTGTAATAAATCACATTTAATAATAGATAATAAAAATCAAAAAGGTTTATTCGGCTATGTTCAAAGCAAGAGAAAGAACAAGCAAGTAGGTCCTCTGTGTGGAGAAAAAAGAGGAATGCTATTAGGTAACAGAGAGAACATGAAACTGCTGAACACCTACTTTGCCTGCCATCACCCAAAAGGAAAGGAGGATCCAACCTGATGACATGATAAATGATGTAAGGAGGGAGCTGTAGCCTACCTGATGCTTTAGTTGAGATTTCTGCATTTCAGGGGGGTGGACTAGATGACCCTTGAGTTCCTTCCAGCTCTGCAATTATATGATTCTTTAAATAGTAGTCACTCTGACATATTAGAAGAAATCTAAAGATCATGAATATAAGAAAACATTCACATTTCTCAAATAAACCCCCTGCAAAGCCTTAGGTGTTGATCCAGAGACTCATGTGTCAATTGTACCTAGTTTTATACAGTAAATGTGTTTGGTAGAAAAGCTTCTGAGAAGGACATTGAAAGTCTGATACATGCATGCTGTAATTTGTGGGTTTCCCTTTGTTGGATTACTCACCTTCCTTGAGCTTTGTATGTGGGGTCCTGCATGAATTCTTTCTGTGACTATAGAAGCTCCTTTAATTCTTACCTCAAATACCTTGATCTCAAATATTTTAAAAAATATTTTAAGTTAAATGATTTTAGTCTTTTATCACTCATCTACAGCTATACTTCATATGTGAAAACCTTTTGCAGGCTTCTGTAGTTGCTTAAAAGAGCACCCTTGTTGAGTCTGAACTAAGTGATGGATGGGTTCCCAGCCTGCTGCTCACTTTGTCGCTAGAGTCATGCAACATCCTAACAAAGCTGGGTAGGGAATTGAAATGTTCTCTTCTGAGAACAACAGTAAGTAAACTCACTCTCTCTCAATTAGCTCCTCGGAGACTTCACGCTTTCACAAGTTTCTTTTGGGTATTTGTGACCTGATTTTTGATGGTATCCATATATGTACTATATAAAAAGGCAAACATTTTCCTTCAGCCAGAGAACTTAAAAAAAAAAAAAAAACTACCCTGTTACTTATAAGGGCATCTCTGTTTATTTGGACTTCCAAAGTTGATTCTAACTCCACTTTCTTTCACTTACCATGTTCGTGTGATGACCACTTCGGTGCATCTGTGACCACTTGCTGCCTTTTGAGAGTGCCTGACCACTAAGATCTTTGGGGATGGGAGGCCCTGAACTGTGTCCCACCTCTGTCTGGGGTTAAGTTGGTGAATGTGAGCTTTTCTCTACAGCAACAACTGGTTTCTGAATTTCTCTTCCACAATAGATGCACTTAGCTTAGGGAAGCTTTAAATGTTTGACGCATTACGGTCTTTTAATATTTTGTTGGAAGCCGCCCAGAGCAGCTGGGGAAGCCCGCCCAGAAGGACGGGGTATAAATAATAATAATAATAATAATAATAATAATAATAATAATAAGCATCTGTTTCTGTCTTTAAGCAAATGGCAAATACTCTTCTCTTCCATTGAGCATCTTACAGCTTGTTTCATCCCACATTCTCCCACATTGCTAGTGATAGCATGGGTGTAGCCAAGGGAGGTGGGGGGCAGCTGTCCTCTCTAAATCAAGTAAATAAATAAAAATACTTTAAAAACTGGCAAACCGTGTCACAGAGAGATCGGTTCTGCCTCTCCCCAATAATCCTGCCCCCCTAACATAAATCCTGGCTACACCCATGGGTGGCTGATAGCAATATTGTTTTAAGACCACAGGTTGAAACATTATAAAATTGTTAAGAATTAACAGCAATCAAATTACATAAAGCCCGATGTCAGACATCAAATGTTTAAAGCACAACTTTAAAATTCAAATGACAATGAACAGAAATTTGTATCACCGTGACAGTCTACTGTGTGAGCCTTAAAAAATATTTGCTTACCAATAAAACTGTCACCTTATGACTTACTGTATACTGTTTAACAGGAAGGCAGATCTCTGAAAAACTGACTAAGGGACTTTCACTTTTAAAAGAGAAGTCAAATTATTATTACTAACTTCCTTTATTATGGATCATTAAAATATCAAGTCACCACTTGCACAGATACATTACTATTGTTGTGCTGTAGTTACTGGATCTTCTTCTTTGTCTGTGCTGTGATTTAAAAAAACTACCCAGTATGAAATGTATTTTGGACATCAAATCTTCAAAACCTTTATGTCACCTGGCCTTCCCTCATATCAGCAGAAAGTTGCTATGAGCGTGGTTTGTTTGGGGTTTTTTTGTCTAACACACAAATATAGAAACATTATTGATTTTTCCATTGGGCTTTAGAGGAGGAAGTACATTTTAAAGCTGCTTTTGTATCTGTTACAACGTACGTGTTTTCACCTTAAATTTAGTAGTATAAATGTACATGTAATTTATTAAATGAGAAATAGAATAAACCTAACTAGGACTCGCTCTTTCAAGGTTTTAATTGGCCAGTTGTCACTCTCCCATGAATACAAATGCACTATTACCCACAAAAGAGGTTTCATTCTCATATCTGGGCACACACATATCCTTGCTTACAAGTTGGCCTTCTGTCCATCAGCTTCATCTTACCTTTTGAACCTTCAACTTAGCTGAAGCTTCCCATGGCTTTTGGATAGGCTGATATATCAGAGCCATAAGGAGATTGCAGAAGGCCAGATGGAGGAGGTGTTGCACTGAAATTCAAGCCTGAGATTCCCCCTCCCTAAATTATTTTGTCATTCTGGAAAGTCTTGTTATCCTATTGGACACAGGCTGTTAATTCTAATATGACAAAGGCTGCTCACCTGTTCATAGCACGGTTCATTGCATGTGAATACTTCAGTTTTACAGAGGCACAGCACAAGTGCTACTGCTCTGCGTCAGAGTGGGGGGCTTTGTTTGGAACTGCTCTCCATGTGTCTTTCTGCTCATTGCTTTCTAGTTCTTGCCATAGTGGGTGGCATGCCTTGTCCATGGACCATAGGTCAGCCAAGACCATGCATGGCTTGGCACTACAGAGTTTGGGGGCATGCTTGTAAAGTGTGCAGCAGGAGCACATGTGAAGAAGGGGTACACAGGCTTTTATACTGTAGCTGCATGTAGCCTTAATGGACTCTTCTGCCTTGCAAAGCACCCTTGGGAGGGGGATTTTTTGCACCAGAAGATGCAAATGCACACATCCACACGTTTACACTGCGCGTGCATACAGTCAGGCATACGCCTGGGTCATTTTCATCACTGGTAGGCTTGTTGTGACAGCATGTTACACAGACCTTTTCCATGCAGTAATCATTTGTGTGTTTGTGTACATGTTTTTAGCATACCCATACCCAATTTTTTAATGTTTCATCTTACAAATGTTTTCCAAATGGTTTTTTTTTTAATTAAATGGTGCTGCTCTGCTTCTAAATTACCATCCTTATCCAAAATAATGATACATGATGTTTGTAGCTAGCAATTGCAGACCCATCTCCCTGTCTTCATTGTCTGTAAGGATGCGTAGTTCTGTAGCCCAGAATTTATGGCTTAACATTTGATTGTTTCACCACATAAAAATGGTATGTACTTGGCAGTGACTCTTGCCAGCTCTCTTGCCAGTGCCACATACTCATTCCCCTCTATCACTCCTTTGCTGCTGGTATGTATCCTAGAATTTCTGTGACATGTCAGCTGCTTCAGCTGCCCAAGGATACTAATGTAATATGTGCATATTTAAATACATCTTTCTAGGACTGAGGGACTATTTTTGATCTTCCAGATAGTTTTAGAAGGTGATTAGACAAAGTCATAGAACAGGATAAGGCTTTCTTATTCAGATTCAGATTCAGATTTGTATACTGTTCTATACCCATAGATCTCAGGGCGGTTCACAGCAGCTATTAACCAAATTGAAACTCCATGTCTAGAGACAGGTTACCTCTGTTTTTTTTTAAGAATTTTTTTATTGCGTTTCTTTTCACGATTTCATACATTCCAAACAATACAAAGAAAACCAAATACAAGAAACAATTTTTTGATTTTTTTTAACAAAAGAAAAAGAAAAAACCCTTGGACTTCCCCACACCTTCCTGATCTGCATTCTTTGTAATAGCAATATCAGCAATTTGTTACCTTATTTCATACTTTGTTACCACTTTCAATTATTATGTATCCATGTTCAATATATTGTGTCTCAGTTTTGTTACCTTTAGAATAAACATAATATGTTTGATTCACATTATCTTCTTTTCTCATTTGTCACTTATTTTACCATTTGCTTAATCATATTTGCTAAAGCATAACATTTCCAAAAACATGCACTATCTTAGGATTCATACAGCTTATAGTATTTTTGCAAATAGTCTTTAAATTTTTTCCAATCCACCTCAACTGATTCTTCGTCCAAATCTCGGATTCTGCCGGTCATTTCAGCTAGTTCCATGTAGTCCATCAACTGTGTCTGCCATTCCTCCAACGTGGGTAAATCTTGTGTCTTCCAGTTCTTTGCGATGAGTATTCTTGCTGCTGTGCTAGCATACATGAACAAAGTTCTATCTTTCTTTGACACTTTCTGGTCTACCATGCCCAGCAGGAAGGCCTCTGGTTTCTTAGGGAAGGTATACCTAAATACCTTTTTCAATTCATTGTAAATCATTTCCCAGAAGGCCTTCACTTTTGGGCAGGTCCACCAGAGATGAAAGAATGTCCCTTCTGCCTCCTTACATTTCCAACATTTATTATCAGACAGGTGATATATCTTAGCAAGCTTGACTGGGGTCATGTACCACCGGTATATCATTTTCATAATATTTTCTTTCAATGCACTATAGAGACAGGTTACCTCTGAATACCAGTTGGTGGGGTCAAACTGCAGAGGGCTGCTGCTCTCCTGCCCTGTTTTTGGACATGCTGGAAGCATCTCTCTGGCTACTGGTGAGAGCAGGAGTCTGTGGACCTTTGGTCTGATTCTGCAGGATGACTTCAATGTTTTCCATTGGCTATGCAGACTGGAATTGATGGGATTTGGAGTCTGCAGCATCTAGAAGGCCAAGGATGTTCTTTATTCCTGCTATAGAGAAAAGCCCTCACCCCATATTTTTGTGTAAAAGAGGAACCTCTTCATTCTTCTATGGGGAGGGGCTATATTTTGGGGAGCTGGCCTGGAGGGCTGGGCATCCCACACCCCAGTTTTGTTGTATCTGTTTGGTCACTGTGAGAACAGAATGCTTGACCAGGTGAACCATTTACCTGATCCAGCAGGTTCTTATGTTCTTCATTTTTGGAGTTCTAGAATGCATATGAAAGATTCCTGTGTAACTGTGAGAAGAACTTAGCCTGGATACAGCAGTGGAGGGAGACTAGATCTCACTTACTTTGAGAAACCACTTCTATTTAATATGAAAGAAACATAATACTGTACTGGAGTTTGTGTCAACTCTGCCTATGATTGTTTTCTGAAACTTGATTGACTGATCCACTGTGGAGTGTGGAAATTGATGAATAATTCTAGGTGCACTAGTTGGTGTCATTTTTTAATATAGCCAGGGTACACTTCATTGGCTATGTTTGCATATATTTGTTTTTATAACAGCGCAAGCATCAAGCTGGCTGATTATTAAAGTACCTCTTTTGTTCTAATAAAGTTAATGGTTTAAAAATACTGGTCAAAGATTCACTGTTTAGTTTGTCAGTTGACCAAGGCTTTTTAAATGGTTCAGTAACCAACTCTGTATGCATTTTGTGACTTTGTTGAGAAATGCCTTTTCTCCATTTCTCTCTCTCACCTAAGTATGATACTTTGCTGGATTTTTATTTTTTTGCACTGTATGCTGTGTTCATGTGGCAAGCTGTCAGTTCAGTGCTCAGGATTAGAAATCCACAACTGAAGCTGTTACAGTACTGTTGCAATGCATTAGCTATTAAATATCTCAATAGGAACTCTTTTGAACTGTCTCCCAAGTGTGGCAGCATGGGGACAGTATGTAAATACTTTCCTCAAGTACATTAATGCTTGCAAAACTACAGATAAAATCTGAATGCTTCAAGCAGAACAGAACATATGGAATTGTTGTTGGGATTGGTAGTTTTATCAGGCTTTATTAACAGCATTTCTCCTAGGCCTAGTTCATGCTTCTAGGCCTCTCTTGCATACATACACACACATGCACTGTGCATGCAGACACACTTGTGATAATCTGTGCTACTGCTTTTAAACCTGATTAAGAGCAATATCCTAAACAAACTTTGAGAATCTCATTGTATTTGGGGTCTCAGTGGTACATCTAAATTGCACACTGGTCCTAACTTTACATTTCCAGGAAATAGGTTTTACGTGCACTTTTTTCCTTTCTTTTAAGGACTAGGTTCCCTGTCATGTTAAAGGCTTGGTTCTGGCTGAAATAATAGAAAAATTGTTGTGCCTGTTCAGTATGCATATACTGCGGAATTTGGCACATAGTAGTTATTCCTGGGAGTGCACTACTTACGTTACTCACTGACTGTTAAACTACCAAGAGAAAAGAGAAATTGCTACCCCCAAATGTGATTGCTTATCTGCTGAAGACAAATTGAACTTTGTGCAGTAATTAGACCATGCTGATACTCTTCAGCCTTGCATGCCTTAGTGAAAGCTGTAGTTACATGCATATTGAAATGCATTAATAGTTTATGCCTACTGCTTATGTTGGAGGTAGTATTTTTTTCTTGAATGATACTAGATGGGCAGCCCCTCCTCAAGATAGCTTAGCACTGATAGATGATTTAACAGCTAACTAATCACTGTTATTACTGTTGGTCAAATAAGGTTGATATGATATTAGATAAATATTTCTCCTCATTCCTCCAGTCCATGCTTACTGGTTGCATGTGATTCTAAAGGTAGCAATGTATGTATCTAAATGAGGAGATGAAGCCAGAATAAACAAGGATATTATCATGTACCGTATGTCCTATAGAGGAGGCATATTTGGTTTCCTTTCTGTGCTCTCATTGAACTTTCAGACGAAGGAAATGTGACAATGATAATGTGAGGTTTTCTTTATATGTGGTGCTCTTGTACTCAGAGATTGATAAATTACAGAAGTAACCTTTCAAGTAACAGTTAAATGAACCTTGCTCTTATATGTTGTGGAAGAAGACTTGGGGTGTTATGTGAAGTTACTGAAAAGTTTGTTAGCTGCAAGAATCAACACTGAACACAGGAAAGTGGCTCTGGTTCCCAACAGCTCAGAAGTGGCTGATAAATAGCCTGAATACTGCATAAATGGGCATACTGACTGGTCTGCATTGGTGGAATGGCTTATCCACTTTGGTAGATCTAATTCAAGGATGGGAAACTTCTGGCCTTCAGGACAAGCATGGCCCACCAGACCTTTGCACTTTTGGGTGGGGGGAGCCATGCCCATCTGCCTTACCTAACATCCTACATAATACCCCAGGTGTGGGGTGGGTAAGTGGGGGGCTTCAATGGAACATTGGGGAGCTTAACTGAGAGGTTCCCAGTTATTCAGTTGATGGGTGTTGGGAATGTGGCTTGGTTAAAGGGAAGCAGTTTCTATAGGAGGTGGAAAGAACCATGCAGGGAGGATTGCAAAGCCCTTTCACACGCTTCCCCTTTCAACCCCCAATGTTGCAGGATGAAAGAATTGGAGGTGGGTTGCCCTGCCCACCACCTGTCATAGTTGGCCTGCAGGCCCCTGGAGCCAAAAACTCTCTCACTTTACTAAGTATTGGAATTCTTATCAATATGCAAGACACTGTAGCTACCAAGTAAACTTTAAAAACAAAAATTAAAAAACTTGTTTTCTGAGTATGGATTTTGGAGCTTTCCAAATGCTTATTATTTTTACAGAATTATAATTTTACTGTTTGGAAAAGAGTAAAACCCAGAATACTTGAGAAACTTTGCCAAGGTGGTTTATAAGAACTCTTTTTCATACTTTTGCCTTAATATAAGGTTCTTTTTCTGACTTTATAAAATTTGGAGCTCCAAAAGTATTTTTAGACTTCATGTTTCTAAATTATGGGCAGAGAAAAAGGTCCCACCACTCCTTTTGTGGGGCTATGGAATCAAAACACTGCATTTTTCTCTCTCATGCTTTCCGTTCAGTTAAATATAGGCTCAATAACCAGTTTGGCATACATTGAACAAATAGTTATTTATGGCTTCCATGTAGTCACACATACCGTATTTACTTGAATGTAATGCACACTTTTTTGGCCAAATTATGTTACAAAAATTAGGGTGTGCATTAGATTTTATGGCGCATTTATATTTGCCAGCAAATACTTTTTTGGTTTCAACCTTTTGAAAATCAAGGTGTGCATTAGATTCAATAGCGCATTAAAGGTAAAGGTACCCCTGCCCGTACGGGCCAGTCTTGACAGACTCTAGGGTTGTGCGCCCATCTCACTCTATAGGCCGGGGGCCAGCACTGTCCGGAGACACTTCCGGGTCACGTGGCCAGCGTGACATCACTGCTCTGGCGAGCCAGAGCCGCACACGGAAACGCCATTTACCTTCCCGCTAGTAAGCGGTCCCTATTTATCTACTTGCACCCGGGGGTGCTTTCGAACTGCTAGGTTGGCAGGCGCTGGGACCGAAAGACGGGAGCGCACCCCGCCGCGGGGATTCAAACCGCTGACCCTTCGATCGGCAAGCCCTAGGCGCTGAGGCTTTTACCCACAGCGCCACCCGCGTCCCTCAATAGCGCATTAGATTTGCGTAAATATGGTATGTGTCTGCATCTGCGTAAAGCAAGCTTTGAAACATCCTAGAACTCTAAATAGGAAGCCAGTGCTCAGGCACATTGCTTAAGTCTAAGAATCTGCATGCCTTATGGTCTGTTGTGAACTCCTCTTTCTTTAGTCTTCAACTAATGTGTTTTGCAGCAACTAGATGAACATTCTCCCTGTCTCTCACACTGCTTTAGCCTTTCTTATGTAGGTCAATGTGAGTGTGATCTCTTTGTGGACGCTGTTCCTTATTCCTTTTTGTTGTATTCCTCTTCACACCTGCATGTTTATGGCGCAGCAGGTTTCTTTTGTAACATTTTTATATTCACATCATGATGAGGAGCTTATACTAAGAAGATTAATCTTTTGATACTATGTCCTAATTTTACTGCCTGTATGGTTAAACACTGTAGTTAAAATGTTTAATACATATGGTGTTGAAATGTAGGAGGGAGAACAGAGGGACCTCTGAAGGGAACAAAGAGAATGCTATTTGCTGAAAGGTGTGATATGGTCGCAAAAATTGCTCTTCATAATATTTTTTCATAAATAAATAAATAGGTTATTCCCATCTCATCATCCCTATTTCCCCCACAGTTTTACCCATCTCAGAAGCCTGAAACAGGTGGAAGGTGGGGTTGTGATCAGGATTTAACTTAATGTGTTGCAGCCCTTGGCGTTCTTGCTGCTGCAGAACATCATGACTAGTATTCTGAAATGTATAGTTAAAAACCTCAAAATCCACCTTTCCCCAGGAATGTTTTGGTTTGAAATTGGCACGTATACTTCCCCAGTGCCTTTGTCCCACTACTTCTGTTATCTTTCCTCTTCTCTGTCGAAATTCATATTGTAGAGTCTTCTGTACAGGGGCCTGAGTCTGACATTTTGCTTATGTTATTCTGTAAAAGGCCAGTTGATGATGCTGTATAAATAGTCATGTAGCCTGAGCTTCCGTAGGCTTCAGTGTGTCATGGCAGATATATGAGCATCTGATGATTCAGCCTGTTGCCTACAAAAGCTCATGCCACTGCAAACCAATTAGCCTTTCAGGAGTCATGTTACTTTTTTGCCCCTTGAGTGCTGCTCAAATTAATTTTCTGTGCTCTAAAAAGTCAGTCATTTTCTTCTTTCTCTCCCCCCTCCCCCATAAGACGCACAGTCTGGTATTATTAGCAGTCTAATAGTCACATTTATGTTGTAGAACTCTTTAACTTTTAAAGAAACTGCCCTGTTTAGACTTGTTAGAATGACCTCTTTCAAAAATGAGGCAGTGAAAGGTGCTGTCAGAACTGGCTGTTATCTTTACCGCCTGTAACTCATTAGCTCATACAGATGGAGATAACTGGCCGAAGAGCTCAGCACAGCAAGCCTTTTCAGCAACAAAGAAAATAAAAGCATTCCTGTGTAACAGGCTTCAGCACTTATCTGTTTTCTGGTACTATTTGTGCTGAACCAAAGCAGCTGCTACCCCGAGTTAAGAGAGAACAAGCTCAACATGGCATGAAATTACTGCACTGCCATTCACATTCATTAGGTTATATCGCTCCAGCTACAAGCATGGTTGGTCTTAGAATGAATAATTAAAAGAAATGTTGCTTTGTGATTTTGTGTTAACTTTACAATATTAACAAACTACAGCCCGATATTTGGGGTGCAGGTTTTGTGTCTGTTCAAAATTTAAAAGAAGAGTGATTTTGTGCTTGTTTGCTTTAAAAAAATAACTTCATTTATGTAAGATAACCCCAACATTAAACCATTTTGGGGGGAAAGTGTGTTAAGTTACTGTTTAAACATGGAACTGCTATTTAGAAAGTACAGGCACTAGTTCTCACATGTTGAAATTATCCCAGTTTAAGTAGTCAGATGTCTTCTTTCATCAGTACATAACTATTCTTTGTAGCGCTTGGAGTTTTTCATAACTTCGAGTACAGCACTTGCTGCACACAAATTGTTAATCTTTATCTGTACGTTGGTGGAGAAGTATTACAAAAAACTTTTGGGGAAGCTAGCCCTCAGATTTTTGGAGAGAAAAATATTTCAAATGTGTTAAGCATTAGCTTCTAGATACCTGGATGAAAAGGCATGCTTCTGAATCAGTTTTCATATGCAAATATATCCACATGCGGATTGGTTATCAAGGGGAACCTGAGTATAAAATGTGGCACTTGCTGACATTTGTGTGTGGCTCATCTTTGGTACACATATGAGTAAACTGCTGTTTTTCTCAATATTTATAAAGCACATGCTTTGCTGGCAGGAAATCCCAGGTTCTTACCCATGGGTAGGCAAACTAAGGCACGGAGGCTGTATCTGGCCCAATCGCCTTCTCAATCCAGCCCACGGACGGTCCGGGAATCAAGCGTGTTTTTACATGAGTAGAATGTGTGCTTTTAATTAAAATGCATCTCTGGGATATTTGTGGGGCATAGGAATTCGTTCATTCCCCCCCCCCCAATATAGTCCAGCCCCCCACAAGGTCTGAGGGACAGTGGACTGGCCTCCTGCTGAAAAAGTTTGCTGACCCCTGCTCTTACCAGAAACCCTGGAGAACTGCTGCCAATCACTGTGGACAGTACCCAAGCTCAGGGGTGTGGGTTTTCTGGGAAATTTTCCTGTGCAAATTAAGGTAGTCATTTTGGAAAATTTTCAGCCTTTGTTGGAAAATTTTCTAATGCCCTAGAGCAGGTTTTCCCAAAAACTGGGGTCTCAAGCTATATTTGGATTACAATTCCCACTGGTTCTCCTAGGTAGAGATGATGGGAGTTGTAGTCCAAAAACAGTTGAAGGCCCAAGTTTGGGAAACCTGCCCTAGAGAGTGGTGTAATTTAGGATCTTTTCTAACACTGTAATTGAAGTTGATGTTCATTGTTAATAATGAACTTACAAAATAGATTTTTTTTCCTGCAGAAAAGTATCACACTGGACTGAGCTAGATGGACTTGGTGTAAAACAGCTTCCTATGTTCCAGCATAGTTAGCCTAAATTAGGAGTTGGGTGGCTTTTTTGTCTTGGGCCATTTCATATAGTTCTTGGAAGTAGCAAGACATATATTGGTGTCTATCCTCTTCCTGAAATATTTTGTAATCATTGCAGATAGGTAGGATTTTACTATGTTTTGCATGGGGGGACATTAGCTGCCATGAAGTATCAAGGAAGACAAGGGATTCAGTGTCTCCCCCTGGCCCTCCCTCACAATGTAGACCAGAAACTGCATGTAGAACACCCCACCAGAAGATATGCACTATGGTCTAATTTGATGCCAAGGGAGCAACTTTTTTCAATAGTCCCATACAAAATTAATCTTGTTAGCAGGCAATGTTGAAAAGCAATGTACTGTGGCAATTTAATATTGAAAAGTCTTGTAATGGGAAAGGTGTCCTAGAACTAATAGAGTAATTAAAGAGAAGAAAATGTAAGTAATCAGATACTGCCATTTATTGACCAGACATTAAATAGTAGTGTACAGTTGAGGTGAATAGTTTTACTGATGGAAGACGCGAGGACTTGAATGCATAGTAATCTCATTGCTGAATAACATGCAGAGTTGCCTGAAGCGTGGATTGAATTCACTTTGTATACAGAATAAAATGCAGCGAGACTTGTTTAAGAATTCTACATGCCTCTCTTGATTTTCTGCTTTGAGCATCCAGATTCACCTTGTGTGTTTTGTTTTTTTAGCATAGGTATTCTTGGGGTGGAATGAAAGAACTTGTTTGTTTAAAGTCAGATTATATGCTTAATCTTCTTCTCCTCTTCTTCAGGTCAGTAACAGATCCGCGAGATGGAAAGAGAGTTGCACTCAAAAAGATGCCCAACGTCTTCCAAAATCTGGTCTCTTGCAAAAGGGTCTTCCGTGAATTGAAGATGTTGTGTTTTTTTAAGCATGACAATGTAAGTGACCTGCAGCTTGCTTTGCATGAACTTCAATACAAAATTCAAATACCAATGAGGCACAGTGGCAGAGGAAGCTGCTCGGGTGCCTGGGTGGACTGTTTGGGCAGTGTTGAGCTTGTGTGCGCCAAAGCCACCACATCTCTCCCAGGAGATACACATGGCTCGGACGTGCTGCAGGCCCCACAGTGAGTGTCACCCCCCTCAGTGGTGACACCTGGGGCGACCCACACCCACCGCACCCCCCTTCCTCCGCCCCAATGAGGCAGGGTTTTTTTAAGGACTATGGTCACATCTTTGCTATCAGGCCAAAAGCAGTTGAATTAGACTTGACTGGCTTCCTCATTTATGGCAAGTAGCAAATGCCCCCAATGAAGTGTGCAAATGGCATATTACACCCAGTCCCTTCTCTCCCACCTTTAGGAGAGGAATAAAGCCAATATTAGTGTCTCGGTAATGACTCTGAAATCATTACTTTAAGCTTTTTCTGAGCAAGGTGCCTAATTATGTTACCAGCGGCGATATTTTTGTTGACTTTTTAACCAGTAGGGACTGTGTGTAAAACTTTTTACCTTCTTGTTTATTTGTTAAATGCAAAATCAAGCATGAACAAAGTCACTACAGAAAACAGGTTAGATATATTAAATCAAGAGACAAAAAGGGGGCCAGAGACTTCAGCAATACATTCCAGACTTTTGGTGTAATAGAAATCATATGAACCTATAGAAATAAAAACACCATTAACATGGAGATGCCTTATTTGGGGGGCGGGGGTGGGGAAGAGTGAGCTGCATTTCCTGCAAACCTTAGCTTGTAAAGCTCTGCACATATTCCTATTTTATTGTATTATCAACTGCCACTTATAGGCAGGGATGAGAGGAGATTGGTATAGTGTGATTGTTTACATTAATAATGCAGAGCATAACCAAACAGAAGTTTTCTCTCCTACATACTTTCACAAAATGCACTACCCATTAGTGGAAAGCAGCCTCTTATATCTGTGCAATTGCCATGGAGAACTTGTACACTTCATTTGCGTCGAGTGAGATTGCCAGATGTAAGAGCTGGTGCAGATGCAGCTCTGGTGCTCCGTGAATCACAGTTGACAAATGTGGAGCCACCCCTTAGAAACATGCACCCTTCACACACACTAGCCGAGATCAAGAGCTTGCTGTCACCACATTAATCATAACTGAGACTGACTAGGATTACCACCTAAACGGAAAACATTATTTTTGTTGACAAACTGGTTAATCATGGTGGAGAAGAAATAGGGAGTGAAGGTCTGGCAGGCCATTATTCCTTACTCCAAGGGCTTTGCAAACCTTCAGCATTCTTCCTGAAATCTCCTAGCTTTGTGATATTTTAATCTGTGCAAAGAATGCTTGCATTCAGTCATTCCCAAAAGTAGGCATCATCACATTAGTCTTTTCAAATGGAGGGAGCATAACTAGAAATAATCTGGTAACCCCAAACGGTATTCAAATGCCTCACTATAAGAACCAACAAAACTCACCAGAATACCTGCTGTATTCAGTTCAGGTGGAATAGCACTCTCTGGAGATAACAGGTTTGTAGTCCAAGCTGCCACTGGAGGCCAAGCTATCACAATGGTGAGGAGCACCTCTACCCATCACTTTGTTCGTCAGCTGAAGCCATTCCCAGACCAGTATCAGCCATCTATGCTCTGATAACTTTCCATAGATTCCCCATATTACAGTGCATTCCATGTGGCACTTCCCCCGAAAGCAGCTGCTGCAAGATTCTGCTGCCTGCTAGATAGTGGGTGCAGCCCGACAGGGTCATATCTCTGAAGGCACTGCACTGACAGCTGGTAAGCTACCAGGCCCAACACAAGGGGTTGACGTCAGTCTGTAAAGTCCTAGATGGCCTGGGACCTAAATACTTGGCAGAACACCTTCTCTCGTACCTGGTATTCCAAGCCCTAAGATCTGTCTGAAGGTCCCTGCTTGTGTCCCCGCCAGCTAGTGTGGTAGGCAGGACAGTCATAAAAGATGGGGCATTTTTGGTGGTGGCACCCAGTTTAAGGCACTTCCTCCTGATTGAGAGATGACTATCCTCCACATTAGAGGTATTTAGATGACAGGTCAAAATATTTATCCAAGTCTTTGAAATTTGATGATTCTGATGCTGATTGGAATTGTAATGGAATTATGGTTTTATTATATATTATATATTTTTCATTACCATGTACATTGCTGCTTGTTGTTGTTGTTTATACCCTTTTTTCCTCTGATGGGACTCAAGCAGCTTACAGATAAAAACAGATAAAGCCAACAATCGCTAAAAACAGAAAAACCAATCATAAAAAATCAAACATTACTAGAATTTAAACTATATACATGTATAAAATCTGTTAAAACATACAAATAATTACAATAAAAACAGCATGGTGTTTATTAAAAGCAGTCAGTTCCCAAAATCCTGTTGGGAAAAAGATCTTCACCTGCCAGCAGAAGTACCAGGAGGGAGTCCGTCTAGCTTTTCTAGGCAGGGGGAATTTTGGAGGAGACTCCAAGAAGGCCCTTTCCCATGTCTCCATGAAGCTACCTTGTTCTCATTTGGAGGAAAGGTGGGATATGAAAACTCTGAAATAAAATGAAGTAAATTTGTTGCAAAGAGGAGGAAGATAAGTTGCAAATACTTAAGTGTAATAAAGTTGCAGACTTTGGAGAAGACCTTGCCTAAGAAGTTATGAGCAAAGATATTGTGCATATAGAGTCTGTGGGTTGAGAAAATCTGAATAAAGCAGACATAAAGGATTGTGACATACATAGCAGTACAAGGACCATCATTTGCTGGAAACGTCAGTTCTGCAATTTTTTTCTTTGATCAGACATCAGTAGTGCCCTTTTTCTTTGTGAAGACCTCTCAACTTTGCATCTCTCCCCTCAAATAAAGGTGGAGGCAGCGTAGTTGTGAGTTGAAAAGAAAGCCTTGTCTTTGATTTCACAGTTGCTTCTCTAAAGTGAGGATTTCTGGTGTATTTCACGTAACCAAATCAGCTTCCCCCTTGTTTTGTAGGTGCTCTCTGCTCTCGACATACTCCAGCCACCACACATTGACTACTTTGAAGAAATGTATCCTAAACACTAAATAAACAGTCTTAAATGAGGTAGGTGTTGATTTGACTCCAGCCTATAAAAATGCCTGCTGCTTTTGAATTTCTTAATCTTTGAGCTTTCTGGCCTCTGGAAAGGTGGTAGGTAGGCCAGCTGTCATAGCCCATATGGCAAGTGGTTGCCGATCAGAAGGGGAGTTAGGGAGGCGGGTGTGAGTGTAAGTATTTTTGGTCATCTTTAGATAACATGAATGAATAAATTCTAGTCCCATCGGTAAGGGTTTAGAGTGCACCGCTCCCCCCTTATCTACTGAAAAGGTGTAGGAGAGTTCCCCCCAAATGGCTGCAGATAAATGATTTTGTAATGCATTGTTGCTGACATAATAGTTTTGAAACATGTGGCTGTGCCTTGAAGCACATGCAGAGTGGAGTTAGTTACATCATCATTGGTTTTAAAGTGTTACGGTCAAAGTGTAGATTTCTTTTTCTTTACCCTTTTAATGCTAGCTTATGACCAAAGAGTATTCTGATTTTCAATACTGTATGGAATAAAGGGGTGGTATTTAGTTCATATTGTATAACTGAGCATAAGTCTGTAGTTGCCTGGCTTTGCAGTCTATGATACGTTACTTGGGCAGTGACCCAGTACTGTTGGTACTCTGGCTATATTTTAGATGTTTTCGGCAGCAGGTTATCTTGGGTTCATGAGATGCTTCTGGTTAAGATCATTGCCAAGAATTGGCTTTTCTTCACTGCTGACCTTTAAAGGCTCAACTACGTATGACACGAGAAGTCTGTGATCAGGATCTCTTGCTGTCTTCTAAAAACTCAATAGCAGCTGAAGATAAACCGTTTATCTTTCCACTCCTTCCACCTTTGGTGCTGTTGGGGTGTGTGTGTGTGGTTAAGCAACAAAATTGCTTGGTGGCATCACCTTTGATGCCAAGATACTGATCAGATTCATATTCTGTCACTCACACATGCTTACATGCTAACACAGCTGTCACCTACCCCTGCTAATCAGTGTGGGTTTTTAACCTACAGGAGATTCTTGATTAGGTCTTGTTTAGTAATCACATTTAGTTTGGCTCCAAGTTTTAGGTTCAAAATGGTACAATAAAAAAGGCTTGTGGATCTTCCAGTGTAGAGGGGCTAAGTGCTCAGATTTGATCCTCAGCTCCTCAAATTAAAATCTCCCAGGTGTCTAAGAACTTGGCCTTATAACAGATAATGTATATGGGCTGAGAGGACATGTAATTAACAAATTATGATCCTTGCTTCTTGTTGGCTTCAATAACTTTTTCTGTATTTACATTATTTGTGGATATGCTGTGCATGTAGAAATGATATATTCCTAAGGACCTCACCCCCAATTTCTTATACACTTGCATTGTTCAGAAAGTGAATTTGCTAATATTCCTTTTGTCAGTTCAAAGAGGATGTAGATGTTATCCACCTAGCCAAGGACAGTGATTTAAATAAGAATTGTTTTTGTTCCTCTTAGGGAGTTTACCAGCTTACAGTGCTAAAGATCTTAATGGCAACAGTCTGCCTAGACTCATCCGGCTAATCTATTACTATATTTAGAGTTAACTTAAAACATTAGAGCAGATGAAAAGATAATTGCTGCAAAACGTTTGGAAAAGGCTTTGCCAGGTCTTATTTGGGTGAGTAAAAGACACAAAGTAGACAGGCAGAGCAGTGTTGGATATAATTTGTGCTCCCCGCCCCCCCCCAAAAGCATTCATTTCTGGGTAGCTTTTACAAATCTTTGAACTGTTAAGAATGCCAGGTTGATGACAAAGTATCACATACTTTAAAACATAGTTTGGAGGGTTTAATGGTGGCTTGAGACTGTAACAATAATCAATAACCGTATTTTTCCATGTATAAGACAATATTTTTTCCTTAGAAATAATAGGCAAAAATTGTGGGTCTTCTTATACATGGATAGCAGAGGGGGAACGGGTGATTGGTGGCAACAGCCAGCAGGAGATTGGCAGCGGTGATTGGGCGTGTGATTGGTTGCTGCGGCAAGGCCTGCTGACGATTTGCTGCGGCAATTGGGCGGTTTATTTTTGGCAGCGGCGAGGCATGCGTGCAATCGTCTGTGGATTTGTCAAGTGGGCAGGTGGGCTTTTGGCGTCGAGCGTGCAGATGATTTGATTGGTGTCTGTGGCGATGCGTGGTGGGCATGCTGTAGAGCGATTGGCGGTGGTGACCCCCCCCCCCCAAAAAAGCTCAACAACTTTGGTCAATTTCCCACCAAAAAATTATTGTTGCAGTCCCAAAAAAATAGGAGTCGTCTTATACATGGGAGCGTCTTATACACAGAAAAATACAGTACCACAAGTGAATCCTGCACACGATACGAGTGCCACAGCTCCAATTCTGACCAGATTTGTTGACATTCATGCTCTTCTAAAGCCAATACCTCTTCAGAGCAAGGGTCTTTCCTTTACTAGAGTAATAAAGGGGAACTCAGAAATGGCTTGGGTGATTTATAGCTGATAGTAATTTACTAGTTTTATCTTTACTGGTTCTGTCATCTTTTATCTCTTACTCTTAAGACTTAACACTGGGAAAGGCATGGGTGGGGAAGCAAAGCTCATTGCTCAAATTGCTTCTTAAAATACATAATAACAGCACACATGTTGCTTGTATAAGCCCTTCTTGGAAGGAGATGAAAAGCTTGTATAAGATGACAACTGTGGCAATAAACAAGGTGGCGAAGAAACATCCAGATGTTCCTGGCTATTGGAACTGTCCACATCACTATTGAGAGTATGCAGTGCAAGGCAAGAAGGCAGGCGGGCTGCGTTAAATGGCCAGAAGGTGTTTGAATGGGGCTGATCAAATGATTTGCTGCAGATCAAACTTTTACTACGAAGCAGGCTCTTGTGAAACTTTTCTTTTCATTTAGACCTAAAACTTATTACTGGGGCACACCGATTGTAGTGGTGGAAAGCCGTAACTCTTTTAATATTTCCTTGAAAACTAAATTTCTAAATCCCTCTAAGTGGGAGTAGGTAACCCTTATAAAGGACTAAAAATATATTCAAATTCCTAGGAGCCAAAATCAGATATTTGAATTCTTAGCAGCTGAATACTTCGGCATCAAAAGAAGCAGGAACCAACCCTATAAAAACTGGGTAAAATGGAGATGCAGTCCTGGTGCTTAGAGACTAGGTGTCAGGGATTTTTCCAGCTGTGACCTTATGGTGTACTGAAAGAGAGATAATCTGTGCTTGCGAGCAACATACACTGCATTAGAGAAGAAAGCTGAAAAGGCACAAGTCCTAGATAATATAGGCAAACCCACCCATTGTTATACTTAATGCTTTTGGCACATACAAAAGTTATCCTGTTCCTCAGTGTGATTCAGCATTGCATGCTTGAGGTATCCCTTGTTGGAGAAAGGCAAGGTCTGCTCATTTTGCTGTTGGTTGGCTGCTTTTACCACTAGATAGAGGCAGATGGCTGGGGCCCTACAGAATGTTAGAAAGGATCGCCTTCCCTGAATCCTCTGTGATCTACCCAGTGCAGCTTTAGATAAGGACCTCTGAGCAGAAAATGCAAACTCTGTTGTACAGAGATATGTTCTTTCCCACAATGGACAGTGGAAAATATTTCTGAAAAGATGGCGTTCTTAGGGGTGTTTTACCCTCCTCCACTGAATCATTGCTTATAATCACATCCTAGCTTGACTCCCATTTGAGATGTTGGTTTGAGGTAATGGAAGTGTTGTTCTGTTGCACTTAACTCATCATGAAAATCAAAGGTTTTGGGGCGAGTTTCTAATTTATGGGGCCTGGGAGGAGGAAACTAATATGATGAACAACCAGCTTCAACCCAATGGAGCATGATTTGCTTTAGATCAGCCCCCAGCCCAGCCCCCACCCTTTGAGCCTGGGGAAAGATTTGGAATTTTAAGAAAATGTCACGGGTACTATAAAATACCCATTTAATTAATTATATATATGGGAGGCTCCCCCCCCTCAAGCCTAATTGCAACAAGGGAAGGGGGATTTGGGGGTGGGCAAGGCACAGCTGGAAACCCCTTGAAATTGCTCTACTCTGTTGTAATTCAGCTTCAAGAAAGGCTATTGTAGTTGGTAAAAAGGCTTCTTTGAAGCCTAATTATGGTGTGAGAGAGGTGTTTTCAGTGTGTTTAGGTGGGGGTGGAATAGCTGGGGAGGGGAGAGAGTAGCTTCTTCCTTCAGCTGCACTCCCTCTCTCTGAAAATGCCCCATGTGCTGTAATCCGGCAAGCTTAATTCCAGCAGGGAAAGAAGAGGTGGGCAGGATCTGGTGGGTGCCTGGGAAGGTTTCTGTGGGCCTATGGCTGGTGACCTATATTGATAAAGCACTGTGTGTGTGATGCCTTACAGAGCAACAGAAGACAGATCTCTGACTTAAGGAGCTAAGCCCAAAATTCAGGAAAGGGAGGCCACAGAGGGATCGTGTAGAGATGAGGATAAATCGGCTTTGTTTTAGTAGGGGATGCGCACCAGATATCATGTATTTTACATGCAAAAAGGACCCTGATTAGATCCCTGCAACTGCAGATAGGGCTGCTCTCTACAACCTTGGAGAGATGCTTCCAGTCATCATCTTTCATTCAATATAAGGCAGCTTCCTATAATTCTGTACATCACAGAAAAGATGGGATCTGTCCTCCCTCATAGGATCCAGTTGCTTTTCTACCCCGGCCCTCTCTGTGTGGTTGCAGGTAGGTCTCAGGGCTTTATAAAGTCATCTTGCAGGGGGAACGCAGTCCATGAGCAGCTGCCAGTTGGCCATCTGCACTCTAGGCAAATGTTTGCCTGAGGCAGATGAATAAAATATTGCCTGTATTGTCACGAATGCTTGCCTATAGGGTGTTGGGCAAGAATTATTTTTTTTTATTTTTTTTTTAGTGTAGGGAAATAGGCAGCCAGATGGAAGTAATGCATTTCCCAGAGACCCTGACATCTTACTGCCTTTTTGTTTTTCACTTCATTGAGCTAGCTTTGTCAACTAGTTTCGGCATGGTACGAAAAAAGCAGTGCCTATGGTGTAATGAAGCTTGGCTTTCTTTTATTAACCACATGCACTAAGAGCTTGAGCAAGGAAGTTGAGCAATGATATGTTGTAAGCATGTCAGTGTACAAAATTGGAAATGCCAGTTTCCTCAATTTACAAGTTGGGTGGGGAAACCCTTTCAAGTTTTAATTATTTAAATCTTAGTTTGCGTAAGAGATCAAAACCTTAATCTGTTCAGGCATTTCCATCGTATTTAAAAGACGTTTCAAGTGATGTAGCTAAAGTGAAACTATTATGATTCACTTTTAACAGTTCACATTGAAACACTGCTAGTTCTGTGTTGCTACATGTGTTATCATCAACACAGTCCAATGAGAACAAGAGCTGCAATAAGGTGTATATATTAGACAATGTAAGCATTTTCCCTGCTGATTAAACCAACTACATGGAACTGTAAACTGAAATTAACTCACAACCTGGTACAAAGGAATAGTGCTAGGATCTTACCGCTTAGAAGGTGGTTCTATGTGGGTTTCAGACTCTTGACCAGAGTGAAAGCAGCCTTCATAAATTTAAATAAACAGCCAGATAAGCTAACTAATTCTTTTTTGGTTGTCAAGAGCTTCATGAGGTGGCTGTTCTGATCATTGGAATGCATAAGGGAGTAGAGGAAATTATTTGCTTTAAAAAGTGAATCTACTTCTATTCTAGCTTTGTCTGTTTGGGCAACTAGACACTCTGAATTCTGGAAGTAATGCCGTTGTGTGTGTTTTTATGCTTCTGTCCCAACTCCATTCCACCCAACTTGCTCAGAGCTGCTGTAGGAGCTTAAAAAGCAGAGGCAGCAAAATGTGGTGCATCAAATGTAGCAAACTGTGGACTCCCAAGCAAAAGGGTCAGTGGCAACCATAGGTCCAGTAGTAAGTTAATGGCCATATGCTAGTGTAACACATCCCTGGGCTTGCAGGTGGCGAAACAGCACAACTCCCCGCACAATAATAAACAAGTTCATTATTTCCTTCATGGTTTGCTTATTGTACAAACAGGTTTTTGTTGTACTTCAGAAACTTTTGAGAAGCATTTGCCCACAGTAGAGAAGACTGATACAGCCCACTGTGGCATTATACTACAAACAAGTCTAGGAGGAACTACCCCCCCCTTTGTAAATCAGTGGCTAATTTTCAGTCAATCCAGAAGTTCACAATAATTTTGGTTGTCCTTTTCCAACTCTACAATTTCCTTTTTCAGCTGCGGCGACCAGAACTGAACACTGTATTCCAGAAATGTACACAGTATTCAAAATGCAGTCACACCATAGTTTTGTATTACAGCATTATGACATTGGCAGTTTCAATCCTTTCTTAACAATCCTCAACATGGAATTAGCTTTTTTCATAGCTGCCAAACACTGGGTTAACATATGCATTGAGTTATCCACCACAAATCCTAAGATCTCTTTCCTTGGTCAGTCACTGCCAGTTCAGACCCCTTAAGCACATATGCGAAGTAAGGGTTGTTGTTTTTTTGCCCCACTGTGCATCATTTTACACTTGCTTACACTGAATCACATTTGCCATTTTACTACAGCCCAGTCATCCAGTTTGGAGAAACCCTTTTGGAACTCCTCACAGCCCCTTTTTATTTTTGTTTATATCCCACCTTCCTTTCACCATGGAACCAAAGGCAGTGTATGTGTTGTTCCCAGGTGGTCACCTCCTTAGTTTCAGCAAGTTGGTGGCCTCAGGTGCCTTCAGGCTATACCCTGGGACTTTCTTAACACTCCAAACAAATTGGTGTCATCAGTGAACTTGGGTACCTCACTTCTCACTCTCAACTCTTAAGACATATATATATGCACAAGTTAAAAAGCACAGTTTCCAGCACTGATCTTTGAGGTTCCCCCGTACTTCTTTCATCCCTCCATTGTGCGTACTGTAAGTCTTCATAATTCTTTCTCCTTAGTGATCATGTTATTTATATGTGTTGGTATTATGATGCATACTGTTTGCTCTGTTGCTAAAAATACAAAAATAAGAACTGTTTGCCCAGAGATCATAGCCAGACAAAAATAAACAAACAAATGAACATATGTACTGTAGGCAATGCTATCTCTGTTTTATTACCTTTGAAGTCAATCTATACACAATCTCTTCTTAGTGAGTGTGTCTTTTCTAGGTTTTGAAGCTCTGGCATGAATATGATACAATAAAATATTGGCAGGCTTGTCCCTTTTTAGCATCTCCCATGTGATAAAGCTTGAAATGAGGCAATTGTAGAGAACTGCAAATATTCTGTGAGGCACCTGCAGGGGTATGAGTTGAGTGCTTTGTCCTTCTGTCTTTTGTTCTTTCGCGCCCCTGCTTTTTGTCAAGGTGAACTCCAGCAGGAAAGATGCTGAGGGCAGATATGCCAGCTGAATGTGTCTCTGAAGCATTACCTTTCCCCTTGCCCTCCTCCCAAGTTTCCCTTCTTTCATATAGTTCAATAGAAACAAGAGGTGGTAGGGCAACTGCTGGTTAGTGCTTCTTGTAACACAGTGCCAACGAACCTGCAGGCCCCTAGATACTGTTGGGACTCCAACTTCCATCAGCTCCAGGCAGCAGCGGCAGTGGCTAGGGATGATAGGTGTTGTAGTTCAATAACCTCTGGAGAGCCACATGTTCCCCACCCCTGTTGTAACAGCTGGTGTTGATCTTCTATATATCAGTCTCTTTGCTTCAGTTGTTCATCGTTCTTTCCATTCCACTAGAAGAAATTGTAATGGAGAGACAGAAGAAACTGCACCCTTCCCCTACCCTGTAACATACTAAATATGTGTGCCTTCCTTTCCTTATAATGCAGCTTCAGTTAATGGATTTTTTAATTGTTTAAGTTGTTTTGTTTTCTAATACTAACAATTTTCAATAAGCTTTAAATATGTGAGTGCTTTTGAAAAAAATGTGGTGGTATTGATCCCAAATGGATTCTTGTAGCATCATGTTGTTTCTTGGATGTTGTCAGTTGCATTTTCACCCTTTGTCTAAGACTTGGTTTCCCTAACAACAATGAGGTGTTTGAGTCTGAGGTCTTTGTAAGGTGACTTCCAGCTACTTCTTCAAAGGGCTGTCATTTCTTAGCATGTTTGATAGTAATTAGTTCTAGCAGGAACACTTTGATTCACAGAGAGGCATTTCTAATTGTCACAGAGCCTGAGTAAACTTAAAAAATAACAACCCTAAAAACTTGATAGTGGAATGAAGACACTTGCAAATCAACGTCAAAATATAAACTAGGCCAAGGGCATTCGTTTCTGTGGACTGTTGTCTAACCTTAGCCACTTCTGTGTTAACAATTCTTCACATTTTTGTGCAACCCTCAATAATGAAACTTGCAAGGTGGCTTGCTTCTAGTCTCCTTCCATGCTCACAGGCTTGCAGTGTTCTGCTTGGGGCTATACAGGTGTTAAAGGGCCAGGCCAGAGGGTTTAATTTATATTGGAAGTAAAATGGATGTGGGTTGACAAGTGAGGATGAGGGTGGATTGGTGGGTGACAAATGGTGGTGGAAAGAAAACTAAGATGGTGGGGCATGGCTCATTGGTTTAGCACATGATTTGGATGCAAATGGTCCCTGGTTTTGTGCCCAACATCTCCAGCTAAAGGAACTCTACTTGAGGTGTTGAAGTCCCACTACCAGTCCAAATTAGACAATAGTCAGAAAACATCAAGTTTATTGTTAGATAACAGGAGGGTATCTAGTTGCATTTTACTGTTCTTCTTGGTGGGCTGAGGATCATTACATGTGGCAAACTGCAGGAGGGGCTGCTCTTCTAAGCACATAATGATAGGTGGCATAGGGAACAACTTAAAGATGAGAGTCCGAGATAAAATTATTTGAACTGGAGGGAGAGATTGAGAAGTGTGGCACAAGAAGAGAAGCTTTAGGTCAGGCATTATGAAATGCAAGGTTTAAAACTTAATAGCTAGAACTTTGAAATGTTCATCTTAATGCCATCCCATAATACAGCAAGCATTTGAAAGAGAAATGGGCAAAGCTGTGGCTTGCATGATCTGGCTGTTGGCAGAAGATCTTAGTCGGCCTGTGTGCTTGCACAAGTACAAGGGGTGTTCACCACTGACATGTTCATTAATCACTTGGTCAAGCTTCGCAACAGGGCTCTACATCCAGCTTTTAAAAATCTGAGCTGCATATTGCTCATTGTTTGTCTTTACTTTTGAAATGGGGGGAATTGTTTTTGGTTTGTGTATGTGATTTATTATTATTTTTTATTTGCAAGAGAATCTGTTTGGCAGCACAATTCCAGTTATATTTCACTCATTCACATTCTATTCCCCATGGTGTTAACCCTAATCGTAATACATTGGTTCTAGCAATTTGTCCTGCACGGTTGGAGAAGCTATTTTTGGATTTTTTCATCTCTTCTCCTGCCCCCACCTCCAGTTAATCCATCTCTGAGCTGGCATTGATGGCACATTCCCCATTACCATAGGCATAGCCAAGCAATACAAAGAGCTTCTGGGCAGGATTCCAGCTGGCTACAGATCCCTGCTCCCTAATATTTGAGCTTTTGATGTACACTCTGGTTCTGTGATACGCTTAAACTTGTAGCCAACTGTCAGGGTGGCCTGCTACCCATTTAGAAAGCATGGCGCTTTCAGCTTGTCACTGTTGTCGCTTGTTTACATGATTAGGACTAACTGAAGATGTATGTGGTGGTTTTTTGTGTTTTTTTTTAGCAATGAGTACTTCTGCTTGTGCCTGATGGAAGCCAAGAGCTCCCAACGTCACCTATTGATGGTCCCAGTGCATTTATCAAAGGCCCAAAGGGGAACTGAGCTCTTGTGATAAAGTGAATCCCTTTATTTTATTCCTTTTTCTGTCCATCTGTGTGGAAAGAGGAAGCTATATTGAGGGCTCTATGGTGCTATCATAAAATAGCCTTTCCTGACAAGGCTTTTATTTCCGTAGAGAGAGATACTAAAAAACCATCCTCTTGCAAGATGGATGGGCTGATACTATTATTATTGTTGAGAAAAGATGCTAGCGTATTAGTGTGTGTGTGTGTGTGTGTGCTCACGAACACACACAAATAATAAAGGGATTGTGTTCTACTGAGTCGGTAAAAATCAATGATCTTTTAAAAAATGAATTTATTTATTCTTTACAAAACATTACTTTGATTTTCAGATATTTGGATGTAATAAAAGCATATACAAATTGAAGCCATGATCTTCTGTCAAACCAGTTTTTCTTTGTAAAAGAATCAACCAGGAACAGAAATATGCAATTCTTGTTGTTAAACACTATAATATAAAATACTATTTATAATTGTATCATGACAATTTAGACTTTCAGCCAGATACCATCTATGTCATGTAGAAATACTTTACTAACTTGCATCTATTGGCCTTTGATCCTGGAAAGTTTTAGGGACCTTAGTCTTCAAGTAAATGAACTTGCTCAGTCCCCTTGCATGAGTATGTACAGAGAACTACAGTTACAAAGTGTCATAGAGAGTCTATTAACAAACATAGAGACAGCCAAACAGAAATCCTTAATCTCACAATCCCACAAGCAGATATAAATACTGTAGTGTAAAAGGCACGTGGGCTACTTAATTAGAATTTTTAGATTATGCCCCAGGTAGTGCAGCCACATTCCATTTCAAAAGTCCATTTTAATTTTTATTGTGCTCAGTTGGTATGTGCGGTTGTACATGGATTAGAAAGTTGGAAGCTTAATTTATCTACCCTCTTTCTTAATTATTGAAATTGCTCTACCCTGATTAATGATTGCCTCCTTGAAAAAAATTGTATGAAGAGACCTAGGGTGATACAATCGTTCTGCCGGTGGTGGTTTTCACTCACAGTGTCTTGAGCATTGGATATTGCTTCAGGCCTATGTGTTATTCCAGCAACTGATGTTTCACATCTAGAAGCACAGGATGCCTAACCGCAGAGTTACTTGGTGCAGTGGTACTGAAGTGGTATGGCTCTTCCTGTGGCCATGCCATTTGAGAGTGGTTAAAAATTGCCTGAACCACGTGAGTGCTGGGCTTTACACAAAGTGCACATTTCAGCAGCAGTATGTATGGCTCAGTAGCCTGGCAGCAACGATATCATCAGGCTAAACCACAATCAACCCCTGAGCCTTCTACTTACTAAGCACAGGAGTCAGATCTGCACCAAAGCGCTTCATGCAAGTTGTTTCGGGTGCCTTTCCTGTAATTTCTAATGTTTGAAGACGTAAATCTGGAGCATGGGGGAAAGTTAGGGGGCTGAACTGCTATACACATATACAAGCTGAAGTGGGTGAACAGGAGTCAGATCCCATGTATAATTTTTGTAAGCGTGGATCTTGAGCAATGTCAAAAATGTGACAAAACAAATGTGCTGGCTAGATTGCTTCTACATTACCAAATAGAAACACTTCCCCATACCAAGCTGAAAACAAATGCAACATGAGAATCAGTCCCAAGAGCCACACAATGCTGATTTTTACTGTTGTACTAAAGAGAACTGACAGGAGCTGTTGGTCTTCGTGGTCTGCAGTCTGATACGTGATGACTATATTAGAAACAAAGAGTTTTCTTCATGAACTTTTTTCTGTTATATTTCACATATATACAAAATTTATGATCCATAAAATTAGACTTTTAAGAACACAGTAGAGATGTATTTTCTACTCAAAGCTGAAATTTGAGACGCATGAAGTGGGTGCCATTGCACTATGTAAGGCAAGTAATATTCTTCAGGGTTTTGCATAGCCCATTCTTTTGCAGGGTGCATTGGGTCTTTCTGGGTAGTTGGCTGCTGGAATGAGAATTGCCCCATCCAAAGAAAGATGGAGTAGTTTTCCTTAGGCGGAATCTTGCCACAATATGTCAGAAGGCTGCAAGCAACAGTTGGATATGGCAGGAGAGCTGATTTAGGATTTCTAAAGGCTAGTCTGACACTGCTATGAATCACGTGCAGGCAGTGTGCTTGTGTCTACACCTCTGTGATAAAACGCCACATTTTGCGAAAAGGGAACATGCTTAGGGAAGAATTTCTTTGAGCTTTGCGGATCTCAGGGAAGGGGACTGCAAACAATACTGTTGTGATGTGTCAGGCTTGTACATTAGGGTTGCTTGTCAGTATGGCATAGTCTGTTAGCTTCAACAAGTCTCTCAGTCAGCACAAATTAAGGCCCTTCTCCTGTCCTCTGCTTTGTGCCTTTGATAATTGTTTTGAAGCAAATTGGTGTGTTTCGTACTTCTAATTTTATGCAGCTCCTTCACTAATTATTACTGTCAGCAGCATTTTCCATCCAGGAGTGCTGTACTGTTTGGGGGTATAAAAACTAGAGCAACCTCGCAAGTCCTCTGGCCATGATATTTATGGCTCAACATTAAATTTAGAAAGACAGACATGCACTGAAACTTGCTTCCATTGAATGCCCTTACTTTAGCTTTTTGGAGCCCCCCTCCCAAAGCCTTACTAACAATTATAAGCACTGGAGAAGGCAAATGACATTGACCTATCCAGACACCAGCTGCTTAAGAGGCTGCTGTAGTTGTGAAACCGGAAAATCAAGTGAGGCCTGCTTTTGCTCTTGCTTAGAGGCCCTTGTTAAATTATCCAGAGACAATTATGAGATAGTTATTGTTGAAGCTAATAGCACCTCTGAGCCCTTATCAAAAGCTGTTTTTTGGAGGGGTTGTTTTTGTTTTAATGCACAGCAGACCTGGAGCTGTGCAGGTGCCATTCCAGGCCCTCGTTTAATTTAAGCTGCTTTAGTTGGCATGGCAACTAGTTGAGACATCTGGGAGACATTAATGCTCGGGATTGAGGTTGAGGAGGATTTAGGTGGGAGAACCAAACAAGGATGTCATACCATAATAAAGCACAGAGTATTGTAACTGGTTTTCTAGAATAGTGCGTGTATTGGCAGGCAGGGGGGACGGGGCTGGGTGGGGAAAATCTGTATGGAAAAGAGGGGAAATGCAATGGATGCTAATATGGGTGGGGATTTTACAATAGGATCATGTTTCCTGAGCAGATTCTGTAAGCCCTTCTTAAATTTCTCCATAAGACCAGGCTTTGCGAAGATGGTTAAGAACATAAGAAGAGCCCTGCTAGATCAGACCAAAGGCTCCTGTTCCCCACAGTTGCCAACTTATGAGAAACCCACAAGCAGGAAAGAAAGAAGGCAGTAGCTCTCTCCTACGGTGGTTTCCCAGCAATTGGTGTGCAGGGGCATGCTGCTTCTCATTCTGCAGATAGCATGCAGTCGTCAAAACTAGCAGCCATCATTGGCAGAAGTAACAGCCAAGTAATATTTTTATTACGGCCATTGGAAATGTCCAGAGTAGTGAGCAAGGAACAAAAAAGAGGGAGATAGAAAACCTACTTTCCTGAAATTTGATGAAATGATGAAATGAATCATAGTCCTACGGTTTGTGAGTTGGGAACTGAGGAAGCAGCTTTGCAAGCTTAATTTGATGGGACAGTGCTGCAGGCAAAACGGGATTTCCGTTTGCAGCAAAAGCCACGTGGGTGGTATATGTGGATGCAGCCACTGTTCTCCCTTTGAAAATATAAAAGCCAACATGTAGTGGGATCTGTCATTCGGGCACTAATCGGACTACATGTAAAGAAGCGACGCTTTACACAAAACTCCTAAAACAAGCATAGACAACTTGGCTCACTTCAAGGGTTGCATGAAATAGTGTGGGTGTGGTATGTCAGGTAACATGCCGGGCTTCTTCATCTAGAAAACACTATGTGACTGTCATGTACCCTAAATTTCATTTGTGGAGGTTCACTCTGTTTTTTTCTGAAGTGTGCAGTACAATGACAAAGGAAGTGCTTCTTTTTATGTTGCGTATCTATATATCTATAGATAGATATCCTGAATCATCCTGAATGCATGGTCCCAGGGCAGCTACAGAAAAGTAGTAAGAGACAATAAAAGTACAATGTTTAAAAATAGAAAATAAGAAAAAGCATACAGATGCAGCCAACTAAAATAGCAACAATCCATTCAAATAAAAACTTTGATTTTATATATATGCTAACACAAGCTGTTCTTAAAAGCCTGGGAAAACAAACGTTTTTTGCCTAGCATTCAGAAATGATTGGTAGCCAAGGTGCTTCCTGGGGAGGGCATTCTAAAGATGAGGAGACACTGCTGATAAGGCTCTCTCTGGTCATGACCTGTAACATTTCAGATGATGGGGGACCCTGAAGGAAGATGGTGATCTCAGTGGGCTGGCAGATGGATAGTCGAGCAGGTATTTGGGTTCTAAGCCACATCGTTTTAAGCCACAAAGGTTAAGACCTTTTAAACCCAGAAGAGATTTCTTCCATCTTGCTTTCCTCCCCAGAACTCTTCTAGTTCTGTCACTGCAGGCATAACCTGTTACCTGAAAATCCTGACACACTGGTTTTGCTGCAGGCTGTGTGTCCTCCCAGACTCTTGTCAACAGCCAAACTTGTGGATCAGAGAATTCGCCTGACAATTACATTGGTATGGGAGGTGAAACTGGGATACCATCTTGCTCTTTTTTGTAGTTACATCTAAGCACTTTATTGCTGACAGTGGGGAAAATCAGACCGCTTAAGCAGGTATGACTCAGGCAAACAGGCAGCAGCTATCGGCTGTTCTCAGGTGCTTTTTTCAGCTGTGTTCCCACCCTGATGATGCATGAGAGAAGCAGGCGGGCTCCCTGATAACAATTTCGATTTAGTACATTTGGTTTTTTGCCATCCCTCTGTAAATGTCTGTGGTGCTTCCGATGCTCATTTGCATCTCCACCTTTAAATGTCAGCAGGAAGGGGGTGCTGATTTTTGTCATGCTGAACTACTGCCGTATATCGCCAACAAGCAGTTGCGTTTTCTGCAACTGTGCCAGTCTATTAAATGGTTCCTTTTATCTTGCTTTCTCTATGTGAGCCTGCCAATTTGAAAGAAACAAAACTGGAACTTTAAAGATGTGCACCCAGATTGTATTGTTTGCCTAGTTTCAGGGTGCCTCTTCACACACACGAAAGGAGTTGGTAGAGTTATTTATCGGCAAAAAGAATTGCATAGGTTCCACTGCTGATGGTTCTGAAAATAGCAGAAATTTAAAGAAATGAGCTCTGCATTGAAGTTACTTTACTTGAAAAATAAGCCACATTTTTATTATTCATTGGAATAAAATTTCTGAATGTGAGCAATTTGAAAGCAGTGTGTGTGTGTGTGTGTGTGTGTGTGTGTGTGTGTGTGTGTTTTAAGATTGCACCTTTCTTAGATTTTTCTTTATGTTCCATGTGTAAATGAGGCAAAAATGTGTTTATGGTTTCAAAACAAGGAAGCAATTTCATTTGTCAGCTCTTGGGGATCGTTTGAGTCCGTATAGTACAGGCATAGCCAAACTTGGCCCTCCAGATGTTTTGGGACTACAGTTCCCATTATCCCTGACCACTAGTCCTGTTAGCTAGGGATGATGGGAGGGCCGAGTTTGGCCATGCCTGGTATAGTAAAACTAACTTTCCCTAAAGTCAAGTTTGGTTTTTCGCACACCTGGGGAGTTAAGTAAGTAAATCAAAATAACAATTACTGTAGAATAAAGTGCCACTAGCTGCTACTCTGGCCTTTGCTAACTCTCTGCATCATGTGATAAAGAGAACGAGAAGAGACAGCTTTTCAGACATCTCTTGCACCAAGTTGAGGAGCTGAAATCATTTGTCTGTACTTTCCTTAATGAGTGCAATTGAAGATATGTTGTTACAGAATTGATGCAGAGCGACCTCCATAAGATTATTGTCTCTCCTCAGCCACTCAGCTCGGATCATGTAAAGGTTTTTCTTTACCAGATTTTAAGAGGTAACATGTTTTTGGTTTTTAATGCAGAATGAATGTGTTGGTTCCTTATCCCACCTTATCCCCATTGCAACTTGTAAACTCACCTTCTCCATTACCTCTGACAGTGGAATCCAGCTGTGGGACCATCCATAAAGTGGGGGGGGCAAGGATGGTGTATTGGTTAAAATGTGGAAAAGGTGATGTGGGGGAAGTCGGGAGATTTATAAGCCTTTAATAACAGTGGCATACTTTATGAATCGGTCCTGCTCCATTTTTAATATGTTAATTCATTCCCTATGAATTATCCTCCCAAAATTAAAATGTCCCAGCATTTAAACTTGGTGAAAATAATGGGTGCTACTCTGATGTTAGTGCTACTCAGAGTTAGACCTATTGAAATGAATGGGCATGCCTAACTTAGGTTTATTATCGTCAGTGGGTCTACTCTGAGCAGAACTTAGTTGAATACAACTCCATATCTTTTAATTTGAAGTTCATTTCAGCTTGGAAGAATTTATTAAGTTGAACAAACCCAGTCTTTGGTGTTCAGAGGAAAAATAAAACTAAACCTGCTTAATCTTCAGGTATGCATACTCTGATGAAAACCACCACGCCTGGGCATACTTAGAAAATATATGGTTTTGATTTCGACTTGCATCTCTCCCAAAGCTTCCAAAATATTTAACCAGCTGGAGTTAGTCTAGTAAGGGACCTTTTGGCCATGGTCAGTCTTAATAGTAGCACCTTGATATATGTCTTAAACTCCTTTGTATGTATAAATTTTAGGCCTTCATTTAAAAAAGTAAGGAGCAGGTTTTTTCCCAAGAAACAAAACTTTGCGTTAACTTTTAATGTGGCAAAAATACTGGAGTGTTGACTCTGTTCTTTGATAACTTAACATTCTCCTCCAATTAGTCTGCTGGCCAAAAGAGAGCCTTCCAAACATATGTTAACTTGGAGATACAGAGTGTGCTAGTAAGCTGGAAATTCCTTATCAAGTGCTACTATTACTGAGAACTGTAATTCTGCATTGAGAGCTTTGCAACAGATATCTGTTGCCTGGCTGGGTTAGTTTTGCATCCTAATGGAAGTCTGAAGAATGTAACTGCTCAACACCTTATGACAAAACATTGTAAATATGATGTCGTATTTTGTATGTAGATGTAGCTCATGCCTTATGTCACGCAGTCACTCACACACCTTGCATGTCTTTCTAGGATCTGTTATTTCCTTTTACTCCATGCATAGTGTGCCTTTTTTTACAGCTTCTCTTTTTTATTTTTGTTTGCAGGTCTGAAATACCTACATTCAGCTGGTATTTTGCATCGAGACATTAAACCAGGGAACCTACTTGTGAACAGCAACTGTGTTCTTAAGGTGGTTTTTTCACACCTATATTAAAAATACTGCACATGCCATGCCCAGGTCCAAAAAGGTTTTGCCATTTCTTTCAAAAATAGAAATAGAGGGTCACTTCTATAATCCACTTGTTGTCTGTAGCTCTGAGATGCTTAAAGCAAAACCCAGGAACCCTGAACTTCCTAGGAAAAAGCCCTAGTGATAAGTATGAGTTGATTCTCTTCAAGTAGGTGCCTCTTCATTTGAAAAGTGTGTTTCCTTTCATTCCGGTACATTGTTACCATTATGAATGTGGCATTGAACACAAGAGTTTTTGTGATCCACTCTCACATTTGTACAATATTGGGGAATAGCAATGCCTTGCTTTGACTTGACTTGAAGGAGAGGGAGGACTATAATTTCTCCCCACCTCCTGCTCAGAAGCCAGGAGCATTTCTCTGCAGATTAACAGCACAGTCTTGTCCATGTCTACTCATCCTGTTTCTCCTAAGTGAGTGGGTGTAGGAATGCAGCCCAGGAATCCAGCAGGAGCCTGGTCCTTCCATCTGATCCAGCATAAAAGCTAAATTGATCCCGATATTTATCAATCATACAATGATTTGACTTGATCTGCACACCCTTCTGCTTCTAAGATCCATTATGTGCACAAAGGTCTCACTTATGGGTTTCCTCGTCCTCATTCTTATGGGGCAAAATACCTGTGTCTTGGTTGTAGCAATTTATTCTGCAGATGGGGGCTTCTACGACTGAATGCTCCTCCATACAAAAATTTAAAAATCATATGCAGGGAAAACTCTTGTCAAAGTAAAGGCTAGGATAGAATCCTGCTCCCAAACAGTCTAGTTTACTTTGTAGAAGTTGGTGGGGCAGGGGGATTGTATATAGAAACATAAACACAGCTAATACTTTGGTAGGACAAACTCTTAATTGCACACAAAAAAATCTCAAAAACACAAGAAACCTGAGAAGTCTGAACACAAAGAAAACTTTACAGTTAGTGAACATTTCATCCCTATATTGGAAGAGCTAGGTTTAGCATGAACGCAACTGTGAAATTTGAAACCTTGCCACTAGCTGAAGTTTCAGGCATTTGCTGAAATATTTCAGATCCTGGTAATCCTGAACTGTTAAAAATTTAGCTAAACAAATGTGCATCCCATAGGTACATATGCCTGGTTTTCATATGTGTGTGGCCCAAACCAAGTTTTATGTGGACTATTTGGAGGAAGGCAGATTCAGATATCACATATCAGCCACCATTCTTAAATCTGTATATCTGTAAATATACAAAGTATTTACTCACCTCTTTCTTTCTTTTTTTCCAGATCTGTGATTTTGGCTTGGCCAGGGTGGAAGAATTAGATGAATCTCGTCACATGACTCAGGAAGTTGTCACTCAGTATTATCGAGCACCGGAAATCCTGATGGGCAGCCGTCACTACAGCAATGCTATCGACATCTGGTCCGTAGGCTGTATATTTGCAGAATTGCTAGGACGGAGAATATTGTTTCAAGCGCAAAGTCCCATTCAGCAGGTATGAAGGCATTTCAGTCTAACCCTGTTGATTAGCAAGTGATGGCCGGCTCTCTGACTCTTCTAGTGGATGGAATTCAGTGCGTGTCAAATTCTGGTCATTCTTAACATCCTGAAATCTCCATTGGGGTGGGTGGACAGTTGGATAAATGAAGTTATAGTGTCTTAAGTAATGCTTTGAAGCAGCTTAGCCTGTCCAAAATAAGGGAGAGTGTCCCATCTTTCTCTCTGAACTTTACAATGGATGGCTTCCTGATGCAGTTCAGGTACTAGTTTTAAACTTCACAGTTCAAAATCTCAAACTAGCAGATCTGAAGGTATCACCTCCTCCCATGTGAGCTTGCCCTGCTCCAAGTTTCTCCACCTTCAGAGGTGAGGTTGGTGGCTTCCAGTGATGGTCCTTTTGTGTGGTCACACCAAGACTTGAAAAATTTCCTCCCCAGGTATATTTCTCAGGTTTCTTCCTCTTTTCTGTGCCAGGGACCATTGTTCAGCGGTAGATGGCATTCTTTGCTTTCAGAATGTCCCAGGTTCAATCCCCAATGAGCATCTCCAGCTAAGACTGGGGAGAGACCCCTGCCTGAAGTCCTGGAGAGCCACTGCCAATCAGTGTAAACAATACTGAGCTATATGGAGTGTTGGTCTAATTCTGTACATAAAAGGCAACTTCCCATGTTCCTAACTAAAAACGTCTTTGTTGGGTTAAGCGCTTGGCAGCATTTAATTGTGATAGGATGTTGTTTTAAATGTATACATAGTTTTAATGGTGGCTGCCCCTTTGGCTTTGCATTTTTATTATAGTAAGGAATTCTGTTTAATTATTAGAGGGCCCTAAGCTGGTGGAAAGGCAGAATATAAATGTTTTAAATAAACAGGGGTTCCTGAACGCTTGTGCAATGGTTCTTCTGCCCTTGTAGAACACTGAGCCGAGAGCCTTGGTTCTTATTTTTCCTGGGTCCTTTAGCTCCTGCCTGCAGATAACAAGTTTGCAGCTTGCTGATCTGATTCATGCTCACAGCAACCTTCTGAGGTAGATTGTCATCCTTCCTATATGACAGATGGGGAACGGAGGTTGAGAGAGAAGCTTGCCCAAGGCCGCCCATCTTGTCCAGGAGTTGCGAGGACAGGTGTGGGTGGCTGATAATTTGCAAACTAGAAGTGCTTTTTAAAAAAATAAAATAAAAAAGTTGGTTGAGAAAAAGTGAAATGCTATTCCGAAGTTTTTCATAGAATATAAAAATTCTTGGGTAAATATACTGACAGTGTCACAGTCTTCCAGTGGTTACTATATTAAGGATGCTAGTTTCCACTGTAATCTGTCATCTCCAGAGTTGAAGGGATTTTGCGACAATTTGCTGGGGATCGTATGTAACAAAGTAAACACAGTGTTATCAAGAAATTGTTTCTGCCAGATTCGCGTGAAGAAGACCATGCTGTGGCTAAATGGAGTTTGAGGTTTAGCAATACAGTGGTACCTCAGAAGTTGAATGGAATCCGTTCCAGAAGTCCATTTGACTTCCAAAATGTTCAAAAACCAAGGCGCGGCTTCCGATTCGCTGCAGGAGCTTCCAATTGGAAGCTGTGGAAGCTGCGTTGGACGTTCAGGTTCCAAAGAACGTTCACAAACCGTATCACTCACTTCTGGGTTTGCGGCATTCGGGAGCCAAAACGTTCGACTCGCAAGGCATATAACTGGATTTCATTCATATCAAGTCTAAAATAGCTGCAAAGTATTCCCATAGCTTCAGACAACCTGCGCAGGATAAGGAAGTGCAGTTCTTCAGATAATAGAGTCCAGTTTGTCCCGCCTCTGCAGCTGAGAGAAAGAAATCTGCATGTGACTTGAAGGAGTGAAAGACTTCATCCACTTTGTGTCATCCCCTGCCCCATCAATCCACCTGCAGGATTGGAGGGCAGCAGAGCAGACCTTTGCCCTCTATATCAAAACTTGTAGATCCAGCACTGAATCCCACTACACAGTTTGAAAAGTGAAACCTCCCCCCCAAATGGTGGCTTGGTTGCTGCCATTTGCATTCTGCCAATGGTATATTCGGGCGAGTATCCATAACACTGTGGTAGAAAGATTGCTGCCATAGCTCAGTGGTAGGATGCACACTCCGTATGCAAGAGGTCCAGACTCAATCCTCATCATCCCCAGTTGAAGGATATTGAGTAGCAAGACTGGGAAAGACCTGTTCCTGAGCTGTTGCCAGTCAAAGTAGCAGGACTGGGCTACACAAACCTGATCTAAATCAGTTTTTCAGGCTGCATCCTGACTTTAATTGCACTCATCATCGCTGTTAACCAATCAAGCTCAGATGTAGCACACTTAATGTGCAAAACGTTTTGAAGTCTGTTACCTTCACAGGAACACTTTGTGAGGTAGGTTGCTATGCCCATTATTATTTTCATTGTTATTACAAGTCCCAGGGCAGTTTGCAGCCATTTAAAATTCAGAATTAAAACAAATTGCAGTCACAGGAATAGGGTGAGTCCTGTAAACACAGGTCAAAGGCCAGGGTGAAGAGATGCATCTTCATCATTTGCTAAAAACCGAAATCAGTGCAATGCATTGTTGGAGCAACGACAATAAAGGAGAATTGCCAAATACAATCACATTCTGCAAAACCTTTGCAAAATTACCACTCTTTGCATTGGTTTAATATCTACAAAATGGTGAGCAACTTAGGCCCCAAATACCTGAAAGACCGCCTCCTTCCCTACAGATGCTCTCAAGTGTTAAGATCAGCAGAGGGGCCCCTCCTGGTGGTTCTGCTGTCCTCAGATGTTTGGGTGGTGGGGATTTTCTTTGGTAGCCCCTACGTTTGTAGTTTCCTCCCCACAGAGGCGCATCTGGCACTTTCGCTATACAGCTTTTCTCTTTCTGTTCTTTTGGGTACAGGTAGGTAGCTGTGTTGGTCTGCTGTAGTCAAAATAAAATTTAAAAAATTCCTTCCAGTAGCACCTTAGAGACCAACTAGGTTTGTTATTAGTATGAGCTTTCTGAAGAAGTGTGCATGCGCACGAAAGCTCGTACCAATAGCAAACTTAGTTGGTCTCTAAGGTGCTACTGGAAGGATTTTTTATATTTTGTTCTTTTGGGGTTTGCGTCACCATGGGTTGTATCACATGCTTGTTCCACTCAGAGAGACCCATTGAAATTAATGGAAATGACTAACTAAGGTCTATTAATTTCAAATGGTCTTGTCTGAGTAGAACTTAGGTGGACGCAACCCTGTGGGACTATGGACATGTCAGCCCTATTGTTTTCAGAGAGTTTCAGATCCTTCTAACCTTCCAGGCAATGGAGTTCTTGGAAGTTCTTTGAAGGGGCCTGAGGAATCCCTAAATTAGGCATCCCCAAACTCGGCCCTCCAGCTGTTTTGGGACTACAATTCCCATCATCCCTAGCTAACAAGACCAGTGGTCAGGGATGATGGTAGTTGTAGTCCCAAAACAGCTGGAGGGCCGAGTTTGGGGATGCCCTAACAGATTGTTCAGCCTCCTCTAAAGGTTACTATTTCCAGAATGCTCATTGGACACCTAAAATAAACAGTGATGGCTGCAATACATCTCCAGGTGAATATGCCTGCCACTTAAGATAATCTTAAGGGGCCTTTCTTTGTTACAAAGCCTTCTGAGACTAGGTGGATGTCTACCATAAAGAGAACTTCTCTGTGGCAATGCCCAAACTGTAGAACTGTCTGCTTGGATGTGTTTTCCTGGCACCATCTCTTGTCATGTTTTAGGAGCCAGGTGAAGTCTCCCCTGTTCTCTCATGCTTTTAATGGAAATTTATGTCCTCTTGTTGGCTTTTAATCTGCTGGTTTTACTGTCTTTTATCTTTGTGGGTTTATTTGTGGTTCTAAGGCAAGATATAAATCCCATACATATGTAAACATGTACACATGCCGCAGTTTCAAATAGTACCAGAAAGTGGGGAATAGAAGGGAAGAGGCTGATTGCGCAAAGTTGTGTATTCATTTAGGGAAATAGGAAGCTGCCTTATACAGAGTCAGACCATTGAGTTCATCTAGCTCAGTATTGTCTAAACTAACTGGCAGTGACTCTCTCCCAACCTTACCCGGAGATACTGAGAATTTGAATGTGTGTATGCGCTCATTGTTTGAAAAGAATATGCTTCTATCCAAATTAAAACTGTGGACAATTTCTTCCATCTTTACAGTTGGATTTGATCACAGATCTCTTAGGAACACCGTCACTGGAAGCAATGAGGACGGCTTGTGAAGGCGCCAAGGCACACATACTCAGGGGTCCTCATAAACAGGTAGGATGAAAAACTATGACTCTGAATTTCCCAACAAGCCCCATTCTGCAAGCACATTATGGAGGTGCTAATCTGGGCCTATTCTAATGTAAGATTTTAATACTCGTGGCAATAAGCGGGCACAAGATTGAATGATAAATAACTGAAAGCCAGCCAGGAATCCTCGTTTTGGAATCATTTCATTAAATATTTTTTCAGTGAAACACTATGCTGTATCACTATTATATTTAGTGAAATTGGTTAAAAGGCAATGCATTTTAGAAAAGTGGGACATTGAAGTTCTGACATAATAATCATATAAATTATTTATCAAACATACATACTTTATGCTTCTACAAAACATTAGACAATTTAAGATACAAAACTCTAGGTCAAGATAACAAGTTGAGTATTTTTAATCCAAACCATTACAATTTTAGTGTACTTTGTGGTAGTTTCATTATAATAAAAGGAGCAGGTTTCCTCATGTTTAACCATGTTTATTATTTCAGAGTACTTTGAGTGGTCGAATTCCTGTTCAGTGCATTGACTTTATACCTACCCTATTTCACCAAAAAAATGCACAAACATTTTATTCAGAATCCTAACTCCCGTATTTTGGTATACCATTCTCTTAGCTTGTGGTATTTCCATTCTCTTGTCAATATTTAGCATATTTTTAAATAAAGATTATAAAATAAGAATGTATCCTAAAATAGAGTTTGGGTGTAGTTCAGTTAAGTTACATTCTGCCTTATCTTCAGAGTGTTTCCCCTAGCGCTTCTGTGTGGTTTCCCAGCCCAACCACTGACCAGACCTTTTTAGAGCTGTAGTTTTGCTGAAGCATAGGCCTTCCAACCATACCCTGTGTATCTCGCATCACATGGGGCTTTGTGCTTCACAGCCCATCTCTTGGCCAGTAAAAGTAGTTTCTGACCTGGAGAACTAGGTGACCTCACAGGTTCTTTCATTTCTGTGTTTCTGCAGTATTTGGTTTTTTTCTGAATGCATGGTACCTTTTAAACCAAGGGCACTTGAGGAGCAGGAAATGGATCCAGGCAGCAGCCACAAAGTGAATTACCTAAAATATATGGCACGAGAACTTATGTGTAACTCTTTATTGCTGGATTCAAGACATAGTTGCCTGTTACAATAGGTTTCTGTTGGAGAAAGCAGGCAGGTCTGCTTGACCTGGGGTATAGGTGTAGCTGGCAGCGTGTGGTTCTAGTGAACCATGCATAGCAAACCACGAGAAAGTTCTGAGTTCATGTGCATTGATGGTAGCATATGAACAATAACACTTAGGCTAAATTAGAATGAATACAATCCAATTACTTAAACAAGCCACTTAACCTCAATTTCTTTCACCATCTGTGTCTTGGGCATATCCGCAGAAGATATAAGGAAATTAAATATAATGCTTGGAGACTATAAAGTGACTTGTAAATCTGTAGAGGAGCAGCTGCCTCATTCAAGAAAATGTATAGCTTCAGCAGAGGATGTTAACTTGCACAAGTAATTCTGATAAATGTGAAGCTCAAATGGAACAGTCCCAGCTCACAAACAAGCTCTGCGTCCTTTAAAAAGGAAAAGAAAAACTTCAGTTCACTGAAATTCTGGTAGAATTGGGTATAGAGAGCTATGATTTTGTGCATGCAGGGCCAGAAATAATACAGCTAAGGAATTATAAGTTTATTAGTGCTTTTGAAGAAAGAGGGGGCAGGAAACCTCTCTGCATATGAAGACTTTGTTTTCTTAGGCTACCATAATAGAACGTATCAATCATTGTGTTTGTAAATACAATGGAGAGACAATGAATGGGAGCAGAAGGTCAATTTTGCAGTTCCTGAGATATGAGGCCTGCTACCTGAGTGGTAAATCCCATTTTTTGCACACACTTGTTAAATAATTCCCTGAAAGGACAACTGGGCAAAAGGCCTTGCCTGAGACCCTGGAGAGCCACTGCCTGTCAGAGAAGGCAGTACCAGACTAAGTGGACTAGTGGCTTGACATAGGAACATTGGAAGTTGCCTTATACTTAGTCAGACCCATTCGTCCCTCTCGGTCAGGGTTTTAGGCAAGGTCCTCACCCAACTTTAAGATGAGATGCCAGGGATTAAACCTGGGACTTTCAACATGCAAAGCAGATTCTGTACCAATGAGCTGTAACCTTTCCCTGTTACTTACACAATGCAGCTTCATATAAGACACGCTTGATTTTATAGCAGTTTGAATATGTGACATAAATCAATAGCCATCCTCTGCATCCCTGCAGAGCATTCATTCTCACTTGGCTTTTTTTGCCTTTTTTGGCTTGGGGTGGGGATAAACTGTGGCAGGTGTAAGATGTCTTGCCCAAGGAGCTTCCCCCTACAGCTTTCAAGAAACATTTAATACAGTTTGCCAGCTTCTGTAAAGCTATTGTAGCACCTAACCTTTTCTATTAATGTTCTCCCATAAATAGATAAGGCAAAGGCTTGATTGCTTCATCATATTTCAGGCAGAGTATGTTTTAGTCCTTGGTTGGCATACAGCATATTCCTCCCACATACCAATAACAATTAATCATCTTCCATTAATAGGAAAACTCTTATATAATCTCCTCCCCCCTGCCTTTCTTTGCTCCTAATGGTTTTTTCCCCAGCACCTGCACACTCTAGACCTCTTGTAATAAGCTTTGCTCTTTATATTTGCATAGGAAAGCAGATGATTTCTTTAAAAAAAGAAAAAGCACCATGCTAAGGAAATGATAGTGTAGGAAGTGCTGGAGAACAAACAGCTTCAAAGCCCAGAATTTTAGGCAATGTTCTTTTTTAAAAAGAAAATGGCAAGGCTTTTAGATTTGCATAAAGAGGTCAGGGCTATTTTTGTCTGTGAAAATTACTTTTAATTTTGGAGCTGTTTCCCCCACTCCCCCCTTGTGCTCTCATTCTAATTTTAAGATCAGGCACCCTCAGGCTGAAATCTCTCAGCATCCTTGATCCAATGCATAGTGACTCAGAAGAGCATAGCTTCTACTAGTCTTTTTCTTGGACAGTGGATACTGTTAGGATGAGCCATTGGAAAGTAAGGGTGAGAATGGAGGGCCAATGTCCAAAATGCTTCCGCACCATAATCTCCAACGGGTAGTCCCTGATCTCCTGTAGTTCATATGGCCCTAATAGATGTTGGCAGTATTTAGTGAAACATCTTTCATTGTGCAGAAGAGTCTTCTGTTTCTAGGGAGGTCATTGAAATAATGACAGGTGTGTGTATGTGGGTTTGAAGATTCAGCAGAAGGAATAAAGTAGCCAAGTGGCTTTGGCAAGAGCAGATCAAAATGCAAGAACCAAACATGAAGCCAGAACAAGGAGCTGCAAACTCTGCCCTGGGGGCTACATTCTCTTTCCGCCATATGCACACAAGTCTCCACAAATAATTTTGCTAGGAGCAAGCGGCTCTGGCCCCCCAGCAAACAGGTTGTGTGGCTTTCTGCAGATCCCTGTTCCCAAAAATATTGGCAAAGTTGAAGAGAAGGTAGTAAGTAGCAGGAGTCTTTACACTGCCTGGAAAAGAGGCGCCTGCTGTTCCTTTTACACTTGTGATATCACACCATGCCTCTCTCCCAAGCCCATTGCCTGCCAGAGGATGGTGGGGTGTGTGTGTTGGTGACCACAACTAATGGTTGTCTAGAAGGCCAGCCACTGCCTCCTTCCCTCATATACCTCTCCCTCAAACCATGGGCTTATGTTGTACCTTCAGTTGTGATGGGCTTTAACTAATACGTTGATGTGTGTCCATCTTGGTTGAAAATCAGTTTGTCAATGTAATAAATACCAGTGTCTTTATACAAAAAGAGGGCAGCATTACTTGCTTGTTCTGTGAACGGAATTTAATATACATTAAGAAAGAAGCAAAAGTAACTTGACCCATAATGCGCGTTTTCACCCAAAACATGGTTCTGAGAATAGCAACAGTAGCTTTGGAGAGGTACAGTGGTACCTTCACTCTTGAATGGCTTGGCTCCCGAATGCCGCAAACCCGGAAGTAACTGTTCCAGTTTGGGAACATTTTTCGGGAGTCTAACGTCCGACGCAGCTTCCGCTTCAGTGCAGGAAGCTCCTACAGCCAATCGGAAGCCATGCCTTGGTTTTCAAATGGTTTCGGGAGTCAAACGGACTCCCAGAATGGATTAAGTTTGAGAACCCAGGTACCACTGTACAGTACTTCATTTCCTGAGCTCATGTATGGATCTGTAAAAAAGGGGGGGAGTAACCAAAACCCATTCTGAAGAAACTTATGAGTGACTAAGACAATAAGCTTAAAATTAAAATAAATGAAAACCTGGGTTTTGTGTAGTATATATATTTATATACTACATAGCATAATCCTTGTTCTTATGTTTCTTAGGGAGATTCTAAGTAAGAATGTCTGTGTTCGTTGGATGCTATGTGTGTGTACGCTTGATTGTGCATGTGCATGCATGGAGAGACTATGCTGACAATGAAGAGTAGTATTGTGAATGGAAGGAGGAATGGCCTCCAAATGAACAATAATAATACTTAGCAGGTAGGTAGGTGGGTAGGTAGTAGATAGATAACTTGCGTGAAGCCCTTAGAACATTATTTCAATGACCTTTTAACACCCCTGTAGGTTTGGCTCAGGTTATCTTCCCACTGAAGATGCGTGTCTGAGGGTGGGGGAGAAAGGGACTGTAAAAAGTTCACTCAGCAAGTTGATGAGTTTACATACCTTTAAATATGTAGAATTTACCAATTATGTACAGCATTACTGCACAATATCAGTAACCTTCAAATTGAGGATATATATGAATACTTACATAGATTCTAAGCTTCAGGAATCCTTACTGAACAACAATGGGAGGAGGAGATGCTCCAGACTTGACAGATTTCTGGAATGCAGGAATCAACTAATCTTGGATTTCCAGCTAGCAGGGCTGCCTCTCAAAAAAAAAACAAAAACAAAAAAAACACCTAACTGGCTTCTCCCGTCCATCTAACTCATTATAGAAATAAGGTCATTTTTGTTATAACGATTTCAGTTTTGTTCAACAGCCAACCTCAATTTCCCAATTTCTCACTTTTGTGTTAATTCCAGTTTACCCTCACAATTCTAAGAGAACTGCAGTGATTAAATCTTAGAAATGCTGTCCTCTTTATCTCCTTTTGTGCACACATTTCCATAACCTAGAAAACCTAGAAACTTGCTTCGTTGAATGAAACAAAATACTGAGGGGTTTTGAACCCACATTCTGCTCCAGATAATAGGCCTATTTTAACAATAACTTTAAAAGATACAAGATGAGCTTTTCTGAGCTCTTTTCCTTTTCTTTTTTCAGTTTTAGCAGGGTTGTCTCCTGTATTTCCCCCCTGCCTGCCTTCATTTAAGAAAGTTAAAACCGAGTCTTCTAGCAGCTCTGCGAAAAAGCAAATGCATATTGCTATGAGAAAATGAAGGTGGGATTGGCCTTATGAGTTTTTGAAATGAGACACTTGCTTTTATCCCGCAGAGCTCTTCTTATATACCTGTGTGGATTCTAGCAGAGGGATGTGGAAACTGTGGCCCTCCAGATGTTGCTGGAGTCTAGCTCCCATCAGCCCCAGACAGCATATCCATGGATGATGGGAGTTGTAGTATATCTGGGTGGCCGCAAGTTAGCCACCCCTGCTCTAGGTGTCTGTAGGTGTTCTGTTCATATGTGAAACGTTCCTGTGAGCACAGAGAGACAAAATTGGCATGCTAAGCTCTCCTCCCGCCTTGCCCTCACTTGTGAAAGGGCAAGGTGTGAGCAGGGAACCCCTACTACCCATGCAAAGTTTCCCACATGAGTTACAATCTGCATGATTGGGGATCTGAGTTGCTTGAGAACCCTACATGGATCTTTTCTGCTGCAGACCTCTCCCCTCCACATTTTGGAGGGTGACTGGGGACAGGAGCTTGGCACATTGTCCCATTTCTGTCCCCCTGTGCTCAGATTTGGGCTTCACACAAGTAGCACAATTGCATTGGGTTTTTATGTTAAGGGTGAATTGCATGTATCAGATGAGGCTCAGCCCGTTTTCTCTTTCTTTTCACAGCCATCCCTTCCTGTCCTGTATACATTATCCAGCCAAGCTACACATGAAGCCGTTCATCTCCTTTGTAGGATGTTGGTCTTTGATCCAGTAAGTTGGTGCTTCGTGTTCTGCATTTTGAAAGGGTGGGGAATGGATGGAAATAAAAAAATATATTTGTGTGTGCGCATAGGGGTTAAGGTCACTCGGCTCCATAGCAATCTTGACACCACGCCCACATTCACTGAAGTCTCCGGTAAGGTGGCTGATGCAGCCTGGTCACGTGGACAAGGTGCTTGTGATGATGCGGCCAGCCGTGTGTTCTCTCAGCCCTTGCCCCTCTTGGATGATTAAAGCTTGCCTGAGGAGGTTTGCCTGGATGGCTCCAGGGCATGATCAGCACATCCTTGTATGAAGGAGTGAGTCCAGCTATCTTGAAAGAGGCACACAAACAACTGCAAAAAGCCCACCCTGTACCCATTGGTTTGTGACAACTACTGTTTGGTCACAAGTATCCCCTTTCAAGGGAAGGTGAAGGGGGAAACTGCTCCAATATCACTGAAAGGAGAGTAGGAGACACTGGGCTTAAACAGAGCACATCCATGAGTCCCAGTCCTCACTCTCTGAAGAACCATTTCAACGAAGCTGTATGGACACAGTTCCCCATTTCATACTGGAACACAGGTGCATGTCAAATTTGCAGATTTCTATAGCCCCTTGTGAATCTTCATGGGTCTCCATTTCTTCTTCTTCTTCATTCTGCAAGCAAACACTGCTTTTAAAACAGTTCTGTTGCCTGAGCTCCTTTCAACTCATCTACCCGGCTGTGGATTTTCTATCTTTACAACCGGCCACCCTCGGAAGGGAAGTGGGATTCTATCATGCAAAGGTGTTTGGTGACTCATCCTGGGCTCCCTTCTTCAGCTTAAGTGTTGGTGGCAGAACACTTGATTGGCACCATGTGGGCGCTTGCCTTTCTGTAGCAAGTGGTTTTTTCCGCTTCCCTTTTGCCGCTTGTGTGGAGGGCTCTGTGCTTTCCTCTTTGATCTCGAGCCCATTGTTCTTGGCTTCAACTTTTCACTTTCCATGAAGCATCCTTGGCTTTCCTGCATTTTCGCAATACTGAGAGGCAGCCTGTGGCTAGAGGACTCTTGAGGGTGGCTGTGGAATGCTGACAGCAGATGAGTTACTCCTTCCTCCAAAAAGCCCTATCTCTTTGCTCAGACCTTCCTGGAAGGAAGAGCATATTTGGCATGCCTGGGGAGGGGGGTTGCCTGTGGTGAGGTATGGCAGAGGCTCCCTAAAGAGGAATTCTGTCGCTGTTTTGGTTTACAACGCTCCAGAGTTAACAGGCCCTTAGGAAGCAGACCTCCCCTCCCTCAAAACCAAGCAGTATGGGAAGCTCTGGGGCAAGAAGGCATACCAAACCCATCAGAGGCTTGCTTTGATTTGATTTTAATACTGTTACAATGGTTTCGCAACAACAACATTCAGCACAAAGCAGCTCACAATATAAAAATAATAGCGTTAAAAAGTAGCAATTCTTAAAATTGCTATCATCGTACCCAAAATACAATAGCATATAAGGCAAAACAACAACAACCATATTCATCAAAACAGTTGATTCAGTTCAATACAAAGTTACAATCACAATATCAGAAATGGCTGCTGAGCAACAACCCCATTCTAGCTGGCATACTCTCTTTGGGAAGGGGCTTCTTTGCCCAGAGCAGCAGCTGCAGCACCGCAGTCCCAGGCAGCAAGATCTTTCGTAGCCTCGACTTCTTTTTCAGCCTCAGAGAAATCAATCCTTTCTGTGTTGTTTTCTGAGGGGTGGGGCAGCATGTTCCACAGAAGATCCAGATTGCCTAGGATGTCTTTTCCCATATGGGATATTAAAGGCAACCCCTTTCCACACTCCCTTTGGAGGAGTGCACTTGGCGGGGGGGGGGGGGGGGGGTCCTATCCTCTCAGGGGCTGCAGGCAAAAAGCCACAGGACAAGAGTGCTTTAGCTCTTGCACTCAATGCCCCAATGGCTCACACCTCTGGCAAGGCATGAACTTTCAAAATTTCCAAGAGGTAAGGAGAGTAGACAGGCCCGATAAGTTTAAGGCTTTCGGGTGGAACCTCACAGGTACAGACTCCCAGACAATGCCTTCTTTCTCTATAAAACAGATGTCTGTGTCTTCCCATCTCTCGCTCTCTCTTTCTCTCCCCACCTAATATGTTTTACATATTAATCCAACCTATCTATAAACAGCTAATGCTCTTAATAAGATGCCCTTTGGGTCCAGCGAGTCAATTTAGTCTTGGAGGCTGTTTGCAACAAAGTAATTTAATAGTATCAGAACTACTGTTCCAGAAGGCATTTCTGGTGGGGTGGGGTGGGGTGAGGAAGAGTATATGGTTTAACTTATGAGCCACCTGTTGCCATGTGGGGAAAAGTTCAATTATTCGCAGCGCTGGCTATTTCAAGCAAACACTGCCTCCTAGTGGTTTTTGTAGTAGTACACAGAGGTTAGAAAAAATGATTAGTTTTATATTTGCATGTTGTGAATATGTGTGAGCAAATAAAAATCCCCCTTTAAAATAATTGTGTTTTTCTCTCCCTCCCCTCATATTCCAGTCCAAAAGAATATCCGCTAAGGATGCCTTAGCTCATCCATATCTTGACGAAGGGCGTTTGCGATATCATACCTGTATGTGTAAATGTTGTTTTTCCACCTCTACTGGAAGAGTTTACACCAGTGATTTTGAACCCATCACGAATCCCAAATTCGATGATACTTTTGAAAAGAACCTCAGTTCTGTTCGGCAGGTTAAAGGTCAGTATTTTAGGTTAGGAATGTCTCATTCCTCTTGGTTATTATTGACTGCTTTGTTGTTATGTCAGATTGATAAACATGCACCAAGAGCTAGGTATGTATAATATTTGTGTATAAAGCATACATAATATGTGTGCACATTGTGCCTGGAGAGTATAATGTGGAGAGCATCCTTTACTACAGCATTTGTATGAGAAGTGCCCCTCTTTTATGTGTGAGTTCTGAAATACATGCAAAATGGCAATGTTTCGACATTTTGCAGATTTCTGCCCCACAAGATGCTGCTGCTGTTTTTCCTAGGCATGTTCAAAGCAAAGAGGTTTTTTTAATTACTGTAGAGATTTCCTTACTTAATTGACTATGGCTTATGTTGTTAATCAACTTAAGTTTCCTTTAAGCAGGTGACCACTCTAATTACAGTTTGTGTGATTGTTCAGTAGTAAAAAGAAAGAAAGAACACAGTAGAACTCCTGAATATTTTGAGAAAAACCAAACTGAGACAGGAGGTGAGGAGCTTTGGGCTCCTGCAGTACATCCTGATCTGATGAATGTTTGTGTTTCTCAAGTGGTGTTGCTCGACTTTCTTGCATGCTTCCCCCCTGTACAACCCTAATGTACTGTGCAGTTCTTATCAGCTTGTGTGAAGTCGGGTTTGCTTCCTTTCATCCCTGATCACTTCTTGTTTTTCAGAAATAATCCATCAGTTCATTTTGGAACAGCAGAAAGGAAACAGAGTGCCTCTGTGCATCAACCCGCAATCTGCTGCTTTTAAGAGCTTTATTAGGTAACTGTATGTAATCACATCTGATATTCATTCACCTTTTTTTTTTTTAGTGGTGCAGCAACTTTTAAAATGAAGTCTATCTTTGAATTAAGAGCTCTGCAACAACTTTAGCCATGCACCTAACTTGTTATTTGAGTGCTTTAATGTTTACCATGATTAGGTTTTGTCCAGCAAGAGCTGCTGCCATGCAAAACCCCACTGAACAGGAACAGAGAGCACTTGGCGAGTTGTTCCCTTGGGGTTTTTCATGGTGCTACAATCTTCTTTGACTTGATCAGGTGTGCTAGAAGCATTCCATAAAGCAGTAATCAGCCACTCATCCAGGAGAAGGAATTGGTGTTAAGCAGAGAAGGGGATAGGAAGCCAGTGGAAGGAATTAAGTTACACGCCTTGATCAACAAGGGGGTTGAATGCCTCTTGACCAGGCTTCCTCAATCTCGGCCCTCCAGATGTTTTGAGACTACAATTCCCATCATCCCTGACCACTGGTCCTGCTAGCTAGGGATCATGGGAGTTGTAGGTCAAAAACACCTGGAGGGGCGAGTTTGAGTAAGCCTGCTCTTGACAGGAGAGTTGTGAGGGGAACTGAGATGTGAGGGGAAGGTTGCAGGAGCCAAGATGGGAAATAGGTAAGGCAAGAGCCCAGCGTTCAGACAAAGGGACATTTAAAGCACATTTCCCTTCCGAATAATCCTGACAATTATAATTTGCACCTCACCGAATTAAAATTCAGAAGAACCTTAACAAAGTACAGTTAAGATGACTCTCTTGGTGGGGATGGATGTGCTTTCAGTGTATGGAATCTACTTAGCCTAAAAGGCAGATCCTGTATTTGCAACATATGGCCTTACTATCTCTCTCTCTGTTTCTGAGCAACCACAGTCACACCTCTCAAATCAGGGGGCGATATTTCTTCCACAGTCTGTGCATTCTGGCTGCCAAGGCTCTCCTGCCTCCCCACGCCCTGCCCCACAGACATGTGGCAAGTGCCACTGCCATGCTAGCATGCGGCGTGGCCTTCTCTGTGTTCCTGTGGCCTCTTGCAGGTGAACGCTGATCTTCTGTGTCTTTCTGCCTTCCAGTTCCACGGTCGCTCAGCCGTCTGAGATGCCGCCATCTCCACTGGTCTGGGAGTAAACGTGGAAGATGTACTACTGAAGACATAATGTAGCTTTCCACTGGATTCTGGGATTTGCAATTCTGGACATTTAATCATGCTTGTACTGTAATTTTACTAATGAAGTTTTAAATTAACAACCACTATCCTTGTATGATATATGAATAAGACTTAGAAATGTTAACTAGGCTTTTAAAATTCCTGTCACGGGTGGGGTTGTGCTTTTAGGAGAGAGAAAAAATTATTTTATCCAGAGTTGCACATGTTTTGTTTTTAAAGTATGAATTGTAGCGCAGCTGTAATCTTGCTTGGCTCTGAACAAACAGAGGGTTTGAACCAAATTGGTGGGGAAGTTGCTTTAAAAATAAATAAATGATGGGGCTTTTCTCCTTCTTCTTTTTTCCAAGTGGATAAGTCATTTTTGATATTGAGCCATTCCTGAAGATTAGGGATTTTTTTCTAAAACAAGAGAATAAAAAGTTTAGGGAGTACAGAAGTTTTAAAAACTGTGACCAATCATGAAACCCACCTGATGACAATTAGCCCAGCTTCTGTGGGCAAGTGTCATCTGGCAGTTTAGAAGAACCCTATACATAGCTTCTCACTAGTGGGGGTGATTGTGTGCTGTTTTCCAATCAGATGTTGCGAGTAGAAAGAATGAGTTTGTGACTAGGGAGAGATGAGACTCCTTTCCCCTTTCCTTTTTAACCCCCCTTCCTCTGGTATAAATAAATATATATAAATATATATATATTTAATCTATTTTTATTAGAAGTTTTTTCTGCTCTTTTCTTACATAAACCATCCCTTTCTACCCCACCTCCTGCGTGCATCTGCAAATGTGTGTAAATAATTCAATTTCCGGGGCTAATAATGTCAAAGAATCTTGCTATCCATTGCTGTGTAAAGAGAGAGAGAGAGAGAGAGAGAGAGAGAGAGAGCGCAAGAGAGGAAGTAGCTTGCACATTTTTAGGTCTGTGAAACATTGTGGGTTGTTTTTTTTTTTAATTTTGAAATGTGCATATGTGTAAAAAAAAAAAAAAAAAAAAAAAAAAAAAAAGCACATAGGGAATTACGTTAATTGTATTTGTGTCCATAGGCAAAGCTGTGGAAGTCTTGAAATGTCACAGTAGTAAATGACTTTTATTACGTTTTGGCTAACTCCTTTTTTTTGTGTGTGTTCTGTTCAAACACTGAATTATTCTGTGCATATGTGTATATATATATATGAACACAAACTGAAGGCCTCTACCTCCTGGAGTATACAACTTGGTTTGTTTACCTCCACATGATTTTTATTTTTATTTTTAAGTTCAGTGTGGAGACTTGAAACTTGAATGTCCCTCCCAACTTTTATATTTAAAAAAAGGCAAGAAAAATTGAAGACTGTTTTTCACCTGTACAAAGAAATAATGAATGGATGGTCTTAAATTTTGAACATTGGTCTGGGATATTTAGAGAGAGAGAGAGTGAGAGAGAGAGAGAGAAAGAAAAAGAAACCTTGGTGTTTGTCATGGACAATTAACTGTTAAAGTTATTGTAAGTTATCTGTATTTAGCAGAGTATTTTCAAGAAGAGTGATCTGAGCTGGAACTGAATACTATTAGTTAAGTTATGTTTTTGGAAGTTTTAACTTCAATGAAGTAATTATTTTGCTGTGAAAGAGACAAACGTTGAATTTCTCGAACAAAGATGATGAAATATCTTTGTTTTTTATGTGGCTCCTGAGGAATTAAAAACAACAACAAGAAGAAGAACAACAACAACCAACTTGAAGCATTTCAATTCACTTGAATGAATGAGAAAACGTGTTTTAACTTAAATATGAGCCCAAGAAGACACTGGTATGAAAGGTAAAATCTCAGAGGTTGGTCTGTTAAATGTGGCACACTTGCGGGTCACTTTGTACAATGTAGATTTTGAAGTACAGTGGTGGAAACATTAAATGTGACATTTGAAACAAACAAAAGAAGCACCGTGACTAAGTCTTCTGTTCTCCATCTGGCCGAGGCGGGTTGTGGATTCTCTTGCTGACTTCACCTTTATATTGAATCCACGTTCTTGGATGTGGGGCTTGGGCTGTGTTTGCTACATGGAGTTGTCAAATGAACAGATCATTCAGAGGCTGCATGGCAGCTGCTGGAGACTTACATAAGATGTGGACCTCTGGGGCAGGGGTAGAGACTTTCCTTCCTGTGGAGGGCTGCATTCCTCTTGGGGGTAGAGTTTATTTCTTAAAGGCCTCCTGGTTAGTCGGGGCTGATCTGGCCATAGAAGCTGAAAGGGGGTGGAGCTACTACTATTCTCCATCCTCACTGCCCATCAGGCTACCATAGGGAGGGCAGATTTCGCTTGTCAGGGAGCTTTTGCTCTTGCTTGCTTCCGTCCAATAAGGAAGCTTCCTTACACAGAGTCAGACCGTTGGCCCATCTACCTCAGTATTGTCTACTCTGACTGGCAGCAGCAGTGGCAGTCTAGGATTTCATACCGGGAATGCTCTTGGCCTTACCCGGCAATGCCAGGGATTGCACTGCATACAAAGCAGATGTTCTAGCCCTGAGCTGCAGCCCTCCAATGTGCTTTTCATATAAAAACCTGTACACAATTCCTCTGGCATGTGCATTGCCCCTACAGCACTTTGAAGCACATTATACGGCACTTTCATTTCCTTGTCTTACAAGGAAATTTGAACCCCATTTGAACAATCAAAACATTTTAACCCTCATCTCTTAGGGATGATTTATTCTGGATTTATTCTAAACTGGCATTTATTTTAAGTGCCCCTCTAGTGCCCTTTTGGATTTGGAGTGCCAACAGTGGAGCTTCTCCGTTTTGCCTTGCACATCCAAAAACCTCTTCCCATACATCACCATCCATGCTCCAAGACTCTTCAACTTTGGTTGTAAAACTAGAAACATACAAATCATAGGAAGAAGAGGAATGCATCAAAGGATGGTTTGTGTGCCGTTAATAAAGGAACAATTAAGATTAAACACAGGTCGTTTAGGATTTGTTGCATCGTATTGGCGAAAAACCCATCTGGGGGGTTGTTTTTCCCCACCACACACTTCCAATAAATTGTCGGTATATTTGGGGTTGGTTATTGCTGTCGGCTGAGTAGTTGTATTGTCCGTGGTAAGTACGTCCCATAACTTTGCTATTCCGACCAGTAGTGACTACTGCCCATTGGATTTGGTGGGCCAGAAGGCAGGAAGCCCAAACAGCGGGTAAAGTCAGAACCAATTCTCATTTTGTCCCCATCCTCCGCACTGCTGAGTTTGACAAAGGTAACTGAGGCTGCGGAGGAGGAAGCTGCGAGGAAAGCCCACGCCATGGGCTGGTTTTTAGGAAGCAGGCAGGTGGAGCCTGCCTCAGTTTAGATTGGTGGGGCAGTACCCTGTTCGTCCTAATGGACCCATCTTCATGGAATACATCTCGAAAATGGAGTGGGGTCTTGTTTCCCTTGTTTTTGGTGTGCTACGGGTTCTAACAACAGGCAAGAGAGTAATACGATCTCTCTCTTAATTGCAGGAATTGACGTACTGTCTGAATGTCAGATTAGATGAGCTTCATCCAAGTTACTATGCTACACCAACTTCCCATTGCATTGATGGGAACTTAATAGGAAATCACAGTGGTTTTGATGGTACCCAAGTGACTGGTGATGCTTTTAAAACTCTGGTGTGTACCCTGGGATGCCATTGTGGTATAGAGGCTAGAGGTGCCTTTCTCAACCTTGGGTCCCCAGATGTTCTTGAACTACAACTCCCATCATCCCTGACCACTCAGCATGCTGGTTAGCAATGATGGCCATTGTAGTCCAACAACATCTGGAGACCGAAGGTTGAGAAAGGCTCGGTTAGAATGTCTTAACTAGGACCTGGAAGACCAGGGCTCAGATCCCTGGGTGACCTTTGGGCAGCTGCTGCCTTTCAGCCTAACCAGGGCACCATTAAGCTATTAATCAGGCCACCAATCACGTTTTCTTTCACCCTCTCCCGCTCAACAGTTCTGTTCTTCCTGGAGTGCAATGAATTATTATCAAATAATATCCTATTCTTACTTAGCTGCAATGAAGGCTGCAGACAGGCAGGGGCCATGCTCATCTTCTCTATCGTTCCAATTTTAGTATATGTGCTGCCGAACCAAGAAAATAAGTGCGTATTTAAGGAATCTAATTCGGGAACATAATGAGAAGATCGGAGGTCAAATTAATTGGAAATAGCTTGCAGATATTTAATTGGCTTAGGATTTCATATAAGTTAAGTGGTGAATCAATATGTTTAATTTTAAAATTAAAGGATATAAGGATGTTAATGTTTTAGTTAAATTTCATAAGAACTTTGGTTTGGAAAACCGTTAACCGTTTGTTTATTTGTTTTGTTTATAATTTTGTGAAAATCAGTAAAAAATTTATTAAAAAAGAAGATCGGAGGACACGTGAAACTTAATTACAAAACGATGTACAGAATAAGTAACAAACAAGGAATGAATGAGTGTTTATTTTTTATTTTGTCTTCAATATTTGTTGATTATTTTTGTTATACAGTTTTAAGAGCATTTAAAAAGAAAAGAAAAAAGACACGCTATCTCTTTAAAGCACTTTTCTTCCCTCCCCCAAAAGAATTCTGGGTACTGTAGTTTGTAAAGGGCTGCTAGGCATTGCAACTCTGCGGGAGGCGAACTGCAGACTGCGCTTTAAAGGCACCGCGTCTTTTCGGGGATTCCAGGCGCAACCGCTTCCCTCCCTGCGCCGGCTTTGCTGCCTTCCGATCCCTTTCCCGTGGCAGCTGCGCTGAGCTCCGTCTCCTTTTGCAAGAAGCGGCCCGGCCCCTTTGCATTCCGCAGGCCTTTTAAAAATGGGCGGGCGCAAAGTGGGGTTGGAAACACCCCTCCCGCTCTTGGAGAAACCAATGGAGGAGGGAGGAAAGTGGGCCGATCTCGGATGAGAAGTTGCTGCTGCGGTGAAGCTCATTGCTTTGCACCGAGAGAGAAAGACGCGATGGCGGCTGGGGCAGCGACGCGCCTCCTGGAATGGATCTTCGCCTTCTATTTCCTCACTCACATCCCCATCACGCTGCTGGTCGATTTGCAATCGCTCCCGGGGGCAGGATTTTACCCCCGCAGCGTAAGTCAACCGAGGACGGGGGGTTCAAGCTGCAATCCCTTCCGTACTTTGTTAAACTTGGGGAATGGAGCTTTTACTACTATTCCTGCAAGGCGGGGGCTGGGGTGAGGGTTGCTTCTAGGTAGAAAAAGCAAAGGATCGCCCTTGTCTGCTGTGCAGAAGCAGTGTCCCTAATAATAATAATATGATTTATTATCTATACCCTGCCCATCTGACTGGGTTTCCCCAGCCACTCTGGGCGGCTTCCAACAAAACACTAAAATGCAATAACCTATCAAACATTAAAAGCTTCCCTAAACAGGGCTGCCTTTAGATATCTTCTAAAAGTTTGGTAGATATTTTTCTCTTTGACATCTGGTGGGAGGGCGTTCCACAGGGCGGGCGCCACTACCGAGAAGGCCCTCTGTCTGGTTCCCTGTAGCTTTGCTTCTCTCAATGAGGGAACCGCCAGAAGGCTCTCGGCGCTGGACCTCAGTGTCCAGGCAGAACGATGGGGGTGGAGACGCTCCTTCAGGTATACTGGACTGAGGCCGTTTAGGGCTTGAAAGGTCAGCACCAACACTTTGAATTGTGCTTGGAAACGTAGTGGGAGCCAGTGTACGTCTTTCAAGACCGGTGTTATATGGTCTCGGCGGCCACTCCCAGTCACCAGTCTAGCTGCCGCATTCTGGATTAGTTGTCGTTTTTCTTTCCAAAGGTGCCTTTTAAGAATGCAGCTCCCGTCTTGCAACACAGTCCAAAGGGGCAAGAGCTGTACCTCAACGGCAGAGCATATGGTCGGCATGCAGAAGGCTTTCCTCCTTCCAGCCTGGATAGCTCAGTTGGTTAGAGCGTGGGGCTAATAATAATAATAATAAATTATTTGTACCCCGCTCATCTGGCTGGGTTTCCCCAGCCACTCTGGGCGGCTTCCAACAAAGATTAAAAATACATTAAAATGTCACACATTAAAAACTTCCCTGAACAGGCCTGCAAGGTTGCAGGTTTGATCCCTCTATGGGACCGCTGCATATTCCAGTGTTGCTAGATGATCTTCATTGTCCCTTCCCTCTCTACGATTCTATAATCCAGGGCCTATAAAACCAAGTGGAGTGTTTGCGCTGCGCCTGTAGCTTTTTGCCCTCGGGTCAATGTGCCTGAATTCTTGACTGCAGTGCTTGCTGAAAGATCCCCGAGATTATGCTGTTAATATCTTGCTGTTAAGATTATTATTGAGGGCGTTCTTCTGCAAGAAACGAAAAGCACACACGTTGGTTCCATATGCGCTATACATTTAAAGCAGTATCATGCCGCTTTGAAAAGCGATGCCTTCCCCCAAAGAATCCTGGGAGTTGTAGTTTGTTAAGGGTGCTGTTAGGGAGACCCCTTATTCCCGCACACCAAGGTACAATTCCTAGTTTCGTGGGAAGAGAGCTTTGACTGTTAAACCACTCTCTAAGAATCTTAGATCTGTGGGGAGAATCGGGGGGGGGGTCTCCTAACAACTGTCAGCACCCTAAACGAACTGCAACTCCCATGGTTCTTTTGGGAAGCCATCCCTGTTCAGAGTGGAATGATGCTGCTTTAAATACATATAGCAGGTGGGGCCTTTGGCACCGCTGCCGATGTGGCCTGCAGAAGGATCTCGTCGCAGGGCCAAAAGTTGCCCCCCCCAGGTTAAAATATAAATTCCTTGTGATATGACATTGAATTGTAGTCCCAGATTAAACCACGGTTTCCCAGTCTCCAGTAATGTGGGTAATATCTCCCTATAGCAGATTGGGCAGGTGGCTGATCTCATCCTGGTTTCATATCCTTGTTTGTAATCCAATATTAATACTAAGTTCAAATGTAACAGGAAACTCTGGTTTAACAAGCAGTAGGCAAGAAAAGAGGGGAGGGTCTAATAAACCGTGGCTTGCTAGATTGCTGTGAGCTGTGGCTATGTGACTGTTCCCCCCTATTCTTTTTGTTTATATTTATCTTCGAAGAGCCATTTGTACTGATGGCATATTAACAGTGGTCAAGATAAGAGACGGGAGATTTTTATGTATAGCTGCAGCTAACATTCCTTTCTCCCCCCCCCCTCTCTCCCTAAGCTGAAAGAATTGACAAGCTGGTACACGGTTTCATTTAAGGACCCCATGATGCAAGACCCCCCTGCCTGGTTCAGGGCCTTCATAGTCTGCGAAGCCTTCCTACAGTTGCCTTTCTTCCCTATTGCAGCCTATGCCTTCTGGAAAGGTTGGTGTGCCAGTTGGGGTGGGGGGGGGGGAAGCACTTGTGATTAGGAATGTAGGAAGCTTGGTCCATCTAGCCCAGTATTGTCTGGGCTCTTCAAGGTTTCTGGCAGGGGGCATGAGAACAGCGGAACGGTCTCCCTCAGGAAGCTGTGGACTCTCCTTCTCACACAGAGCCAGTGTGGTATAGTGGTTAAGAGTGGTGGACTCGTAAGCTGGTGAACTGGGTTCGATTCCCCGCTCCTCCACATGCAGCTGCTGGATGACCTTGGGCCAGTCACACTTCTTTGAAGTCCCTCAGCCTCACTCACCTCACAGAGTGTTTGTTGTGGGGGAGGAAGGGAAAGGAGAATGTGAGCCGCTTTGAGACTCCTTCGGGTAGTGATATAGCGGGATATCAAATCTTCTTCTTCCTTGGAGGTTTTAAAGCAGAGCTTGAAAGGCCATCTGTCATGGATCTGTCATAGTCGAGATTCCAGCATTGCAGGGGGTTGGACTAGATGACCATAGGGGTCCCTTCCAACTCTACGATTCTATGCTTCTATGACTTGATGGGCCTTTGGCCTGATCTCAACAGGGCTCTTCTAAGGTTCTCATGAACGATATGGCCAATAACTCAGCAGCTTTTGCTAATGTCACCCAAATAGCATTTTGATCTGCATTAAAAAAGAAAAGAAAATTATTTAGCATAATTGTTACAAAATATAAGCAAAATATTTTCAAATAAGCACATATATATAACAAAGGAACAAAAGAGAAAAGAAGAAGAAATGAAAAAAGAAGACAAAATAAAGAGGAAAGAAGAAGAAAAGTTGGAAGAATTTCTTCCAAATTTACAAATATCTCAGTATAAAAATAATAATAAAATTTCATTGATTGACTTGATGGAAGTCAATCGGTGAGCTGCATTTTGACAGATAATTTATATAATTTTTAACTTCAGTAGTTAATTTTAATGTGTTCTTATGCTATATGTCAGGGATGTCCAACAGGTAGATCTCGATCTACTGGTTGATCGCGGGGCATCCCTGGTCGACCCTGGTGGACCGTGTGATCTTGATTGGCTTGGGTGAGATGCAAAGGAGGGAGGGACTGTCTTAAATTGTTTTAAATGTTATATGTTCATTTGGGTATTTGTAGGTTAGGGGCTTGTTGGGCAGTGCCCATTTTTATTAGTTTGCATACATTAGTATTGTAAATTGTTTTAATTATTTTTATTATGTATTTTGTGACTTTATTTTGTAACTTTGTGTTGTGAACTGCCCTGAGACCTATGGGCATAGGGCAGTATACTACTACTACTACTAATAATAATAATTAATAATAATAATATAGGGAGAGTTGTCAATCAGGATTAGCATGTGTGTGCATGTGCGATGAGATTTGAAGAATATTTAAATTCTGTTCTTTAAAAAACCCAGGCAACTGCAAATGGATCCGAATCCCAGCCATCATTTACGCGACGCATGTCATGACCACGCTGCTCCCCATCTTCAGCCACGTCCTGTTCAACGATTTCTCGCGGTCCAAGCACCCTGTGCCCCAGACGCTGCAGGAACGCTTGACTCTCTGCGCCATTTACAGCCCCTACTTCCTGATTCCCTGCCTCATTCTCCTCACGATGCTCCTCAGCCCCCTGTATAACCAGGTGGATAAAAGGAAAAAGAAATAAGCCGGCGAGGATTCTTCCTAAAAGAGGGGGAAGGAGTCAGCCCTTGGATTCAGAAGCTTGCAAACTGGGCCAATAAAATGTTTTTTTAAAATTTTGTGTTGGTGTCCGTGAGGTGGATGGATGTATAGCTTGGGGGGGTGTTGCGGAACGAGGGCCATGTTTTCTTCTGGGCAAGCTTCTGGGGGCCATATGCCAGAGTGCAGTCACAAAAAAACAACAACCCTATCCATCCAGACAGGCAAGAAGAGTGAAGGACATAGTTCAGTCAGGCAGCAACAATCGAGGAGGGTGTGAAGCAGGGCCAGTGAAGGATGTTTTCTGGGGAAGAGTCCCAGGGCCAGATGGAGAGCATGTCACTCAGTCTCAGGGTTACGCCACATTGGGCAGAATGATTCCTGCATTGCAGGGGTTTGCACTAACTAGATGACCCTCGTCGTCCCTTCCAACTGGGCAGTTCTATTATTCCAATTCTCTTTGGCCCCCAGGTTCTCCATCCCTGACATAACTGAAGCCCCTCATTATTTACCAAGGAGGGAGTAGAATTTGGCCATTTCCAAATCGACGTTCTGCCCTCGCAACAACCTGCTGATCTGGTAAAAGAGGTTGTTTCTCCTCTGGGTGTGTGTCGAAAGAGCACCGATGCTAATCTATTACCCTCTTGGTTCATTCTTATCCCAGGATATTCCAGAGTAAAGGGGTTGTGTGGTGTAGTGGTTAAGAGCGGTAGACTCATAATCTGAGGAACCAGGTTTGCGTCCCCGCTCCTCCACATGCAGCTGCTGGGTGACCTTGGGCCAGTCACACTTCTCTGAAGTCTTTCGGCCTCACTCACCTCACAGAGTGTTTGTTGTGGGGGAAGAAGGGAAAGGAGATTGTTAGCCGCTTTGAGACTCCTTCGGGTAGTGATAAAGCGGGATATCAAATCCAAACTCCTCCTCTTCTTCTCCTTCTCCTTCTCCTTCTCCTTCTCCTTCTTCTCCTTTCCCCCAGGGTGAGGGATTAAGAGCAGCTTTGTCGGAATGAGCTGTTGCCCTGCAAACCAAATACTGTAGACCAGACATTCCCAACTCCCAAGAGACTCTGATCTACTCCTAGTATAAAAAAAACTGGCAGTGATCTACCCATTGTCATTGGAGGGAGGAGGAGTATGTATGGGGTGAGTGGATTGCCCAGAGTTGTTGAGCTTTTTGGGGGGAGGATTGCAGTGTTTTTTTAGCCCCCCCCCTAACTTTTTGTACACGATAAGGATCCCGAGATCTACCAGGATCAGCCAAGGACCTACCGGTAGATTGAGATCTAATGGTTGGACATCCCTGCTGTAGACAAGGGGTTGTATCAAAATCACTTGGTACTATACTTCTTGCACTGGCAAAATGGTAAGGATGCAGGTGGCGCTATGGTCTAAACCACTGAGCCTAGGACTTGCCGATCAGAAGGTCGGCGGTTCAAATCACCACAACGAGGTGAGTTCCCGTTGCTCAGTCCCTGCTCCTGCCAACCTAGCAGTTTGAAAGCACCTCAAAGTGCAAGTAGATAAATAGGTACCGCTCCGGTGGGAAGGTAAACGGCGTTTCCGTGCGCTGCTCTGGTTCGCCAGAAGCGGCTTAGTCATGCTGGGCACATGACCCAGAAGCTGTACGCCGGCTCCCTCGGCCAATAAAGCGAGATGAGTGCCACAACCCCAGAGTCGGCCATGACGGGACCTAATGGTCAGGGGTCCCTTTACCTTTACTGGCAAAATGATGTTCCACAAGAGGAAAACGTGAGTACATTATGGAAGGATGGAATCAGAGAACTGTAGTTTTGGAAGGTGCCACAAGGGGCAACCCCCCTGCATGGCAGAAACCACAGCTGCAGAATCCCTGGCAGATGGTCAACCTCTGCTTAAAGACTCCCCAACAAAGGGGAGTCCGCCACCATCTGAGGTAGTCCTTTTCCACTGTCAAACAGCTCTTGCACTCATAAAGTTCTTCTGGTGTTTATTGGGGTCTTCCTTCTTGTCATTTGAACCCACTGGTTGGGGTTCTGCCTTCCGAAGCTGTAGATATGGCGGCTATATTCAAATACCACTTCTCAAGCCTTCAGGCGAAACACACCCAACTCCCTCAGCTGTGCCTCCTAAGGCTCGGTTTCCAGACCCTTGATCATCTTGGTCACCTAGTCAATCTCCTCCTCAGAGTGCAGTGTCCACAACTGGACAGTTGTGCAGCAGATGGCACAAGATTCAAGTGTTGCGTCACAAGGGCCATGAGCGATGCCCACTTTTTCCATGCCAGGCTAATTTTACATGCTCTCCCAATGATGTTTCCAGACCACACCCAAATGTACTAAGGGCAACATAAAAAGGAAATGAGGCATCTTTAAAAACAATAATTTATTTCCTGATTTCCTTGAAAGTATTTTACAGGGCTTTTTTTATTTAAAAAAAAAAAGGAACAATGGGAAGTTGTGTAAAACACAGAACAGTCTGATGACTATATAAATGACTGGCCATTTAAAAAAAATATTCAAAAATACAATAGCTGTAGCTGTCCCTTTTAGAAATATATTATTGCCAGACCTAAAGTAAGTCCAAAAGAGTATTTAAGATCTAATTTTTTTTCTTTTGTTTTTGAGAGGTGATCTTGGTCAATTCAAAAAATAAAAAGGTCAAAATTGCCCCCTCCCATTCCCCCCCCTAAAAAACCCCCATTAGACTATAGGAATGGTTCAAGATTTCCCAGTGTGTTTGGTGCTGGTCATAAATTCTCTCTCTCATTCTCTCTCTCTCTACTTCTGGAAAATGAATTGGTCGATGAATTCGTTCTGGTCCGCTTCTATTTTACACAGCGTTTGATATTCGATGCGGTACCTGGAGAAAAAGCAGAGCAAATGTGTTAGCTCGGCCGTCTTCCGAGTCCAATCAGCCACGGCTGGCCAAAATGGCTGGAGGGTCAAGAGATGACAGGAATTGCCCACTTGGCATGTCTGAAAAAGTGGGCTCTAGTCAGGACTCGCTAACTTTTGACCTTCCAGATTTTGCTGTACGCAACGAGAACAGCCCTGGCAGCTTTCCGTCAGTCTGAATCAGTGTGCTCAATGACCAGATCTATGTCCCTTCTTTGGGGAAGGTTTCAAGAATGGCGCTATAGGAGAAATCCCTTTTCAGTTGGGGCTCCACATCTGTGGAACACTCTCTCCAATGAGGTCCACCTGGCATCTTCACCAACCTCTTCCTTGGCACAAGGTAAAAGCTTGCCCTTTTTGCCAAGCTCCTGATGAACAAGGACAGGTGAGGAGGGATGTCACTGAACTACAACCTCCCTCCCATACCTGGCCATTGGAATGATGGGAGTTGTAGTTCAGCAGTGCCTGGAAGGCTGCAGATTAGGCACCTGGGCTCTCTGCTTTTGCCATGAAGGGCTTTCAGCTTCGAAAGTGTGTAATAAGCAAGACTCACATACATACAAACAGTATCTCTTACTATATGAACACGAAAGTCTGGCATCGGAGTTTTACAAGCACATGCAAAAGCATTCCCCATATAAGGAATACTATTGGCCACCTGCTACAGATCACAGGTTAAAAGCTCCCTTCCCAAGTTTGGTTTTTCTCAGATTTCAGACGGATTAAGAAACCACCAGGCAATTGCGTGAACGTGGGGCTAGATTACTTCATCCCCTGTATGCCCATTTGACCATTTCAATTTGCAGAACTGGCACGGCTACAGATGCCAAATAACACTCATTATGCCAGTGCAAGAAATCAATCTTTTAGTGTAGCAGCACCTTTGGAACTCCCTGCTGAATGACCCCCCGCCCCCCCCCCAAAAAAACACCCCTCAGGAATTAGAAGCTGTGAGTCAGTTGCATGAACTTGAAAAAGGGACTTTTTTTAAAAAAAACCAGTGATCTGCAGCAGGTGGATTCCTTGTTTTGAGGAATTCTGCGTGCGTTTCTGCAACTGTCAAGCTCTTGATCTTTTCTCTCTATAATATAAATACTATTTGTATCGATTTGTGCTTATTTATTGTGCAGGTAGTGGCAGGACTCCTACAAGGCGTATCTTGGCCTCAAAGGTGCCCCACAAGATCCTCCCATTTTTGCCGGCCACAAAATAAAAACATTCAAAGAGACATGGCAGCTCTTGTCTGGCTAGAGAGTGGTGTGGAGAATGCCAAGGTTGAATCCCTTTATGGGACATCTGCATGTTCCTGCATTGCAGGAGGGTTGGACTCGGTGATCCTCAGGGTCCCTTCCAACTCTATGATTCTATGACTGGCTGAGGTCCAGCGCCGAGGGCCTTCTGGTGGTTCCCTCGCTGCGAGAAGCCAAGTTACAGGGAACCAGGCAGAGGGCCTTCTCAGTAGTGGCACCCGCCCTGTGGAACGCCCTCCCATCAGATGTCAAAGAGAAGAAGAACTACCAGACTTTTAGAAGACATCTGAAGGCAGCCCTCTTTAGGGAAGCTTTTAATGTTTAATAGACTATTGTATTTTAATATTCTGTTGGAAGCCGCCCAGAGTGGCTGGGGAAACCCAGCCAGACGGGCAGGGTATAATTAATTAATTAATTAATTAATTAATTAATATTATTATTATTATGGCTGCTGGATCAGGCTAATGGCCCATCTAGTCCAGGACCCCGTTCCCACAGTGGCCAACCAGATGCCTGTTGGGAAACCCATAAGCAGGACCCAAGCATGAGAGAGCTCTCCGCTCCTGCAGCTTCCTGAAACTGGTATTCGGAGCGTACTGCCTCTGACAATGGAGGGGGAACAAATCCATCATGGCTAGTAGCCATTGAGAGCCTTGTGGTCCATGAATCCTCTTCTAAAGCCATCCAGTATACCTGAAGGAGCGTCTCCACCCCCATCGTTCTGCCCAGACACTGAGGTCGAGCTCCGAGGGTCTTCTGGCGGTTCCCTCACTGCGATAAGCCAAGTTACAGGGAACCAGGTGGAGGGCCTTCTCGGTAGTGGCACCCGCCCTGTGGAACGCCCTCCCATCAGATGTCAAGTAGAACAACAACTACCAGACTTTTAGAAGACACCTGAAGGCAGCCCAGTTTAGGGAAGCTTTTAACGTTTAACAGACCACTGTATTTTAATACTTTGTTGGAAGATGCCCAGAGTGGCTGGGGAAACCCAGCCAGATGGGCGGGGTATAAATAAATTATTATTATTATTATTATTATTATCCACCAAATTGGTGGCCACCACTGCCTCTTATGGGAGGATGTGCCATAGTTTAACTCTGCACTGTGTGAAATAGTATTTTGTCTGTCCTGATTCTTCCGACAGTCAGTTTCTTTGGAGGTCCATGGCTTTTGGTGTTATAAGAGATGGGGGAAAGCTTTCCTGCATCCCTTTTCTTTTCACACCTTTCCAGCTGTGTTGTCTTCTCGGCTATCAGCGCCTGAAGCTGCTGCTGCTGGGCTTCTCTTTGCTTCGCTATGGACTTCAGCAAGTTGCGGGCGCCAATTGCCTGCGGAAAGAGGGATTTTATTCTGGGCGATCCCGGAGCACCTTAGCAGCCCTCCAATTTGGGGGTGGAGGGAGGACTGATTCTTAGTGATGCGACGCAATGAAATAAATCTTACCTACAATGAATGGAGCTTCAGTGGATTAAAGAAGTGATTTGCTTTTAATCTGCACATATATTGCAGGTGGAGAAAATGTTTTAAAGTGTCTTTACACATACCCCACTTGGATGACGCCTTCCTGCGATCACAACCAAGCACCCTTTTAGAAGATGCTTGCCAGCCACAGACTTGTAAGTCTCTCAGCCAGCACAGCAAGAGACTCGTAATCTCAGGGTTGTGGGTTCGAGCCCCATGTTGGGCAAAAGATTCCTGCATTGCAGCGGGTTGGGCTAGAGGACCTTTGTGGTCCCTGCCAACTCTACAATTCTACGATTCTGTGATTTGAAAATAGCAGGGCCATCACCCGAAATTGTATTGATGCAATCGTACGTTCCTCACTTCATCAGTCAAATGTAAAGGTAAAGGGACCCCTGACCATTTAGGTCCAGTCATGACCAACTCTGGGGTTGTGGCGCTCTTCTCGCTTTATTGGCCAAGGGAGCCGGCGTACAGCTTCCAGGTCATGTGGCCAGCATGACTAAGCCGCTTCTGGCGAACCAGAGCAGCACACGGAAACACCGTTTACCTTTCCGCCGGAGCGCTACCTATTTATCTACTTGCACTTTGATGTGCTTTCGAACTGCTAGGTTGGCAGGAGCAGGGACCGAGCACCGGGAGCTCACCCCGTCGCGGGGATTAGAACCACCGACCTTGTGATCGGCAAGTCCTAGGCTCAGTGGTTTAACCCACAGCACCACCCGCATCCCTCAGTCAAATGTGCGTAGGAGAAAATAAATGCTCTGAATAATAATAATAATAAAGGGTAACTGGTTTTTAAACAATGCATGTCTTGCAGAAGGCATCATCTTAAGAGAGGTATCCTCTTCTCGCTCTCTCAGGAGGGAAAGCCTCCTCTTCAGTTTTATGAATCTGTGCTTCAAAAGGGCCTTGGATAATTCCCAACTGGGAAACCCAGCTACTGTCCAGTTTTAACAGTAGTCGCACGATGCTGCATGTCTGTTGGGGGACAAAAAAATTACTGGAGAAAAGGCGCATGCAACAAAGGGCTAGCCTACTTATTCTGACGTCTGGAGTAGAGAGAAGAAACACAGACTCGTCACTTTGCCCCATCAGGTTACCTTAATCTTCTCATTTTCGGTTGCTTTTGCTAGCTGATCTACAAGTTCGATGAGGCCACCCACTATTTTCTTAAATTCTGCAATTTCTGGAAAGAAGGAACAGAAACAATCAAGACCAAGGTTCTCTCTCTCCCACCACGGCTATTAAACAAACATAGGCAAGTTAGGAAGATGCTGTCATTGCTAATCGCTGTTCTTGATTTCTGAACCAGAATTCACCAGTAAACCATTCCAAGCAATGAACAGTCAAGCAATGTGTGTGAACCAGCCCTTTGACCAAACATGAATGTTGCCCCAAAGAGTGAGAGATGCAGGCCAGTGCTCGGCAGAGAGGGAACTTACTGTCTACAAATACTTTGCATTCCTCTTTCAGCTCAGTCGTTTGCTGGGACACCTCCGGGTCCAAAACCCTCAGTTTGTTCAGTTCGTCAAAGTGAAAGCCCGCTTCGCCTAGGATATCTTTGGCCATGATGGATCCTTTTTAGGCTTCTGTGCAAAATAACCAAACACAAGAAACATTTTTTTAAAAAAGGAGAGAAGGGGAAAAGAGAGATTGTATCCCTCTATATTGGGATGCTTGGGCTCCTAATAGGCTTTGATGCTTGGGCTCCTAATAGGCATTGATGCTTGGGCTCCTAATAGGCTTTGATGCTTGGGTTCCCAATAGGCTTGTCACCCATTTCCTTATTTCAATATATCCTTATGTACTCTGTGTGGAGCTTCCCTTAAGGTTGGTTCAGAAGCCACAGCCAATGCAGAATGGATCAGCAAGACTGTTGAAGGGGGTGCCTTATTGACAGCACATAACAACTCTGCTGAAAGAACTGCCAATGCATGATCAGGTGAAGGATAAGGCCGTGCTATTGGCATATAAAGCCCTGAGTAAGGCCTCATCTGAGTCAAAACAGTATCACCGCACTTTAAAAAGTTGTGCCTTTCTCCAAAGGATCATGGGAACTGTAGTTTGGTAAGGAGTTGTTTGGTGATGCCTATTCCTCTCACAGAGCTACGCTTCCTAGAGAGATTTACTTTTCAGCCAGTCTGAGAATATTTTTGCCACATTTTTCCAGGGCCAAGACCCACTTCACCAGTCAGGATGTGGTTTTAAACTCAATTTAACAATTGTAACGAAGGCCTACCATTCTTCTGCCCTTCATATAAATCAAATATGGGGAACCTTTAGCTCTGTAGATGTTGCTGCCTAGCAGGGGAGGAAGCTGTTTTTGGTGGCACCTGTGGAACTCCCTCCAAAGGGACACACCGACGGGCCCCTCTTTGGCTATGTATTTATGCATATTTATGGGAAATAAATAACATAAATAAATAGAAGCCGACTTTGTGGCAGGGAGCGTCAAAACTTTTATGTGTTTAGAAAGATGGGAGGGAGTGTCTTTACTTTATTAAAGTATTCTTGGACCACATCTCAAGGTTACAATACGAAACACATCATAAGAGGTTGAATAAAATCAAGACAACTCTTTAAAAACACACACACAAATTGACAGCTGATGAAACCTTCCTTTTACAGCTCAGCTCTGTTGTGTTTCTACTGATGATAAATCACACTGGGGCTGGGGCAGCCCTGCCAAACAGCTGATTCATGGCTCTACCCAATGGACCACTCGCCCTGAACATGAATGCTCCATTATCCCCACCTGCGGCTGAGACCCAACATAGCCAGCTTCCCCGGACCACCTAGACCGGCATCCTGTTCCGCCACAGCGGCCAACCCTTTGGCAATCGGAAGCCCACACAAATAAAGCCACCTAATAATAATAATAATTTATCCCCAACCACTCTGGGCGGCTTCCAGAAAAATATGAAAATACTGTAATACATCAAACATTAAAAGCTTCCCTAAACAGGGCTGCCTTCAGATGTCTTCTAAAAGTCTGTTAGTTGTTGTTCTCTTTGACATCTGATGGGAGGGCGTTCTACAGGGCGGGTGCCACTACCGAGAAGGCCCTCCGCCTGGTTCCCTGTAACTTGGCTTCTCGCAGTGAGGGAACCGCCAGAAGGACCTCGGTGCTGGACCTCAGTGTCCGGGCAGAACGATGGGGGTGGAGACGCTCCTTCAGGTATACTGGACTGAGGCCGTTTAGGGCTTTCAAGGTCAGCACCAACACTTTGAATTGTGTTCGGAAACGTACTGGGAGCCAATGTAGGTCTTTCAAGACTGGTGTTATATGGTCTCGGCGGCTGCTCCCAGTCACCAGTCTAGCTGCCGCGTTCTGGATTAATTGCAGTTTCCGGGTCACCTTCCAAGATAGCCCCACGCAGAGCGCATTGCAGTAGTCCAAGCAGGAGATAACCAGCTGGTCCCGTGAGATAGACTGCCCCTGAACAGGGATGCTCGTCTCTAGCTACTGCAGCTGCTAAAGGCGAGCATCATATTCCACCCCAAGCGCCACTCGAGGCCCCATCGCTTGCTGGCCAAGCAAGACAGGTGCCCCAGGGAAGCCCACGAGGATGGGCACAAAGGCAGGTAAGCAGCCCTGGCGGACGGGCTGCCTGCTGTTCTCCCAGCAACTGGCACGCAGAGGCATGGGCTACCTGCCTGCCTGCCACCCTCCTCGCCCCGCCTCCCAATGCCACCCCTATGGGGTCCCCGTCGCCCGGCTCACCTGCAGCCCCTGCGGACGCGCCAGGTGGCTCCCGGCTGCCCCTCCCTCCCTCCTCCAGCGCGGCCTTCCGCTGCCACGGCGACAGCAGCAGCAGCAGCAGCCGCCACTGGCTCCTCCTCCTCCTCCTGCCGCCCCGCCCACAAGGAACGTACCACTTAGCGAGATGGGGGGGATTGAGGAGAGAGAAGGCATCATGGGAAGTGTAGTTTCTCTAGGAAGCATCCAAAAGCAAGGAGGGGGAGCGTGAGGGATGGTGCCCGAGACGTCTGCAGAGAAACGGGGAACCATTGTATTTTAATCAATTGTTTTATACTTTATACACGCGGCGCTCTCATAAATGTGCAATTATTTGAGGTTTGTTTCTGATGCAAGGGACAAGCATGATTTTAAACAGTTTAAAATCAGGAGTGGGGAGCCTTGTTCATCTCAGGGGCAGCCATGGCAGTAGCCAGGATTTATGTTTTAATTGGGGGAGGGTGTAGAATCTTAAGTATTTTAAGTTAAGTTAAATATTTTAAGTATTTTATTGATTTACTTGATCGGGAAGGCAATTTCATCCGCTTCCCCCCTTGGATAATAATAATAATGATGATGATGATGATAAATTTTATTTATCCCCCACCCTCCCCAGCCAAGATCGGGCTTAGGGCGGCTAACACAATTTATTATTATTATTATTATTATTATTATTAGCCAAGTGGGAAGCGAGTGCAATTGCCTTCCCGATCAAGTAAATCAATAAAATACTTAAAATACTTAACTTAAAATACTTAAATTTCTACCCCCCTCCCAATTAAAACATAAATCCTGGCTACTGCCACGGCGGCCCCTGAGATGAACAAGGCTCCCCACTCCTGATTTTAAACTGTTTAAAATCATGCTTGTCCCTTGCATCAGAAACAAACCTCAAATAATTGCACATTTATGAGAGCCCTGCTTGGGGTGTTTCATGGTCTACTACTTTGGTCTTTTTAAAAAAAAAAATTAAAGGCGATCGACAGCTCTGGACTCAAAGCTTTTGCCTGGCGAGGGAGAGGGTGGGGAAAAAAAACAAAACACCAAAATGGGCAGTGCATGCTGGGAAATGTAGTCCCGTCGGCGGGCGGCTGCCGGCGCGCGCTGCACGCTGGGATTTGTAGGCCGAGGCGCCTGACTGGGAAGGGCGGCTTGTGGCTGGAGCTGCTCGTTCCTGAGCTCCGCCTTTCGGCCGGGTCTGGGAAGCTTGAGGGGCGCGCCGGGTGGCTGGTTTCGCTCGCAGCCGGTTCTGCTCAGCCCCCGTCGCTTCCCGGTGCGAGGCGGAGGCCTCAGTGGAGCAGCAGCGCCGGTTGACTCTCGAGTCGGGTAAGGTAAACAGCCGGGGGTTGGAGGGGCCAGTGGGGAGGCGGGCGGGCCCGCTTGAGAAAGTGGCGTTGTGTTTGCGTTTAGCGGGCGAGGGAGTGGGGCGGGAGGGCGGAAAGTTGGCTGGTGGGTGAGTAAATTTGGCCGAGAGAGCTGATTGGCTGTTGGAAGGGGGTGGGGGTCAGAAGTAGGTCAGCCATGGAGGAAAAGGGAGGTAAATATTTGGGGAGGCGGAAATAAAGAATGGCTGCTGCTCCGGCTTTCTCCTGCGTGGTTGCTCCTTTAAACAGGGGTAAGTGGGAGCACCCCTTCATGGATTACTGCCTTGCGTGGCGAAGGGGCTTGAATAACTCAGAGAAGCTATGAACTATGCCGTGCAGGGCACCCAAGATGAACAGGTCATAGTGGAGAGTTTTGACCAAACGTGATCCACCTGGAGGAGGAACCGGCAAGCCACTCCAGTATCCCTGCCAAGAAAACTCCATGGACAAAGACACTGCAGATGGTGACAGCAGCCACGAAATTAAAAGACGCCTGCTTCTTGGGAGAAAAGCAGTGACAAACCTAGACAGCATCTTAAAAAGCAGAGACATCACCTTGCCAACAAAGGTCCGTATAGTAAAAGCTATGGTTTTCCCAGTAGTGATGTATGGAAGTGAGAGCTGGACCATAAAGAAGGCTGATCGCCAAAGAATTGATGCTTTTGAATTATGGTGCTGGAGGAGACTCTTGAGAGTCCCATGGACTGCAAGAAGATCCAACCTATCCATTCTGAAGGAAATCAGCCCTGGGTGCTCACTGGAAGGACAGATCCTGAAGTTGAGGCTCCAATACTTTGGCCACCTCATGAGAAGAGAAGCCTCCCTGGAAAAGACCCTGATGTTGGGAAAGATGGAGGGCACAAGGAGAAGGGGACGACAGAGGACGAAATGGTTGGATAGTGTTCTCGAAGCTACCAGCATGAGTTTGACCAAACTGCAGCAGGCAGTGGAAGACAGGAGTGCTTGACATGCTCTGGTCCATGGGGCCACGCAGAGTCGGACACGACTAAACAACTAAACAACAACAACAAACAAAGTGGGAGCAGGAAGTTCCACAGGTCCTGCGCTGATAGGGAGAGGCGACACCGGTTTCTTTCCTGCTGGCTGTTTAAACCAGCAAGAGAGCCGGGTGGCTGCAGAGCTGGGGTCGATAGAAATCCCACAGTGTGGCCGAGAGAGGTCGGGGAAGCCGCACCTGTTGGATTTCTGCTGGCTCTTACCGACCTGCAAGAGGGCCAAATAAATATGGAGCGCTGGAGAGAAAGAAGACCTGCCATTCACCCTCCCTTTTGAAACCATCACAATGAAGATATTTTCCATTTGGGCACCTTATTGCAGTTCATTCCCACTCCCTGACCTCCGTTTTTTAAAACTTGTAAACCTCAGCCCTGGGATCTATCTGTGACCCTCCAGGCCTCTCTTTCTGGCCCTTGAAACTTTGTTGGGGCAGCATTGTCCACCAGCCCTGCTTCACCCCCAACTCTGAAGTGTTTTTTGCTGGGCTGGGGTGTATGTTCTTGAAGAATGCTTCTTGCTCCCCTGACTGGAGGATAAAGAGAGGGGTGTGTGCACACAGAACAAATTTACATTACTTGCTCCTCCAACTTTTGCATCTGGGTCCTCCCACGCTGCCATGTGGACTTCTGAGGATTGCCCACATGGGGATGTGGCCCTTGACTTAACAAACACCCCCATCCCTGATTTAATTAATTTCCTTTTAAAGTTTTTGCATGTTCTTTTCCTGCAGCCTGTAACCATTACCCCCTTGGTTCTTCCCAACGCTCCCTCAACCGACTGACCTTTTTTACAGTGTTAGCCTTACATCTGCCCCACCCCTTCAGCCATTCAGTAAATCACATGAATGAATGGGTCAGTGATAGTTAAGTAAATAGGCAACAATGCAGAATGGGAAAATCCGGTGTGTAGAAAGTAAGTTTGAAAGGTTCCGATTTCCTTTTTCAACATGGGTGTGTGAGATGAAGCCTGGTTTTGTTCTGTTTTCCCTACAAGAGTGTTGTCACTTGGTGAATGAAGCTACTATTGGTATAGATTTTTTGCCTTCCTTGCTGCCTTGGCTGAGATTCTTTCCCCTCAGGGTAGGGTGATGTTGGGTCAGAAGGCTGAAGCCTAATATTTAAAATATACATATCAATATGTTCTCTACCAGGCATAGGCAAACTGGGCCCTCCATATGTTTTTGGGACTACAACTCCCATGATCCCTGGCTAACAGGACCAGTGGTCAGGGATCATGGGAATTGTAGTCCCAAAACATCTGAAGGGCCGAGTTTGCCTATGCCTGTTCTGTACCAACTACATCAGCTCTTGGGTATGCCAAGCGTCTCAATGCAATGCTTACTTATTTCAGTCCTTTATCCAGAAGCATGAAAACTAGATTCTTCTTTTATTTTTAGGGAAAGGACCACAGCTCAGTGACAGGACACCTGCTTTGCATGCAGAAGGCCCTGGGTTCAATCCCCAATAGGGATTGTAACTCTGGAGAGCCACTGCCAGTCAGTGTAGACAATACTGTGCTAGATGGACCAGTGGTCTACCTCTGTACAAAGCAACTTCCTGTTCTCATAAGAGGAATGTCTGGTGTTGGGCTGCGTAATCGCATTATCGGCCCATGGACCCACTCATGACTCAGTTTGCTGGAGGACACAGCACACAGACTGTTTATTATAACCACTGCATTCTCCCAAAGGTCACTTATCTCTGCATTCCCTTGCAATCGAATATTTCCGTGGCCATTCTCGGTACAGCAGGCTTCTCACGCCCTTTCCCAAATGCCATTTGCATGCCACGCTTGGATATGGAAATGGGGATGCTGGAAATAGAAGCTTGTTAAGCCTTCGGTCATTTCCAGTTTGTGTGCGTGTCACAAATGCAAAAATGCACTGGAGGACTAGGGGAAGCAGAGGAAATGCTTCTATTGTGTGGGACAGTCTTGAGTCCGGCCCATTACGTCATCCTGGAAGGCTGGGAAGGGGCCCCAGGTTCCTGCCGCTGTTTGGAGATGCGTGGATTGAGTTGTGGACTTTGGTCTCATCCAGACGGCAGTTTACTGATCTGCCGGCTGGCTGGCGCTCTGCACCATTGCAGCTTAGAAAAGGCAGGTACCTTTCCCCCTTTGCTTAGCACCAGCTTTTATAGAACTTTTCACAGCTGCTTAGGTATTACACATCTCAATTTGTCCTTACGGCACCCCTGTAAGGTTTTTATTCAAAGTATTGTTTTATTTTATTTGTTCAAAACATTTTTGCTCTCCTGAAAAGGGCTGCTGCCCCTCAGGCTTCCGATCCCAGAAACGCAGCACAAAAGGAAAAGGGATTGGGCTGGAGGAGGTAGAAAGCAAATGCAAGTTCTGGTTCTTAGGCAGAAGGTTCTTACCGGTGCTCCTTCTGGTGGGAAGAGGGGAAGCTAGCTCCCTGCTGTTGCTGCTGCTGCTGTTGCTTGGCCACTGGATGGGCTTGAACTGCTCTTCCTCTGGGGTTTCAGCCTCCCGGTGGCAATTAGACCCCTGGCTGATGGCAGAAGCCAGAATGTGCTGCCCATCAGCTCTGCAGTCCCTGGGCAACTGGGCAACAAATATATGGAGATTGCCGGGGCGCCGATTCCTCTGCCCTATACTTACATTCTCTGCTGGTGAGACCACACTATCCTTTTCTTGAGCGGTAGGGCTTTCAACAGCCAGCCTGGGAACTTGGAGCTAGTGGGCTCATTGCCCTCATTGTAATCACAAGGACTAGCAACTTGGTTTCGTGAGAAACCTGGCTTTAGCAAATGTTCTAGATGGCTCTTGGATAAGGCTTGAGAATGATTCCCTGCTAGGAAGCTTTGCCTTTGGAGAACTCAACGAGCGTTGTTTGCACTTTTCCGAGCCTTGTCCTCTTTCAGTCATTGAGGGCTGGCCACTTGCTTTTTGCAAGTGCTGCATGGAATGAGGCTGATGTGCCATTTGGTTTCCAGCTTCCGTTCAGGGCACTGCCATTAACCAGCAACGTCCCAAACGGTTTGGGATGTGGGTCCCTTGGGGACAATAACCTTCTGTACATTTCTCCTGGCAGGCTCTGGTCATCCTCACCTGAGCCCCAGATTCCCTCAACCTTGTGGGTCATGGCTGGTAGCAACCAGGCGGGAGCATTTTCTGTTGTGCCTTGGCAACCTATCCGTCAATCATCTGACACCATAATGATGTCAGGCGACTGATAGGTGGGTTCTGCCACCACTTACCTTTTAATTTTGGCTCCCAGGATTGTGGACAGATAACAATCTCGTCCATTGAGCCCAGAAAGCTAGGTCACTAAGCCAGCCAAACCTTGGCGCCTGCGTGGGCTCATATTAGAATTATCGGAGTCTTGCTTGTATTCACTGTGCAAAGAGAAATAAAGTTCTGATCTGGACCATCCACTATGTCTCTCATTTTCTCTTCCTCTCCCTTTCTCTGTTCAGTTTCTTGGCTTCAGGGGCAAACTGCTTCTGGGAATACTCTCCTTGCCCAGCCAGTGACCTCGTGGCTCTCCAACCTCCCCCCACAACCACGGCGGAGTCGGTCAAGCCCACCCTCTGCAGAGTTGTCATCTACTTGCAGAAGGAGATGTCCGGAGACACCTGCCTGGCGGCCACCTGTCCCTCACCAGGAGCCAAGCCCAAGGGCTGCGGCTTCAAAGGCGGCACCCTGGGCAACAAGTACGTGCGGCTCAATGTTGGCGGGTCCCTCTACTACACCACGGTGCAGGTGCTGACGCGGCACGACACCATGCTGAAGGCCATGTTCAGCGGCAGGATGGAGGTGCTTTCGGACAAAGAAGGTGAGCCAGGGGCCAGTGCTGGCAGCCAGTGTTAGAAGCTCGGGTGCAAAAGCTAAACCTAGATTGTGGTTGCCACAATGAAATGTCTTAAGCAACTTTTTTTCACCCCAATGAGATTTAGTATTACTGGTGTTGTTATTGTTCTTTTCATTTCTATAATGCTTTATATTTTAAATTTAAAAAATGGTTTACAACACATTAAAGCATCAAATAAAACAGAATATAACAAATTCTACCTGCCCGGGGTTTGAGATCTTCAGCAAAGGGCCTTGTCTCAGTCCTGCCACCCTCACAGGCATGCTTTGTGGGGATGCAGGAGAGGGGCTTCTCGGTGGCTGCTCCCATACTCTGGAAGTCTCTCCCTAGAGAAGCCAGACTGGCTCCCTCCTTGCTGCCCTTCTGCCGGCAGGTAAATACTTTATTGCTCCAACAGGATTTTGGAAACTGCTTTTAATGAAAGGGCTGGTGCCGTGTTGTTTTTATTGTAATTATTGGTATGTTTTTAAACAGATTTTATATATACAGTGGTACTTTGGTTTTAGAACAGCCTTGTTTAAGAACTGTTCAGTTTACGAACTCCGCAAAACCGGAAGTAGTGTCCCGGTTTGCGAACTTAACTCGGTCTAAGAACGAAATTCGAATGATGGAAGAACACCGGTGGAGGGAGGCCTCATTAGCAAAAGTGCACCTCGGTTTAAGAACGGTTTCGGTTTAAAAATGGACTTCTGGAACAGATTAAGTTTGTAAACCGAGGTACCATTGTAGTCTGAATTCTGTCGACGCATACTTATTTTCCAGTGATGTATTTTTCTGTGTTTTTAGCTGTTCTTGTATTTATCTGTAAGCAGCCTTGAGTACTGTTAGGGGAAAAGGTGGCGTATAAATAAATATAACAATGAAGAACCCTTTAAACCAGGGTTGGGATGGGTGCAAGCTTTTTCTTGCCTGTTGTCGATCAGCTTCCACTCCTACATGATGCCAGCTCAGATTGCAGCTTTCTTTTCTTCTCCTGCTCTCACAGGCTGGATCCTCATTGATCGCTGCGGGAAGCATTTTGGGACCGTTTTAAGTTACCTCCGAGACAACACGGTTGCCCTCCCGAAGAACCGGCAGGAGGTCAAAGAGCTAATGGCTGAAGCCAAATATTACCTCATCCAGGGCTTGGTAGACCTCTGCCAGGCCACCCTGCAGGTGAGAGCTGCATGCGTGTAGCATTAGGGGGACCCTTGGAGGTCATAGAATCATAGAACTAACTTTAGGGTCGGAAGGGCACCCAGGAGTCATCTAGTCCAACCCCCCCTGAAATGCAGGAATCTCAGCTAAAGCCTCCATGACAGATGGCCATCCAACCTCTGCTTAAAAACCTCCAAGGAAGGAGAGTCCATCACTTCCCAAGGGAGACCATTCAGCTGTTGAACAGCTCTTACTAGCCATCTATTCAGTGCAGGAATCCCCCAACTGCAGCATTCCTGACAGATGGCTGCCCAGCCTCTGACATGGGAAAGGGCCATAGAGCTCCTGGGTCCCAGGGTCAATCCCCAGCATCTCCTGGAGGGCCACTGCCAGTCAGTGTAGACAGTACTAGACTAGGTGGATCAATAGTCTGACTCAGTATAAGCCAGCTTCTTAAGGTCCTAAATATCTCCTGCAAATACTTCCTTTGTCTCCCTGTGGAGCAGCTCCTGCACTGATTTTGAGGGCCACCGACATTGTGAGAGACCTGTGGGTGCAGTCCCAGTCCCCCATTCCTCTTTTACACCAGCTGCAGGGGACCTTAGGCCCTCCAGTTGTTGCCAAACTACAGCTCCCATCAGCCCCTGCAAACATGACCAATGATCAGGGATGGTGGGAGTTGTAGTTCAGCAAGGGCATAGGTTCCCCCGCACCTGTTTTACATACTCGGCAACCGTGTGGGGAGGGCGACGAAGTGCATTTTTAACCACCTCCTTCAACTGGATCTTAGAGAGTTCTAACTTTTGAAACTCTTATCCCCTCGCAAGTGTGCTTAGCGTGGTTTTCAGGCTGGGTATTGACTTCTGCGTTTTGCAGGCTCATCTGTCCTGGGTGCTTTTAAGTTGAGATTCCTGCCTTGCTAGATGTTGTGCTAGATGTCTTTTGGGGGGTCCCTTCCAAATCTACGATTCTGTGATCCCCCAAAGAAGGGGACACCGAACCTGTACTCACCTGCCTGTGTGCCTGCAATTCTCTTCCGCAGGACAAGAAAGATTCGTACAAGCCCGTCTGCAACATCCCGGTCATCACGTCACCCAAAGAAGAGGAGAGGCTCATCGAATCCGCAATGAAAGTGGGTGCTTTTCCTTCCAGGTCTTGTTCTTGAATTTCCAGAGATGGGGAATTTGTGGGTTGGGGTACCCCAGGAAGACCCAGAAAGGGGAGATAGAAGGCTTGAGTGGAGCCCTTGACTGGCAATATGCTGCTGAACCACAGCTCCCATCAGCCTCAGCAAGTGTGGCCAGTGGCCAAGGATGATGGGAGTTGTAGTTCAGCAGCATCCAGAGGGTCAAAAGGATCCCCACCATTTTAACATTCCACAGTGCCCTGGAGCCAGGGGTGGGGAACCCCAGACCCCGGAGCCAAACGACTCTCTCCGGAACCCTCTGAGCTCCCACCAAGCCAGACATCCCTTACCACCCCTACTTCACACCCCTGAGTGTTTTTTCCTGGCTGGAACGTGTCTTTGAAGTCCAAAAATGCTCCTTGGGGAAGACTACAGGGAGGGGCATGTCAGTGTGTGTTGAAACTAACCGACTACACCAGGGGTCAGCAACCTTTTTCAGCTGTGGGCCGGCCCACCGTCCCTCAGACCATGTGGTGGGCTGGACTATATTTTTTGGGAGGAAATGAACAAATTCCTATGCCCCACAAATAACCCAGAGATGCGTTTTAAATAAAAGGACACATTCTACACATGTAAAAACACGCTGATTCCCAGACCGTCCGCGGGCCAGATTGAGAAGGCGATTGGGCCACATCCGGCTCCCGGGCCTTAGTTTGCCTACCCCTGGACTACACAAAGGCAATATTTGCATGTGTGGCCCTGCCTACTTTTGTCTCTGGCCCTGCCCACTACTGGCATGTGGCCCTCAGGAGGTTAGCCAGGAGGGAATGTGGCCCTAAGACAAAAAAGGTTCCCTTTTACTGTTTGTGGAGAAACAGGGAGCCTCCTGGCCACCCTTGGGTGTGTTTGCCGCCGCCGCCGCCGCTACTGACAAATAGGCTCAGGAAAGTGCCATATGAAGGGGGCTCACCAGAGACCCCTTTGCCCAGGAGAGGCCCTGACTGGGCAGCATGACCTAGCCACCTTCTTCCTCAGCCGGTAGAGCCCGAGACTTAATCTCAGGGTGGTGGGTTTGAGCCTCATGTTGGGCAAATGATTCCTGCATTGCAGGGGGTTGGGCTGGATGACCCTTGTTGTCCCTTCCAGCTCTATATTTCTGACACTTCCCCTCTTCCTTCCAGCCTGTGGTGAAGCTGCTGTATAACAGGAGCAACAACAAGTATTCCTACACAAGGTAAAGTCTCTGCTGTCTCCCTAAGAACATAAGACGAGGCTGCTGGATCAGGCCTGTGGCGCATCTAGTCCAGCATCCTGTTCTCACGGTAGTTTGAGAAATATCTGACATCCTCCCCACAGTGTTGAATTTATTGTTTCTGGTAGTAGATGTGAAGGACGATGAACCCGGGCTTATTTCATATTTACTCCATGTTGGTTTCAGCTGGAGCAAACCTCTCTCTCTTTTTAATATTTGGAAAGGTTTGATTTAATTGCTGTGTGAAACAGCACAGCTCTCCCAATTCAAATTTAAAATACCGTGGAGGATAGGCAGTTAATAGTCTGATCTGCTATAAACAGCTTCCTATTTATTTTATTTGCCCGTCAGTCCTAGCATTGTCCACTCTGACTGGCAGCAGCTGCCTACAGTCTTGGCCATACATTGCCCTGCTACCAGTTCTTTTCTTTCTTTTTAATTTTTATTTTAACTGGAAATGCTCAGCCTGTTCTTGTTGAGTACCTGGGGCAAGCGGATCTTCCACTGCTCACTTGGTCTCCTTCAGATAAAGAATGTGAGGACGGGGTTCTTGTGCTTGGGGTGTTTAGCATGTGAAGGCTAGCATCGTGTAATGGGGTTGAAGTTTCCAGCTAGGGAGCCCTAGGTTCAAATACCTGCTGAGCTGTGAATCTTGCCAGGCAGCTTTGGGTCAGTCACCCATCTTCTCAGCCCAACCTACCTAAAACGGTTATTGTGAGGATTAAAATAGGGAGAGGGACCTCTGAGCTCTTTTTGGGGGGGGGAAGGCAGAATCCAGATGTGAAAAATGGTTATTTACTCAATTTATATCCTGCCCTTCCTTGCAAATGAGCCCAGGGCAGAAAACACATCATGGCAACTTCTCTTTAAAAAAGTATTCCGATAACAGTTAAAACATTCAGCCAGTGCTTTCAGGGTTGCCAGGAACTGTGTCTTTCAGCCATCAAACACCTAGGGGAAACAGGAATGTTTTTAACATCCTCCTGAAAGTCAGTAGCGAGGGTGGGAGACATACCTCCCCAGGGAGGGCATTCCACAAACAGGGGAGCCGCCACCAAAAAGGCCCTGTCACAAGCCATTGATCCACATACGTCATTCCTCTTTATAAAAAATCATTTTTTCAGCACTTCTGACGACAATTTGTTGAAGAACATAGAATTGTTCGATAAGCTCTCCCTCAGCTTCAACGGGAGAGTCCTCTTCATCAAAGACGTGATCGGGGATGAGATCTGTTGCTGGTCATTCTACGGTCAGGGGAGGAAGTTGGCCGAAGTCTGTTGCACATCCATAGTTTATGCTACGGAGAAGAAGCAAACCAAGGTATGTTGACCTTGTGGTTTCTGTTGGGGGCGGGGCTATCAACACGGACATCCCTCTCTGTGTGGCTTCTTCCTTCTGGGCAAATTTCAGGGGAGGATTTTACGGTGCCTCCATAGGCCAGGGAAAGAGCCAATATCAAAAGCACATGTAAGTAAAGGTAAAGGGACCCCTGACCATTAGGTCCAGTTGTGCCTGACTCTGGGGTTGTGGCGCTCATCTCGCTTTATTGGTCGAGGGAGCTGGCATACAGCTTCCGGGTCATGTGGCCAGCATGACTAAGTCGCTTCTGGCAAACCAGAGCAGCACACGGAAATGCTGTTTACCTTCCCGTTGGAGCGGTACCTATTTATCTACTTGCACTTTGATGTGCTTTCAAACTGCTAGGTTGGCAGGAGCTGGGACCGAGCAACAGGAGCTCACCCCGTCGCGGGGATTCGAACCGCCGACCTTCTGATTGGCAAGCCCTAGGCTCTGTGGTTTAACCCACAGCGCCACCCGCGTCCCTCTCAAAACACATGGATTATTAAGTTATATATGGTCCAAAGCACATGTATTGGACCATATATAACTTAATAATCCAATAAGAACATAAGACAAGGCTGCTGATCAGGCCAAGGGGCCCATCTAGTCCAGCCGCCTGTTCTCACGGCGGCCTGCCAGATTAATTTATTTCAGAAGGTTTGTGCACGTCTTGATTGTAAAAAGCAAATATAAAAAATCTAAAACAACAAACATGCAAAACAGTAATATAAAACTTTCAAAAAGTTAAAATAACAATAGACCAAAGGCAGTCAAGGGAATTCTGGGCATTCTTGCTTTGACTGTCCCCGCTGCGTTTGACTTGCAACAGTCTGAAGCAGGGAGGGTGGCATGTGAAACAAAAAAGCAGAGCAGGGTGCCAAATTTCACACACCAGTGTCGAACTAATGAGTCCTTGGGGATGGGAAAATCTGAGGGCTCCAATTTGATATGTTTGTGCTTTCTTTTTTTGTTTTTTCCCTTGAATTTTTATTAAAGCTTGAAGAAACAGTATACAGAAATAAAAATTTTTAAAAAGCAGTATACTGAAATAAGCAACAAATATCAAGCCGTTTTAAACATTAAAATTAAAAGAAAATAGATAAAGAAGAGAAGAATAAAAGGAGAAAACTTCCTATTCTCTGTCTATGAGCTTTAAAAAATTGTGCAAAATTCTTAATTCATATTGGGGGGGAAGTAGCTGAAAGGACTTACTCCCTCTGGCCTCCGTTATTAGTATTTATTAAATTTGCTTGTCGCTTTTTTTCTTTGCTATGGCAAGCCAAAGCAGCTTATATTTTAAAAATCCATACATTAAAATAGGTGGTGGTGGTGATTATTTTCTGTTCTTGTTTGCATTCTGTGTTTTTATCTTGTATTTTTAGTCTGTGGGCTGTCCTGAAATCCACGGCAGAAGGGTGGTTATTTATTTATTTATTTATTTATTTATTTATTTATTTATTTATTTA
>JAXCMG010000018.1:8219939-8281257 GCA_034642415.1 Podarcis siculus
TTATTTATTTATTTATTTATTTATTTATTTATTTATTTATTTATTTATTTATTTATTTTTGAATTTATATACTGCCCTATACCCAGGGGTCTCAGTGCAGTTCACAGAATAAAATCAAGATATAAAACCACAAAATACATAATAAAAATAAAAACAACAACCCAATAGCCCCCCCCAAAAAACCCCCACACCACATTTAAAAGGGCATAGGATGTAAATCAGATCAACCAAAGGCCTGGTTAAAAAGGAACATTTTTGCCTGGCGCCTAAAGGTGTACAATGAAGGCACCAGGCAAACTTCCCTGGGGAGAGCATTGCACAGATGGGGAGCCACCGCAGAGAAGGCCCCGTTCTCGTGTTGCCACCCTCCGGACCTCTCATGGAGGAGGCACACGAAGAAGAGCCTCAGAAGACGATCTCATGGTCAAAGTAGGTTCGTATGGAAAGAGGCGGTCCTTGAGGTATTGCGGATCAATAAATAATAATAATGCATGAAAGCATCCTACTCACTCTAAAAGGCCATAGCTAAAAAGCCAAAGGCCTGGATAAAAGGGAAGGTTCTTGCTTGACACTTGAAGATACGTAACAGGGGTGCCTGGCAAGCCTCCTTGGGGAAAGCGTTCCACAAACATCGGTGAAGAAGGGTGACCTTTGGTGCGTTTGCTCCTCCCAGTAACCCCCTCGACTCTTTTCTCCCTCCAGGTCGAGTTCCCCGAGGCCCGCATCTACGAGGAGACCCTGAACGTCCTGCTGTACGAGACTCCCCGGGTGCCCGACAACTCCCTGCTTGAGGCGACCAGCCGGAGCCGCCCCCAGGCCTCCCAGAGCGAAGACGATGACGGCAGCTTTGAGCTGCGCGACCGCGTCCGGCGCATCCACGTCAAGCGCTACAGCACGTACGACGACCGGCAGATAGGCCACTAAGCCCACGCAGTGCGGGGCGGGGGAACCTCGCAAGGGATGACGCCCTTTTCCGCAAGGGTCCGGCTGGCTTCGAAGCAGGGGAACTGTCCTCTGCACCTCCACTACTTCCAACCCTGCCTCCCCAAGAACAATTCTGTGCTCAGGACGGTTCCTGCCCTGCACCCAAGCCGGCGTTCCTTCATCGCGCCGGAGCTCCGCTTCACTTCTGATTCCGGCAGTACAAATCAAGGTGCTCTGAAGGCCTGCAATCCACAATGCCAGCTTCCAAAACCTTACCAGCCGTAATTGTTCTTCTGAGACTTAACTTCTCTTCTAGAAGCTGCTGAACAACTTATTTCTGGCTCGAGAAGAAGCTGCGGTTTCCTTCCTTCCCCTCTGAGAGTGGTTCTTCCAGGGGGGGAACCATCTTGGGCTGGGTGGCCTCAGACTCTGCTTGGAGAACCCTCTTTTTTTGTTTGTTAGGTTTTTAGAATCTAGGTGCTGAGGATGGTGAGCAAAAGCTGAACACTAGTTTTCCTTACGTAGGGCAAACACTACACACACCCGTTACAGAATGCTCTTTGCCAGAGCTGGAAGAATTTCAGGCCCGAACCCTGACTTAAATATTTTGTTACGTAATGCCAAGGAACAATGGGAAAGCCAACTGGGACTGGTTTCTGGTGAAAAGTGAGCCCATCCTCCTATCCCGGTCCTGAAAGGATTGTGTGTCCGGCGAGGTGGGATGGAGAGGCAGAAGAGAAACAGGGGTGTAGCAAAATGCATCCTTTTTCGATTTTGCCCCGAAAACCGGTTGAGGAGCTTACGCGTTTTGTGCATGGGGAGGGGTTGCTCATCCAGCAAGTTTGCCTGCCTCAAAGTGCTGTTTCTAGTCCTAAACATCTGCTATTGGTCAATGGGCATTATCATTAGATCAGAGGGCAGGAGCTCTGTTTTTTGCTTTCCAGAGTTATGTTCACTCTGAGTTTATTTGTTGGGGAGTGCGGGCCATGGCCCAAAGTGGGTGAGGCCACCCCCTCTACCTCCAACACCCTGCTCCTCCATCCCTTTTCCTCCCTTCATAGCGGACTGCTGAGAGAGAGAGATGGCTCTTGCCATGAGACTGAAACGACCCCTTGTAGAGTGAGACAAAGTGCACATTGGTGGCAGTGGTGGAGGGACATACCCATTATACTGTTTGCTCAAGGTGCAGATTCGCTAGAGAAATACAGTCAAAAGCCAGCAGGGCAACGCCCTACTCGATCGCCAATCAGTTCAGTTTGGGGAAAACAATCACATTTTTATACTGCATTGTGTTTGCGGCAGTGAATCCACACCACAATGAGTGTTGTATGCAAGATGGAGATGGAGGCAAGGATGGTGCGGGGGGGGAGAGATATTAGGCCAGGTGGGGGGGTACTTTTGGCCCCATGCTGCTGAACCACAACTGGCCCCTGGCCATTGGCCATGCTTCCTGGATAGGCCTTGGTTCATACTGTATGGGAGCAGGGGATGATGGGAGTTGTGGTCCGGAACATCTGGCAAACACCACTATCCTGGCCACCCAGCCAAAGAGCACGTGAGTTGAATTCTCCGTGATGACTCCTAGCTGTGCTCTATACCTCCCTGTTTAGGCAGGCTGCCCAGGCCAGGTGCGGGGAACTGTTTGCCCCTCCGGATGTGGCGGAACTGCAGCTTCCATCAGCCTCGGCAAGCGTGGCCAGCGGCCTGGGATGATGGGAGTTGTAGTTCAGCCCGAGGGCCAAAAGGTCCCCCCTGTGTGGTCCAGGCCAGCAGGTTCTTTGAGGTGCATAGGAGTGAGGAGGGCTCCTTCCCCACAAGTATAGGCTGGACCAGAATTTGTGGGGTCACTGGTAGCAGCGGTTAGCGGGTTGTTAACCCTCGGTGGTTAGATGGTGGTTTAATTTTCACCCAAGGTAAGTCGCTGCTTCTGGTTAACCCATGTTTGGCTGAACGTGCAATGGGTTATATATCCGGTAACTCGGATCATGACACCTTGTGCTCCTGGCACAGAACAAATAAACAATATTCTGTATCGCACAGGCCTAATTTTCTCTTGTAACCTGTATACAATCATGGAAAGATTTATATATATGTTTTTACATTTTTGTGGGAAGGAGCAAGCTACTAAGAAAGGCACAAAAATCCCATATCCTCTTGCCCAGCTGTTGCTTGTAGAACTGACTATTGAGAAGAAGAGCATGGAGACATTCAAGGTTTTTCTAAGTATCCATGAGGGCGAGAAACATGAGGCTGGGATGGTGTTTTAAAACTGAGGCTTGATTCTGAAGCCTGTGCTAGATTTCTCTGCTTGGGCATGACCCTTTGCATGTATTTATTGACTTATTTTACATATTAGATACACACCCCTATTTGGAAGGCCTCAAGACTGCACTGCAATGGCTACCAATATGATTTTCTTTAAAAGTAAAAAAAGGGGAGATTCTTACGGAATTGCTGTATGCAATACCCAACCTTCCACTTGCAAAAAAAATGGATGCAATTGCCCCTTGATTATTTTTAATGTTCCAATAGGGATATTCCGGGCCCCCCCATGTCTTTCAAAAATGCTGTAGAATTAGATGTCTTCTGGCAAATTCAACATCTGTCATGTGTTCTCCTTTTTTTGCATCACCCAGTGCCAGAATGGAGCTTCAAAATACATCAGAGCCGAGTGCAATCACTGCTTACTCATAACTCAGCCATTCTTTCTCCTGCCCCCTCTCTCCCCATTTTTGAGCTATTTTCATAAGCATTTCCCAGGAGGAAAGAATGCAAGCCTCTCAACACAAATTTTCTTCCCATTAAGACAAACGTGGGTCTTAAATGGAAAACGTTTTATACGTTGGTGGGGTCTGTAATCATTTTAAACAGAAATTCGCCCGAGGCCCTGCCTGCCTGCTGCAGGTGGCCTGTATGTTTATTGCAAGTGCATGAAATTCTGATGACCAGGATGGAAATACCTGTTCTGTCCTCACTTTTGCAAGGTCTGGGATTTGTCTAGTTGAGTGTCCAATGCACAAGTCCTTTCTATATTTACCGTATTTTTTGCTCTATAAGACTCACTTTTTCCCTCCTAAAAAGTAAGGGGAAATGTGTGTGCATCTTATGGAGCGAATGCAGGCTGCGCAGCTATCCCAGAAGCCGGAACAGCAAGAGGGATTGCTGCTTTCACTGTGCAGCGATCCCTCTTGCTGTTCTGGCTTCTGGGATTCAGAATATTTTTTTTCTTGTTTTCCTCCTCCAAAAACTAGGTGTGTCTTGTGGTCTGGTGCGCCTTATAGGGCGAAAAATACGGTAATTCTTCAAACTCCAGAGGAAATCCAGTACCAGCCCCCTAGATGTTTATTTGGACTCCAACTCCCATCAGCCCCAGCCAGAATGGCCGGCAACCAGGGATGTTAGGAGCTGTAGTCCAGCAGCATCTAGAGGTCCTCTGTCTTTGCAGGCACCCCCCTGTTCTCATTAGGCAGATGTGGAGAACCTGTTGTCCAGCCAGGTTGTTGCCGAACTACAACTCCCATCATCCGTGGCCACTGGCTGTGCTTGCTAGGGGCTGATGGGGACTGTATTCCAGCAACATCTGGAGGGTCAAAGGTTTCCCACATGTGCTTGGCCATGCAGAAGGTCACGGGTTCCACCTCTGCCATCTCCTGGTAAAGCGAGGAATGTTCACCCTCCGAAAACCTGGAGGGCCACTTCCAATCAGTGCAAAATAACTGAGCTAGCTAGATGCTGGTCTCAAATTCAACCCCTGGCATCTCCAGTTAGGGCTAGGAATTTTCTCTGCCTGAAAAGCTGCTACCAGAAAGTGTCGACAATGCTCTGCTTGATGGACCAATGATCTGAATCCTATTAAGGCAGCATCCTCTGTTCCTTATGTCTTCGAAAACTTTGGTGGGCTAGCTGGCTTAAATAAGGCTCACCGTCTCCTCCTCTGCCTCAGCTCCCTTGGTCCTCAATTCCACATCCTTAAAAACCCACTTTAAAATCCCCAGAGGCAGGGATGGGGCAATGATGGGAGATTCAGTCCCGCAGCATGTGACGGGCCGCTGGTTGCCTGCCCCGGTTTAGAGATTGGCGATGAAATGGCATGTTTAACAGTTGCACAAAGTACTTGGCAGAGCGGCTCACGCCTGGCTTACTCAGCGAGCTTACTCAGAAGTAAATCCCATTAAAAGAGCAAAATGTGATTTGCTCGAGGCTGCACGATTGTCTCCTTGGGGCTTTAGTGCTTTTTCCTAGCTTGCTTTAAGAACTAAATTACATCCCCTGTCAACAGTGTCTGCAAACAGCACAGAAGCCATGAGATATTGCAAGAGCTAAAAAAACCAAGCAGAAACAAATTTGGTTGTTTGCCGATGATGCACGTCTTTGCACTTTGATCCTTGGGATGTGCTGGTTTTTTAGGACCCATCTTATGACTGAAATGTGTATTTAATAAAGGGTTTCCCAGGCAATCTCAGATCCAGGTGCTTCTGACATCAGAAGAATGTCATCCTTTGGATGGTCTGGCTTGCTCTGGGAACCTCAACCTCGTGATGATTCCTTCATTGACCAGGATGACAGGGCTTTTGTGGTGGTAGCCCCCAGCTGAGATAACCAGTTGCTTTCAGAGGAGGTCTGCCAAATTTCAGCATCTTGGCCCTTTTGAAAACTGGATCTAAAGACTGCTCAACTTAGCCTTTATATTATGGCTAGCCAATGTGGTGCCTGCCAAATATTATGGACTTCCCATTACCCTTGACCACTGGCCATGCCCTAAAGGCTAGCAGGTTTATTGTGGCATAAGCTTTTTTGGTCTGCTGAGCCCACATGAATGCTTGTCCTCAGTTGGAAGATATGTACACACAGAGAGAGTAACTGTAGGGAAATTGAAGCAAACTGCAGAGGCCAAAATGGCCGTGAAATCCAACAAGTTTGCTCTGCGATACCCTACACTAGAGAAGCACAGTGAATTTACAATGACATAACAGTGATGACACAATCTGGGTTGCCCTGGGCAAGATAAGCGACTAACAAATTCAATAAATAAAATAATCTTCCTAGTTTTGTTATGCTAAGTTGACACCTGATTTAGGATACAAAGTCCTGGTGCTGATCGAATCCTAAACAAAGAATCAAACCCCAGATGGGTGGGGTATTATTATTATTTATTAAACTTCCAGTGGTGGTGCTGGAACATCTCAGTAAGCTGTCGCCCTCAAAACTTGCATTTTAAAGTTAGTACTTTTTCCACACCCACCCAAAAAAAAGAAGGGGGAAAAAAGGACATGGTCCTTTTCTTAAAGTAAATATACTTTTCTTAAAGTAATTTATTTTTAAATACTGCTTTTTTTTGTTTTTTGGTTGATGATATTTTAGTGACTATTTCTAACTTGTAAATATTTGACTGTTTTCAGAGATAGTGTGCAGAGGTTCAGAGTGTGTTTGCTCACTTGGAAGCTTCTCCTTTTGGCTAGCAATTAGATAGCAATAATTTCCTTGGCAGGAGGAGAAGTGTTAAAAAAAAAAGAGAGAGAAGTGAAAGCTTCTTCGAAGATCCAAGCTCCCTCGTCGTTGTTTTCAAGCTGTAAGGAAAGTTTATAGCAAACAGATGGCAACACCAGCCTTAGGAGGACAAGTAGTTTGAGCTTTCCACAGGAAACAGGACTCGGATCTAATTTCCATTGAGGAACGTTAACGAAAGTCAGAGTCCCTCTGCATTTTTATTATTGTTCATTAAACTTTATTAATTCTCAAGAAACATATGGCAACCACACCAAACAGCTAAATACAAACATTATAAATACCTGTCATGTAGAACTATTAATATTTCACCATACAGAAAAGCTATTTTATTCATCCACATTTATTCTGCGTTTACTCTTTCCAAATTCAGTTAGAGGATTCCATTTATCTTTAAAATTTCCTCTCTTGGCTTACCATCTCGCTCTCATGAATTCTGTAAGTTTGTGCATCATTGCAAGCTTCTGGATTTTCACTAACCGTCCTTTCCCTGTTGGTGGTGACCCATTTCCCCACCCCATTTTGCTGGGAGTACACCCCAGGTAGTGTGGTTGCTAACCTTGAGCCAGACATCCTGGAGAGTGAAGTCAAATGGGCCTTAGAAAGCACTTCAACTTCCAGTAGAAGTGATGGCATTCCAGCTGAACTATTTAAAATTTTAAAAGATGATGCTGTTAAGGTGCTACACTCAATATGCCAGCAAGTTTGGAAAACTCAGCAGTGGCCGGAGGATTGGAGAAGATCAGTCTACACCCCAATCCCAAAGAAGGGCAGTGCCAAAGAATGCTCCAACTACCGCACAATTGCACTCATTTCACACGCTAGCAAGGTTATGCTTAAAATTCTACAAGGCAGGCTTAAGCAGTATGTGGACCAAGAACTCCCAGAAGTGCAAGCTGGATTTCGAAGGGGCAGAGGAACCAGAGACCAAATTGCAAACATGCGCTGGATTATGGAGAAAGCCAGAGAGTTCCAGAAAGACATCTACTTCTGTTTCATTGACTATGCAAAAGCCTTTGACTGTGTCGACCACAGCGAACTATGGCAAGTTCTTAAAGAAATGGGAGTGCCTGATCACCTCATCTGTCTCCTGAGAAACATTGAACACTGTGAGGCTTCTGAGAGACATGCATAGGATCACGGACTCGATGAGGAGTCCAGTGTAGCTTTAAGCTGTGCACTCCTGCACTGATAGTTGTTGCTTGGATGCAACAACACTTCCCTTTACCTGCTCTGCGTCCCTCAAGAACAAGAGGGGATGAGATAAAAAACCCGCACGTATCTTATACCCTGGCTGCACCGATGCCAAACTGGAGGGATCAGGTGAAAAAGATCCGGTAGCTGTTGCGCATCACTTGAGCATTCCATGGAGTTGGCAACATTATTCCACCTCCGTCTCCAAGGGAGATGGCTGTTTATGTCTCACATGAACAGTATATCCTGGTGAGAAATGGATGGTGAAAATCATTTAGCTGTGGGGAGTCTAACTGCAACTGGAAGTAAAGTCATTTTGTTTTTAAGAGCATAAGGAAGATTCTTTTGCTGTCACAGTGGCCGTCCAGGCAGTTCTGGGAACCTGGAAAGCAGGACAGGAGCACAACAAGGCTCTCCCACTTGGGATTCCTTGCTACTGATGTTCCTTAGGCATCCTGAAAAGCACTGGTACGCAGGATAAGACCCTACCTGCCCGCGGACTGTCTCGCCAGAGTGGTGCATGCTCCTGTTATCTCCCGCTTGGACTACTGCAATGTGCTCTACGTGGGGCTACCTTTGAAGGTGACCCAGAAACTGCAATTAATCCAGAATGCGGCAGCTAGACTGATGACTGGGAGTAGCCACTGGGACCACATAACACCAGTTCTGAGAGATCTGCATTAGCTCCCAGTACGTTTCCGAGCACAATTCAAAGTGTTGGTGCTGACCTTTAAAGCCCAAACGGCCTCGGTCCTGTATACCTGAAGGAGTGTCTCCACCCCCATCGTTCAGCCCAGACACTGAGATCCAGCTCCGAGGGCCTTCTGGTGGTTCCCTCATTGCGAGAAGTGAGGTTACAGGGAACCAGACAGAGGGCCTTCTCTGTAGTGGCGCCCACCCTGTGGAACACCCTCCCTTCAGATGTGAAGGAAATAAGCAGCTATCCTATTTTTAAAAGACATCTGAAGGCAGCCCTGTTTAGGGAAGTTTTTAATATTTAATGCTGTATTGTTTTTAACACTCGATTGGGAGCCGCCCAGAGTGGCTGGGGAAACTCAGCCAGATGGGCAGGGTATAAATAATAAATTATTATTATTATTACTTAATTCCTTCCCCCTCTTCCTCCCCATTTGTTTTATTTACAGCTTCCTGGTTCAACTTCTCTGGATTGCGAAGTCCTTTAAGCATGTTACAACCCCCTAGGAAAGCAAACAGCTGCCGGTTAAAAACAGAAGTGGCATTATCGAGACCCTTTGCCCATTGAAAGGAATTAGGGTTGATTCCTTGAATTGGTTGGTTTTTCAACGAGAAGGGTGGAGGGGAGAGAGAGGGACACAGTTCCATTGCTTTTAGTTAGTGTAGAATCCTAGATCCATAGAGTCCTATGGAAGGGATCCCAAGGGGTGTCTGGTCCAACCCCCTGCAATGTGGGAGTTTCAACTAGATCATACATGACAGGTGTATGATCAGCCAGCTTGAAAACCACCGCGGAAGGAGAGGCCACAGCTTTCTGAGGGTGTCCATTCCACTGTCAAACAGCTCTTACTGCCAGAAAGTCCTTCCCAAAACAACAACAACAAACCTGTGGTTACGTAAAACATACTCAATAAACACACAAGACGTAACCGGCTGTACTTCTGAATAAATAAGGAATACTATTCATTGTATCAAATTGTAGATTTCAACGGAAGCCTCATAAAGTTCAACGAAGAAAGCAGAAGACCCAGTGGATCAGTTCATGCTCTAGTCCATGCATAAGGTCTATTCTACCTGTCGGTTCATAGAGTCCAATAATCCACATGAAGGGTTGTTACAGTTCCACAGAATCATTTCATAGAGTCTAAGACAAGGATTTCCTGAATATTAGCCTTGTTTCGCCATCCTAGGCTTCATCAGTAGAACAGGCTCATATGTAATATTACAGGATAGTGGATCTTATAGCATAATAGTGGTTCCTTATTTATTAGAAGTACAGCCGGTTACGTCTTGTATGTTTATTGAGAAAGTTCTTCCCAGGCATGACACCTTGCCCCCCGTGATTTAGGGGGCCCAGAGCCATGTGACGTCAACACACCACGTGCCCCAATTCTGGCCAGAATATTCCAGCCTTCTGTTCTCACAGCGGCAGGGGTTAGACTAGCTGAGCCTCGTGGCCCCTTCCAGATCTACAATTCTGTGCCAACCAGACGCCCATGGGAAACCTCCAACCAGGCCCTGAATGCCACACTGCAATTCCCAGAAGCTGCCACCCTACTGACTCCCACGGGGGACCAGACTGACCCCAGAAGTGGTGTGTGGGCTGTCCTTCGCTGGAGGTTTTCCATCTCTCAGGGCTGCTGAAGTTGCAAGATTCCTGTGCTGAGCGGGAGGCTGACCTCGAAGGATCCCTCCTGCTTGTATTAACTCCACAACTTTTATGTTCTGAGCCATGGGTAGGCAAACTAAGGCCCAGGGGCCGGATCCAGCCAAATCGCCTTCTAAATCTGACTCACGGATGGTCCCGGAATCAGCGTGTTTTTTACATGAGTAGAACGTGTCCTTTAATTTAAAATGCATCTCTGGGTTATTTGTGGGGCATAAGAATTCGTTCATTATTTTTTTTCAAAATACAGTCCGGCCCCCCACAAGGTCTGAGGGACAGTGGACCGGCCCCCTGCTGAAAAAGTTTGCTGACCCCTGTTCTGAGCCACGTCGCTGTTCTCAGTGAATGCGTCAGTCCTAAGAAAAAGAGAAAATGATGGTTGGGAGTCTGAATAGGTGAAGAAATAGCTAGGAATGCCAGAAGAAGGAAGGGCTTAGATGCATCTGTGGCTCCGCTCGCATTTTTCCCAAGCTAAACCTCTTTGGTCCCTTTGACTTTGCTGCAAATAACTTTGTTTAACGTGCCACTTGCCGTCTTTGCTGTCCTCCTCTGAACCCATATCTAACTCAAGAGGGCAGCAATCAGAGTCTGGAATAAGAAACAAATAAAATTCTGCAGCAGCAAATTCACGCCTGTCTGCATCCGGATGATGAGGTCATGAGAGAGAGAGAGAGAGAGAGAGAGAGAGAGAGAGAGAGAGATCACTTCTTCCACTCATGCCTGTGTTTTCATAAATGGAGGAAAGCTCTTCCAGGGTAGCCCCTCTGCAGCATCTTGCCCAGTGTTTCTGAAAGCAGCCAGCCAGGTGCTTCTGGGGGAGCATGAAAGCAACAACAGACCCTCTCCAAACGTGTCTGAGCAGCTGGGGTAGACTGCATCTGAGGATGGAAGCTCCGTTCCTAATGATACAAGACAGCTGGGACAGCTGGGACTGGCTAGCCAAAGCTGCAGGGTGTGGAGGGCTCCTTTTTAGGATACTCCATTCCATTTTCCACTCAAGTTTTCTTTTCTTTCCCCCCCCATCCCAACAACTAACAGGCATTACAATCGGCTGTTTTAGGGCATATTGCCCTCTCCTCTTGGGGCATTACTACTACTACTACTACTACTGCTGCTGCTACAATTGTTTTTCTGAGCTTCTGCAAACCCCAAAGACTCCTAATACCTCCTTCTTACGTGTGGCACAATAAGCGAGAGCACCGAACACCAGAAACAGAGGAAGAGTGATAGATAAATAAATATTCTATTTATTTTTGCTTTATTTATTATGCCTCATTTCAATCACTGAGATTTCTGATGGGGATTATTCTTGTTGTTGTTTTTATTTTTTATAACATTATTATTATTATTATTATTATTATTATTATAACTTATTAGTCACTTGTCTCGCCTGCCTCCTTCCAGCAACTCCTGCAGCCAAGATGGTGCCAAACATCTTGCTCTGCTTTCCTTTGGACCACATCAGTGAGGTTGAGAGAGGGGTCATAGCATCAGGGCAGCCCAGGACCTCCATGCAGACTGCCCAGGCTTGCACCTCAGAGATTGGTCGCTTGTCGCTCGAAGGTCTTCAAGCGACTTACAGCAAAAAAAGAAAAAGATCTACATCACATAAGGAGGGAAAGGGGTGAGAATCATATACGGTAATACATTAATATTTCATATAACATAACATCCATGGGGTTGGTGGTGGGAATAACCATACCAGCCATATAAATAGCAAGCAGCGTACTCAAAACAATAAACAAAGCTACACACTGACCCACTAATTTGCAAATAAGCAAAACCTCAGCCTTCAACCATTCACATCAAACCAATATTCCCCCTCCCCGACTCACCCAGAAATCTGGGGTCAAGCCCACTGTTACGAATTGTTGGTGGGTGGGTCCAGAGTCCTCCAAGGATGGTCCAGAAAACGTCTCTCCTCTCCCTCCAGGGGAACAGCAGCAAAGCAAAGCAAAGCAGGAAGATGGCAACGAAGGCGCTTACCTGATTTGCAGGTGACCCAGGTACTGTTCCGCTGCTGCTGGTGGGGGTGCATTTCTGGTGGCTCCCCATGCAGGCCCTGAGTTCCCCTAAGACCGACCCCTCAGTGTGGCAGGCCCTGTCCTGTGGAACTCCCTGCCAGTATTAAATGCACTGATTGTCAGCAGCTCTCCAAGGTTGCAGGTGAGGGCCTCTCCCATTCCTACCTGGGGAATCGAGGGATCGAACCTGATTGTTTTGCATGCAAAACAATATGAGCTACAACCCTTTTTCAATGCAATGTTGCATTCTGGGGCTTACACCCTTGAGTTTTTTAAGTACCAAGACCTGCAAATTTCTCCCTCACGTGGCATTCCTGCACTCTGCACTTGCTCAGGGGCACAATTTATTTTTGATTTCTCGATCATATTTTTTACCCCAGCCTTCTTCCAAGAAACTTCCGGATGTTGTGCCAGACACCCACCCACCCACCAGCGCCATTTCATCTTGCACAACAACCCTGTGAGGCAGGGCAAGCTAAGGAAGAGAGAGAGAGAGAGAATGCCACTGGCTCAAGGTCACCCAGCGAGCTTCACAGCTGCGTGGGGGATTTGAACCCCGGTCTTCCTGGTCCTCGTCTGATACTCAAACCGCTACACCACACTACCTTTTAAATTATTCCTTTGCTCATTGTACAGTTGAGTATTGGAGGGGCAGTGTGGTGCAGTGGTTAGCACCTGTGACTCCACAGAGAGCCGCGGGTTTAAGCCCTCCCTCTCCTGCATTGGGGGACACGGGTGGCGCTGTGGATTAAACCACTGAGCCTAGGACTTGCCGATCAGAAGGTCGGCGGTTCAAATCCCCGTGACGGGGTGAGCTCCCGTTGCTCGGTCCCTGCTCCTGCCAACCTAGCAGTTCGAAAGCACGTCACAGTGCAAGTAGACAAATAGGTACCGCTCCGTTGGGAAGGTAAACGGCGTTTCCATGTGCTGCTCTGGTTTGCCAGAAGCGGCTTAGTCATGCTGGCCACATGACCCGGAAGCTGTACGCCGGCTCCCTCGACCAATAAAGTGAGATGAGCGCCGCAACCCCAGAGTCGGCCACGACTGGACCTAACGGTCAGGGGTCCCTTTACCTTACCTCCTGCATTGCAGGGGGCTTGGACTAGATGACCCTTAGGGTCCCCTCCGACTCTCACCCTGACCTACCTCACAGGGCTGTTGTGAAGACAAAAAGCACAAAATGAACATTCCCTCCCTCCATGAAGACCTTAGTATTGAAGGAGCAGCTTCCCAAACCCATGCAAGCGGCAGGCGGCGGGTGTTTGTGTGCGAGCGCGCGTCCGAGAACTCTGCCCATGCTCCGGATCCCTCTCGTCCCCTTCCTCCCCCGGCAAAACCCAAGCTCCCAGTAAGGCAGGCGCAACGTGCCCACCCCACCCGCGACCCGCCCTCACAAAAGCACATTGTTACCAAATAATCCGCCCCCCCCCCGCGCCTCCCGTTTCCTCCCGGCTCCCCGCCCCCACCCCAGCGAGGAACCCCCCCCCCCGCCAAGGAGGCGGGCCCCTTTCGGCTGACGTCAATGTGGGGGCGGGCTCGGAAGATGGCTGGCGCTGGAGGGAATGCCCTCTTGCAACCGCAGCGCCGAGCGGAGCGCAGGCTTGGCGGGGCCGCGCGGGGGACGCTGCTGGGGCCGGATCGAGGAAGCGCCCATCGCCCTCCTTTTGCACCGGCCGCAGGGACTGCAATCGCCGCCTGGGTTTTAATTTTTTAACCTCTATATCGATCGATCTCTATATTTCCTTCTCTTTTTTTTGGAAAGAGTTCCCTTTGGCCACCTTCCCTCGCTCAGCCCAGGAAGCACCATGAGTCTCCCTGAAGATGCAGTGAAGGAAAAATTGCTGTGGAATGTGAAGAAGGAGGTAAGAGAGAGAGGGGTGGGTGGGTCCTGAGCACTTTTTTTGCACATTTTTTTTGGGGGGGGGGTCGTCCCTCCCAAGAGACTGATTCCCCCCCCATCTTCCAATTTCCCCATCTCCCTCTGGAGTCTTCCTTTGCATTTTGGGTCTCTCCCCCCCCCCACGCCGCCAGATAGATTCTCTCCCCCCCTCCCAAATCCAACTCTCACCCCAATTGAGGGGTTTGTTTGTGGGCATTTGAGGGGCGTTTCGTTCAGGGGTGCCGGAGCTCGGCTCAGGTGCGGAAAGGGGGCTTGGTTTGTTTTTGAAGAACCAAGGAGGTGCTTTGAGAAAGGTCTCTGGGCAGCCATGCCTGCCCCCTGGGGGTTGGGGTGGGTCGGAGGGGTCAGCACCCACCCCGTCCCTGCTTTCTCAGCCCAGAATTGGGGATCAGGTGGAAAAACGTGTGTATATATCCTGTTTATCGAATGGCGAAGGAAAAGCACTCTGTGCAAGCTCAGAGGCTCCCTTTCCCCCTTCGCTCACACTTTCTATATTGCAAGGTACTGAGGGCAGGTAATGTTTGGATTTCAAATGGACACACATACACACACTCTTTCTTTCTGTGTCTGTCAGTGATCACCATATATTTAAAGCACACCTCCCTCCCCATGTGAATCCTGCGAATTGTAGTTTACTCCTCACAGAGCTACAGTTCCCAGGATTCTTGAGGGGTGTGTGTGCTTTAAATGGGGTGTGTGCCCCCAAAGTGCATGCTCTCATATATATACTGCGGGCGAGACTTAAACCTTATTCTTAATGGGACTTACTATGTATTTAATGGGACTGACTCTCTGGTAAAGGGCACACAGAACCACAGCTTGGATTTGACTTAGGGGCCTAGGACTCTAGAGCCTGTTTTCTTCCTAGGTTCTGCTTTCGAAACACCCAGCAAGCAAACCTGCTCCCAGTTTGGAAGCTGCTGGGGATGTTTTTCATTTGAGCCTGGGGTTTGTCAGGCTCAGCTGTCAAGCTTTGGGCTCTGTGAAGAGAGCAGTTTCCCTGGTGCATCTTCAGTCAGTCCTCCCGCTTCCTACTACCAGCTGTGTAACCAGTCGCCAGCCTGATATAGTGTCTCTGGGTGTGTGCAGAGTGCCGTTCTCCCACCACCACGACACACATAGCTGGAAGAACTCCTCTGTAAATCTGGACTGGCACAGGGGCTGCCAGCTCAGAGGGTGTGGTGTTGGGGGCTGCTTTGAACCCCCAAGATCTCACAGGTTAAAACAACATTGCTCTCAAGGAGGGAGATTGCTCCAGTGTTGCACTAAACCTGGGATCTGCCTTAACACCAAGCAGATCACTTGACCGGCTGACTAGCAGAGCAGAACCAGGGAAGCAGCCTCAGACCATTGCTCCATCAGTATTGCCTACACTGACTGGCAACAGGGCTTCAGGCAGGGGACGTTCCCAGCCCTACCGTTGGGGATTGTGACCTGGCCGGAGGCGAGACGATAAAGGCATTTTACTGGCTGATTCACTTTGCAGACTCTGAGCACACTTCCCCAAATGCCTTTGGAAAGCCTTGTCCTCTGTAGGCAAAGGTTGCCTATTTGTGTGGGGAGGGAGATGGTAAAAAGAAAGGGTCTGGAATACTTTTTTTGGGGGGGGGTGCATACTGGCTAAAAGCACCAAAAGTCTTCACCAGCTCATTTCCACACCCACCCACCCTGCCTTCAGTGGTCTTGCACAGAGAGTAGCAATCTGTTCTTCGGTGGGGAGGGGGCTTCTAGGAGAAGGATGGCGATGGATGCTTTGGTTTTGGGGTGGGGGCAGCTGGATCTAGAGGGTTCATCTCCACGCTTTCTCTCTCCTCTTCTCCGCCTCCCCCCTTTATCAGTTGCCGCGTCCTCAGTGACGCAGATGCTTCTGCCTTGCTGATGTGTGTGTGTGTGTTCATCGAAGTGTGTTGGGGGGGGGGGACGGGGACATGAATTCATTCAAAAATTGCAAGAGCCGCATCCAGCCCTGTGTCCCCTGATGCATGTTAAGTAGCCCTGACAGCTTGATTTAAAGGGATCCGCTGTGAATTAGCTGCCTGAGTTCTAATCCATCAGTTAATTGATCTGAGAGCTGCATAAATTTGCATATGAATGACAAACGGAGTGGGAGGGAGAGAAGATTTATTATCTTTTCTGCGGAGGTTATTTTATTTTAGCTGGTGCAAAAAAAAAAAAGGTTTCCAAAAAACACATCCATTTGTGTGTGTGTGTGTGTGTGTGTGTGTGTGTGTGAAAGAGAGAGGTACAAATCTTCCTAAGACAGAGTTAAAAGAAACTCCTTGTGTGAGAGAGTCACACAAGTCTCTTCCACTCACAGATTTATCAGGGCTTGCAATATGATTATCTTAAAGATGTACTTGGTTGTATCCAGTGTTTAGATGTGCTTAGAGTAGACCCACTGAAATTAATGGCCATGACTGACTTAGGTCTATATTTTCAGTGAGTCTACTCTGAGTAGCCCAATATGTTTAGAATCCTAGAATTGTGCAGTCGGATGGGACCCCGAGGGTCATCTAGTCCAACCCCCTTGCGATGTAGGAATCTTTTGCCCAGTGCGAGACTCGAACCCACAACCCTGAGATTGAGAGTCTCATGCTCTCCCGGCGGAGCTTTTATTAAGGTGGCGCTTTTCAATCAATCAAAACTCGGATCGACCTATCCAGCTAATCAATGCATAGCCTACACCAGGCAGCTTCATGCAAGCCAGAAATCTCTCCTGGAAGATGTGAAAATCGAGGTTAAAGGCATAAAGAAGAGTTTGCTTGGGAGGAGGCCAAGGTCCATTCAGTCCAGCATCTCAGAGTGACTGACTAGATACCTCCGGCAAGCACATAAGCAGCACAAAAACCAGTAGCCTTGTCCTGACCCCCTCAACCCATATTAAGAGTTAGGGATGGGCAAGAAATTTGATTTGGTTTGCATTTAAAGCTAAATCTATTAAACTCATGCATTTAAGGGGTAGACTGCTCCTCAACACAGAGACTCTATTTCTCACTATCTTTGTTAATAAGAGGATCAGACCAAAGTCCTATTAAGTCTGCCGCCCCACAGTGGCCAGCTACTGTAGATGCCTCTGGGAAAACCCCAAGAAGGGCTCTGAAGCTACAGCCCCTCTACCGGTGGTGTCCTCAGCAAGCTGGAATTCAGAGGTAGGACTCGAACCCAGGGCTTCGAGTTACAAGAAAGGAGAATCCGACTAAACATCAGGAAGAACTTTCTGACAGCAAGAACCATTTGACAGTGGAACAGGCGTTCTCAGGATGTAGTGGATTTTCCTCCATTGGAGGTTTTTAAGCAGAGGTCTGTCTTGGATTCCTGCCTTGCATGGGGTTGGACTGGATGACGCTCAGGGTCCCTTCCGACTCTTGCGATTCTGTGATTCTAGGTAGACTGCCTCTGGACATGGAGGTTCTACGCAGCCATTATGGCTCATTCTTAGTCCTTCCTCCTTCATGAATTTGCCTGTACGCATCCCCTTTTTGAAACCAGCTGTGCCCATGGCAGCGAGTCAGACCAATGAAATCAAGGCTGTGTGTATTAATGAGATTCTCCGGGCTGCTGAGATGGCTTGCCTGATGGCAGCTGTCAGCAGTTCATGAAGCAGTTGCCGAATATGCACAAATCTCCGGGGTCCTCGTAGGCCCAGGGCGGTCCAGGTTTTTGGCAGAGTTGCACCCAGGTTCCCAGGAGACCTCTGCCTCCCTCCCCCCTCCCTACATTTATGGAGGGTTTTATAAAGGTTTATATAACACAGCCAGCAATCGAGGCGTGTCTTGGAGACACAGTTTTCTGCGCACCCCTGCTTCCTGATAGGTAGACAAACAGGAAAGTTGGGGAACTGGGGGCCGCACTCCCTCCTGGGAGGCCAATTGGGGGGGCATGTGCCCTGGTGGGTGTGGCCAGAGGCAAAAGTGGGTGGAGAAATAAATGTGAGTTTTACCATTTTGCAGAGTAAGCTAATTTTATCGCACACTCTTCTTCGCCCTCCATCAAGAAAGCAACATTATAGAAGTTATACCCACCATGCAAAAGGACCCAAGGAGCTTTTAGATTTCCCACAATGCCTTGGTGCGACACTACATGGCGGCCATTTTTAGGAAATTTAAATGGCAGCCAACCGCTAGGAAAAAGTGGTCTCAGGGCAAACGCTGGCAGCGGGCATTGGAAGGGCAGTAGTGCCCCGAGTGCCTGTTGTTGATGGCGAACCTGCCCCCTCAAAAGGGTCCGGAAGCTTCCTTTGTGGGAACATCCAGCCCACCTTTGCTTAAACCACTTCCTGGCCACGCAGATGTGTTTCAATTGCTAAAGTGTACTCTGATTTCCCCCTTTCCCTCGTGGCATTTAATTCTCTGCATCTTTTTGCGCCGAAGCAGTAAATTAGGCTTTTGCGTGTGGCAAATTGTTGCCCTTGCCCAGCTTGGGAAACTGCTAAAATTGAGTTCCTTTTCCTGAGCAATATGTTTCTCTGCCTCAAACCGATCCGTTTCAGGTAAATCTTGGTCCTTGGGGGAACATTTCAGAACTTATTTGCTGGCTTGGATTTTCTGGCGGCCTTGCTTGCTGTTCCCACTGGGAAGCAATTTATTTCCTTGACTTTAAGAGAAAGGCAGGCCTGTAAAATGTCTCGAGAAATTTGGCTCAGTTGCCTCCCGACGTTTACCTCCTCTGTGGGGAAGCCTGTCCTGATGAGAAGTGTTGTGAAGCTCGCTGGTCTTTCTCCAGCTGATTTATGGGTTTCTGCAAATCTGAACCAGATCGACATGGGCGATCCAGCTTTGACCCTGGGCAACCACTCAGTATGGGCTGTGCAGACCCACAACTCCCAGAAGAGTGCAAGAGGTGGTCTTTGTGCTGGGAGGGGGTCCAGTGTAGTCAAACCTCTTTTGGCCAGGGAGCTAATCTCACCCACCACTTTTCCACACAGCTTTCCCCCTCCTCAGCAGTGTTCGAAATTAGCCAGGTGCCTTTTCCACCTGACCATTGACCATTTAAAGGGATGTGGGTGGCGCTGTGGGTTAAACCACTGAGCCTAGGACTTGCTGATCAGAAGGTCGGCGGTTCGAATCCCCGCGAAGGGGTGAGCTCCCGTTGCTCGGTCCCTGCTCCTGCCAACCTAGCAGTTTGAAAGCACATCAAAGTGCAAGCAGATAAATAGGTACCACTCCGGCGGGAAGGTAAATGGCGTTTCCGTGCGCTGCTCTGGTTCACCAGAAGTGGCTTAGTCATGCTGGCCACATGACCCGGAAGCTGTATGCTGGCTCCCTTGGCCAATAAAGTGAGATGAGTGCCGCAACCCCAGAGTCGTCCGTGACTGGACCTAATGGTCAGGGGTCCCTTTACCATTTTATTGACCATTTACGATCAACTGAAGATGCCTGGACGCTAGGATAGCGCCTGACATCTCCGCCATTTGCAGATGCATACCTGGGGACTTTACAGCCGTCTTGTCCAAAAATGGCAACTAGACATTCCGTTTTGGCGACTGCAACCTTCGTTTAAGGAGCCATTTTGCACCTAGCTTATATAACTGAGTTTCTAGCACTGCTCCCCAGCAGTCACTTTACATGGTGGCGCTGGGTAGTTTTTATCTTTGCTCATCCCGACGCCATGTCTATCTTTCTCTCTTTGCGACGGCTACCAAAATCAGTGGGAGGTGGGGGCCTTCCAGGTTGGAAGATAGTCAAACTAGAGTCTAGACTAGAGGTGTGAAAGCATTGAGCAGAGAGTTATGACTCAAAAATGGTCTGTGTTCTCCCACATCCTTCTGGGCCTTCATCTATCTAGTCTAGTCTAGACCCCAAGTCCTTGGTGGGCTTCTAGGTCCACAGCAACCATTCTCAACTTTGGTTCCCCAGATGCTCTTGAACTACAACTCCCATAATCTCTCACTACTCGCCATGCTGGCCAGGAAAGATGGGAGTTGTAGTCCAACAACATCTAGGAACCCAAGGCTGAGAAAGGCTGGCCTAGAGTCTGGACCCTGAACAGGAAAGTTTATCATGTTTGGCTTCTGTTGCCATTGCAGCTTTGAGACTTGGCAGCTCACCGTTCACACTGGATGCCAATTTGTTTCCAGGCTTGGTTCAAGTTGCCAGTCCTGGCCTGTCATCTGATGGTTGCAGCGGGTAGGGAATGGAAAATCAGGAGGGAGAATGGATTGGAGTGTCATAAACAAGGGCATTCTGCACTGCGAGATTTTGTTGTGGGGCTCCCCTGATTTTAATTCCAATTCCTGTTTGCTCCTGTTTTCTATGCAAGGTCACATGGCTCCCCCATTTAACCCTTACAGTGCTATAGTTCCCAGCACCCTAAATAAAGTGGTCAAAGATCTTGTGAACCACCCTGAGATCTTGTGATGAAGGACGGTATATTATAATCATCATCATCAAAGCAGCACACAAAAATCAATGAAGCAAGAGTAAAACATAGCGTATAATACATCTGTCATATTAAAACAAGTAAGCTTTTTGTTTTTAAAAAAAACAACACTTATTTATTCCTCATTTTGCCCTAGTATCTTACTTGCTCTTCACAACACAGGAAAGAAACACCTCCGTGTTTCTTCTTCCCTGATTTCGTTGTGTTCGCCAGGTGCTGAAATTTTAATAGAGGCTTCCCTATATCCAGGGCAGCAAGATCCTATTAGCTACAAAGCCATTAGCTAAATTAAATGGATTTCTGCCTGTTTTGGAGTGGGTTCAGGGCCTCCAATGTAAGACCCAATCTGTGCTCAGGTCTGTGTGGGCATGAAAGGAATGGTGCCCATTTTTCAAACTGCATCTCCAGGCAGTTTTTCAGGGTAGAATCATAATTCTCTAGCTGGTCGGAAGTTTGGGGGGTGGGCGGCAAAAGTCTCTTACACGTTTTTTGTTCAAAGCAAAGCAAAAATGCCCAACTGTCTCCCAACAACCTGCGTCTGATTCAGAGAGAATGGATTGTGTTGCTTCACTGCCTGTAGCATCTTAAAACTTTTGCTGTTGCAATGCATGGTACGTTTCTAGATCTGGAATTAGGTATGGGGGGCACCCCCCTCCCATGATCAGAAATACTGCCAGCATGCCAAGGGTGTCTGTCTGCCACCACTGAGTAATTCTCCCATCCTCAATGAGAGGGCAGGGAAGTGTGATCTATCACAGTCCTCCCCGACATAATGTGCAATTTGCGGTTTCAGTTGGACTAGAATACGCTTGGTGGATTTGTGCCCATCTGGGAGACATTTTGCTTGTTGCTGTTGCTTCCCTCTTTGCAGTGATGGATGGCTGTATCCTCTAGACTCCCAAGCACAGAGAAACTGGTGCTGGATCGTTTTCAGTTCTGAGCATGGGATGAATAATCAGCCACCAGCAATTTTTGCTCCCGTTTCTTTCATAAGGATTCTCTTGACTTCCCTGGTGCAGTGAGCTCTTGTCTGCCCCTGGAACTGGCTGCCATGCGGGGTCTCTGCCTAACACAAGGAGTCTCTGGCTTGCCACATGGGGTCTTTGGCTTGCCATGTGCTGTTCCGGCTGCCACGTGGTGTCTCTGGCTTGCCACATGGAGTCTTTGGCTTGCCATGTGGTGTCTCCAGTTGCCACGTGGAGTCTCTGGTTGCCATGTAGTATCTCTGGCTTGCCACATGTAGTATCTTGCTTGCCCTGAGGTGTCTCTGACTTGCCACATGGAGTCTTTGGCTTGCCGTGTGGCGTCTCCAGTTGCCATGTGGTGTCTCTGCCTGCTACGTGGTATCTCTGGCTTGCCACATGGAGTCCCCTGGCTTGCCACGTGGTGTCTCAGTCTCTTGGCCCTTTGCCTCTGTTCTGCTCGCTCCCCTCAAAACCTGGCCCTTCCCCAACGCACAAATCTATATTATCTCAGGACAGTGCTTTCTGGGTCTTCTGCCAAGGCAAACAGGGAATGGAGCTGGTTAAGACAACACCGCTTGTTTGAGTGAGCAGGGAGGGGGCCGCCCCGTAGTTCAACAAGGCTGCCCAGGTGTTGCCTTAGCGATGCCACTTAGAGGCCCATTTCCACTCCCTCTTGCTTCCTGCTTGTCAGTGTGCCAAGCTTTTGCCTCCTGCCACTTCGAGAACTGGCTTGCGTCCCGGGAGGACTGCCCGCCTTTCCGAAGTCAAAAGACGACCCAATACAGTTCCAGGCCAAGCATTTCCCCCTCACGGAGCTACCAGTTCTCAAACTGGTTCAAGAAACATTCTTTCTTTGGGGGGGAACTCTAGGAGTTTGTGAGGGGATGAGGGGTCTCCTAGGACCCCTCGGCACCTTTAACAAACAACAAACGCCAGGATTTTTGTGGCTTGAGGAACCAGGACTGCTTAAAGGGGTATAGCGCTGCTTCAAATGTATGGGGCAGGTGTGGCCCTAGTCGTTCAGAGGCCTCTTTCTATAGGGCCCCATCAGTTCAGGATTTTCCACAGGCTTTAAAAGCCCACTTCACTTCAGGTTCCTTTTTCTACAAGTGTTCCTGGTGCCTGTCATGGCCCTTGGAGAGGGGTTGCAGCAGGGAAGTCAGGCTTCTTCAAGGAACGAGGCCGGAGATTTGAGGCAGTGAAGGACTTGCCCATAGGGCAGCCCCAGATGGACGTAAGGAACAAAAAGGCCTTGCAGAAGAGGAGGCCAGTATCTCCTGGCCCAAGGAGGTTTCACTGCCCTCTTGTAACTCCTGGTCCCTCGGAGCCACTGATTTCTGAAGCAATATTTGAGCTCCGCTGTTCTGGAGTCTCCAGCCTGAGCTGTTCTAGATGCCCTGTGCTATCAGAACAAAGACAAATTTGACCAAGGATGGAGCAACTTAGAGGCGTAGCAAACTAGCTTATGGCAAGCCAGACTCTCTGTCCATCTATCACAGCCTTATTGGTGTAGTGTAGTGGTTAGAGGGAGACACGGGTTCAAATCCCCTCTCGGCCATGAATCCTAACGCTAACACTAAGATTATTTATTTATTCATTCATACATACATACATACGTTCATACATACATACCCTGCCCATCTGGCTGGGTTTCCCCAGCCACTCTGGATGGCTTCCAACAAAATATTAAAAATACAATAAAACATCAGACATTAAAAACTTCCCTAAGGAGGGCTGCCTTCAGATGTCTTCTAAAAGTCAGCTAGTCATTTATCTCTTTGACATCTGATGGGAAGGCGTTCCACAGAGCAGGTGCCACGACTGAGAAGGCCCTCTGTCTGGTTCCCTGTAACCTCACTTCTTGCAGGGAGGGAACCGCCAGAAGACCCTCGGAGCTGGACCTTAGTGTCCGGGCTGAACGATGAAGGTGGAGACGCTCCTTCAGGTATACTGGGCTTAGGCCATTTAGGGCTTGAAAGGTCAGCACCAACACTTTGAATTGTGCTCGGAAATGTACTGGGAGCCAATGTAGGTCTTCCAGGACCGGTGTTATATGGTCTCGGCAGCCGCTCCCAGTCACCAGTCTAGCTGCCACATTCTGGATTAATTTCAGTTTCCGGGTCACCTTCAAAGGTAGCCCCACGCAGAGCGCATTGCAGTAGTCCAAGCGGGAGATAACCAGAGCATGCGCCACTCTGGCGAGACAGTCTGTGGGCAGGTAGGGCCTCAGCCTGTGTACCAGATGGAGCTGGTAGACACAGAATTGACCTGCACCTCCATGGACAACTATGTGTCCAAAATGACTCCCAGGCTGCACACCTGGTAGTTTAGTGGCACAGTTACACCATTTGGGAACAGGGAGTCCTCCATACCCACCCGCCCCCTGTCCCCCAAAACAGTACTTCTGTCAGGATTCAACCTCAATCTGTATAACCTTTGAGCTCCTTAGAGAAAAGGTGGGGTAGAAACACAATAAATAGAATAGATAGATTATTGAGACTGACAGGCAGTAGATCCCTGGGGTCTCAGGCAGATTCTTTTAACTGGAGATGAATGGGCATTGCACACCTGGGATTGTCTTCTTGCAAAGCAGGTTCTCTGCCTCTGAACTGTGGTTGCTTTCTTCCTCTTCTTCTTCTTCTTCTTTTGCATAATCTTTTTATTAATTTTTAAAAGATTTTACAAATTCTTTTAGACAACACTCAGAGCAAATCTCTCATATCCCTTGACTTCCCACCCAGCCTTCCATGGTGTTCTTTTTTTACCATATAAAACTGCTGTATTACTCATATTTTACCCATTTTATACATTAATTCTAACTTATTAAACTACCAATTCTCATCTGTTGCTATACTAAATCCTACATACATTTTAACATAATCACAATCTTTTTTTTAATCAAATATTCCACGAAATATTTCCATTCTTCAATAATTTTTCTTCTTTAATTCTATTAGTCAGTCTAGCCATCTCAGGGTATTTAATCATATTCATAAGCCAATCTTCTTTCATTGGGACTTCTTCTTTTCCACTTATTTTATTTTATTTTATTTATGATTTTCAATTTTATGCATTTCAGTAATTTTACAATCATTTTAACATTTCAAAGCTCGACTGCCTTCCCCCTCTTTCTGTGGTTCCTTAAATTTATTTTTTGCATTTTCCGCGTTTTCCAAATTAACTTAATTTACTCATTTATTCATCTACTTTAAATATATACTCTTATAAAACTGCAGGTTATTACAATAATCCTGCCAATGTTCTTATCTGTTTACAGTTTATTTATATTCAATAAACAATTTTTATTCTTTTTTTTAAAAAAAGGTTGTTGTCTTGATATCTTATTTTCCAGCAAGTTTCACCATTGCTGCACATTCCATAAGTTTTTGTAACTGGTCTTCTTTCGCTGGGACTTCTTCTTTCCACTTTTGCACATAGACTATTCTTGCCGCCGTTGTAGCATACTTAAACAAATTAAAACAATTCCTTCGGAAGCTCTGGACCAGTTATACCTAACAGAAAAGCCTCAGGTTTCTTGGGAATCATTACTGCAAACATTTTTTTAAAAAAACTCATTATAAAATAATTTCCCAATAGCCTTTTGCCTTTATTCAGGTTGAACCGTGTTTGCTTTCCAAGTGTGCTGGTTCTGGGCCAGCTTGTCCACTTTGGCTGTGTGACTCTTGGCTCCTTCCTCGATGGCGGAGCAAGTCCAACCAAAATCCTCTGCAGCCCCTAGCCAAGAGCACTTGATCCTTCAATGTCTGCTTCTTCTTCCATCCTTCTGTGGCTTCCAGTGATGGATTTCTCCCTGATGGACCAAACTCCAAGCCTGGAGTGTTTTGGCAACTGCTATCTGCCTTCTGCTCGGCAATGTAGCTTCTGTCCTGCTTTCGTGTCCTCCTGGATCAGATCCACGGCTGGCTGGGCCTCCATAACACACGGCGCTGTTGCCCCTCCGGCCTGCCCACACATTCTGTGGCTGTGAGTCAGCTGTGCTGGGCACATAGCTGTCAACTTACAGAGATGAAAATAAGGGACCAGCAGCCTCGAAAATAAGGGATCAGCAGCCAAAATAAGGGATTTTGCTTAGCTTATACAGAAGTCCGGCACTGATGGAGCCATGCTGCTTTTGCTGCGACTGACTGTGTTTTGCAGGGGGTTGGACTAGATGATCCTAAGGGTCTACAACTCCGACCAAAGAAAAGTGGCAGACAAAACTGATGAACGACATCGAGATGGCAAAGCTTACAGGCAGAATTAGAAACCAGGAAGAATGGGGAAAGTTTATCATTTATTTGAAAAGCTATTATAAAGAGTTACATACATTGGTAGGATTGACAGAAAACTTGTAGTAAAAATTTGAACTATGGATGGACAAATGATTTATAAAACTAGAGGTATGAAAGGGATACATTAAGATGCTGCACTGGTTGGAGGGTATGCTAAGCAGCACGTCGGGGCTGCTGTCGTCCTGGCAGGAGGAGCTCTATCGGCCCTTCCCCGCCCAAGAGAGAGGGAGGGAGGGAGAGAGAGAGACTCTGGCCCACGCTGCCCGTGAGCCCGGCATGAAGTGGTTGTGGCGCCGTGGCGGCCGCTGAAGCACCACACTTCTGCATCCCTCCCCGTCCCCTCCTCTTCCTCCTCCCTCAGGCCGCCTCCTCAGCTGCCGCCGCCGCCTCCGGCTTCCCCTGGCAGCGCGGCGGAAGTCTTGCAAGAGAAGGGCTGCCTGCCCACCCGCCGCCACCCGTCTCCTCACAATGCACCCCTGAGGGGGAAAAGGGAGAGATGGAGACGCGGCAGCTCGTGCACGCGCTTTCTCACGCGGCGGAGGACCCCGAGCCGTTGCTTCCCTCCCGAGCCGGGCGAGCATGAAACCCGGGAAATTTAAGGGACATCATCAGTATGGGACAGCAGCGGGACACAGCGCTGGGATAAGGGAGTTTCCCGCTAAATAAGGGACAGTTGACAGCTATGGCTGGGCAGCCTCTTGGCACTGCACCCCTCTTAAGTTGCCGGTTGTGGTTGACGGGAGAGGAGAACAGGTTAGCAGCTAGCTGCCTCTTGCCAAGTGTTGCATCGCTGTTCCCTCGAGTGCAGGAACCTGGGAAGATTTTGGCAGCCCACCCACATTCCCACACAGCAAATGTGCTTCTCAAGGGGTTTCAGGATCCAACAGTCTTGCCTTCTGCTTTGGGGAGATGCCATTTCATACAATGTCCACAGCACCCACCTGTTCCACCAAACTTGTAACTCTTATAAGAACAAAGGAATGAGATTCATCTGGCAAATGGCTTGTTTTTGAGAAACCCATAGGATTTATCCTGCAGTGTTTTTACTCCTCACTGCCTCCTCCTTTTCGGACAGACACCCTAGACATGGATGCTTTAGTGGAGATTCCTACATTGCAGAAGCCTAGACAGGCTTCAGTGCCCTGTGCAGCAAGCGCTTGGGCTCAGAACTGCTTAAGCACTTGGGGCCGACTCCAGCTGTGTTTGGATGTCCTTCTAAAACACAGTTCGCCAACTGGGTGTCCTCCAGATGTTTGGAGCTTCCAGCTGTCATGCTCCCGTCCTAAAACAGAATTCCCCAGGAAAAAGGGATTGATTGTTTAAGCGTTTTGGGAACTGTAGCTCTGTAGACAGAATAGAGATTCTCAAACCACCCTCAGTGCCCTTCAGTTCCCGGGATTTTGGGGGGAAAGCCACGTTTGAAAGTACCGTGGTACCTCTGGTTATGTACTTAATTCGTTCCGGAGGTCCGTTCTTAACCTGAAACTGTTCTTAACCTGAAGCACCACTTTAGCTAATGGGGCTTCCTGCTGCCCCCGCGCCGCCGGAGCACAATTTCTGTTCTCATCCTGAAGCAAAGTTCTTAACCCAAGGTACTATTTCTGGGTTAGGGGAGTCTGTAAGCTGAAGCGTATGTAACCCGAGGTACCACTGTATTTAAAGTGGCATGATGCTGTTTTAAATGTGTAGTGCAGATGGGACTTTAGCCAGCATTCCGTAGCCAGCAAATGAATTTGACCACAGAATGACCATAGGGGTCATTTAGTCCAACCCTCTGCAATGTAGGAATCTCCACTAAAGCATCCATGACAGATGGCCATCCAGCCTCTGCTTAAAACCCTCCAAGGAAGGAGAGTCCACAAACTCCCATAAATGGGATGTGGGTTTTTTTTGGTGGGGCGAGAGTCAGTGTCTCTGAATTTTTTTCTAAAAAAAGTGTTCTGCTTCTGCAAATCTCAAGTCTGCTGATCTATTCCTTTTGTGGATGGGTGGCGTAGTTTTGGCTGTCTGGTGAATGGCGGTTGCAGCCAGAACGCTGGGAAAAGAAGGAATAACTAATCAAACAGGCAAACCTGGCTGTGGCTCCCCACTCACATTTGGCTTGGCCCAGAGATCCAGAGACAATAATGTTTTCCAAAGCAAGCGAAGGGGGGGTGGGGGGTGGCATCTTTGCAACGCTGCCATCACGCTTCTTCTTCTTCCTGCAGAGGTTTTTGCCTGTTCGGTGTGCTCCTTCGTTTTCCTTCCCTCCTCTGCCTTAAGCCAATTGCTTGCAAATAATTCTTCTTTCAATTTGCTTTCTGTCCAGCTGTGTCGGCAAGCATCTTTTTCCCCCAGTGGTGCTTGCTGCAGAATGTCAGTGCAAACAAAAACGAAACCCTCGGTGCCATCCTGCATGGCCTCCTGTTCAATTTGATCTGATCCTGCACTCATTTGGCTTTGTTCTAAGGCAGGCGTGAAAGGTCACTGCGAGACATCTTTCGGGGATGCTTGGCTCCTCCTCGCAGGGTGGAGATTTATTTGTTTGTTTTTGTTCTGCTGCTGTCAAAAAACAGCCAAAAGCACAGGGTTAGAGCACTGCTTTCTTTAATCGACTGACACAGCAACACCCAGCAAAATCCAGCGAGGGCCAAGGGATTGTCACTTAGACTGAACATCAAAGCAGGCTTGCATGCTGGACAGAAACAGGTATAAAAGCTCCCTCAAGACAGCTGCTTGTTTTAGGAGGATTGGAGGGGTGATTTGCAGCAGAGGAAAATTATCAGTTTTCCATCTGCTACTTTTTCTCTTTTCCTAATTAACTGCTCCCCCTTAAGACGACTTAGTGGCAAGAGCTCACCACTCTCTCATCTGGCGGAAATAAGGGATCGGCAGAGACACCCATTGGCATGAGGGGGGCACCAGAGGGCAGCCTGGCAATGGCCCCTTCAACATCGGGCCTGGGGAAAATCAGTCTCCAAGACCCTGGAGGATCTTTGCCAGTCAAAGCGGTTAATACCGGGATAAAATCATAGAATCGTTGAGTTGGAAGGGACCCCAGCGGTCATCTTGTCCAACCCTCTGCAATGCCATTGGGATATATGGCCAATACATTCCTCTCATTCATAGAGTCAATGGGAACATAGGGCACAGAACTCAGCCTTCTACTGAGTCAGAACATTGGTGCATCTAGCTCACTGTTGTCTGCACTGACCGGCAGCCGCTCTGCAGGGTCTAGGTCACCCTACCAGGAGATACTGTTGAGGACTGAACCTTGGATTATTATATTTTGCATAGAATAGCAGGTTGTAGAATTGTAGAGTTGGAAGGGACCATGAGGGTCATTTAGTCCAACCCCCTGCAGTGCAGGCGTCTTTTGCCCCACGTGGGGCTCGAACCCACAACCCTGAGATTAAGAGTCTTATGCTCTACCAACCGATCTTTCTCAGGCCCACCTGATGCTCCACCACCGAGTGACCTGGGGTTTTGCAGCCAAGAAGCAGAGCACATTTGCATGTGAAACTTCTGTGCTCAGTGTTTGGCATCCCCTGTCATGAAGGAATCGGGTACCAGGTTGTGGGGAAAGATACTCACTATGCCTGAGGCCCTGGAAGCTGGCAGTCTCTTTAGGCAAAACTTGCCTAGACAAACAGCCCAACCTGTTGCTGGACTCTCTAAGGTTCTCCCTCTGCGTCTTTATGACCCATCGAGTGTCACTTTCCACGCACAAACTTCTTTATTTCTTCCTGTTCAGGTGAAGCAGATCATGGAAGAAGCCGTCACCCGGAAGTTTGTGCACGAAGACAGCAGCCACGTCATTGCATTGTGCGGTAAGTGAATAATTGTCGCGTTACAATGCACAAAACAGTTGCGTTATCATTGCTTCATGCAGCAAGTGACAAATCGTTGCTTCGTCGCTGTATTATGTGGTAAGTAACAAAATTGCTGGAGCTCCAATCTGGTGTAAACTAGGATGTCCTTTGTAATTTTCCTACCATGCACCCTTTTTGTGTGTGTGCTGCTGCAACAGCTTTGCAGCCCAACAGAACCGCAAGTTCTGTGCCTGGAATGCATGTTGCAAATCATGATTACATTAGTCACAGTTGAATACACCGGCTTTGATCAGATTGTAGAGTTTAGAGAGCCAGGAACTTTATTGCTGAGCTGTTGTTGTTGGGAGACAAGGCAGATGTTCTGCTACTGAGCTATGGCCCCTCCCTGGTCACCAGCCTTTTTGAACCAGTGGGCACATAATACCCTGTGTGCCCCTCCACAGGAGGGAGGCAACGCAAGGCCTATTCAGTGATGGCTCCCTGCTTGTGGAATGCCCTCTCTGCGGAAGCTCACCTGGAGCCCTCTCAGTCTAGTTTAAGGCACTCTTGCCCCTTAGTTTGAAGGGTTTTTAAGTATTTCTGACCTCTTTTGGTGGGGCAGGATCTGCTGGCGCTGTTTTCTATTTGTATGGAGGCGTGTTTTGTTTTTTAGGTTTTAGTGTTTTTGTTGTGTTAGCAGGTCACTTTTGAGTCATTTTTAGGAGCAAAGTGACTAATTATTGTTGTTTAGTCGTTTAGTCATGTCCGACTCTTCGTGACCCCATGGACCAGAGCACGCCAGGCACTCCTGTCTTCCACTGCCTCCCACAGTTTGGTCAAACTCATGCTGGTAGCTCCGAGAACACTGTCCCACCATCTCGTCCTCTGTTGTCCCCTTCTCCTTGTGCCCTCCGTCTTTCCCAACATCAGGGTCTTTTCCAGGGAGTCTTCTTTTCTCATGAGGTGGCCAAAGTCTTGGAGCCTCAGCTTCAGGATCTGTCCTTCCAGTGAGCACTCAGGGCTGATTTCCTTCAGAATGGATGTGACTAATTAAGTAACAAATTAATAACAATAGCTCTACTAACCCTTAAGATACTTGAAGAAGGTCATTGCATGTCTCCACCTCATTGGTTTCGCCTTCTGCTTCCTGAAAGACCTCTAGGTTCAGTTTCTGATCTATTTCATTGAGAGGATCGTGGATATATAGCACGGGACTAGATGGATAAAGTTTCCATTTGGGACAAACCTCTTTCACATGGTCCTTCTATATAGTACATTCCCTCCTACTCAAGTATTTGAGTGGATCGTTTTATGTTTTGCGTCGCCACTGTGCAGAGGCGAGTGCTGTTTGATTGACACCCGCTGTTCAACACTAGTGGTTTTTGATTGATTCCCCACTTTAAGGAAATAAAATAAGATCCCCCCGCTAGGCCTCTTTACCAGCACAGAGGCTGGTTTCTTTTTGTTTTGTTTTTTTATGGAGTTGTGGCTTGTGCTTCAAGTGACAGTTTTATTGGCAACGTTTTTTCATTTCGCTTTTTGTTAACAACGCCTGAAACATTAGTTGCTTGGCAGCCCTTCCCAGCTAGGAAAAGGGTTGTATTACAATCTGCCTCCCCAGTACCCCAGGAATGTCTTTTTGCAGTCTCTGGAGAGATGGGAAGCATTTGCAAAGTTTATACAGTACATCCCCAGCAGGTCAGGTGGTGGAGCTGAAGGGCGGCGAGGCGCAGCACATGGTTAACCTATGGAACTCTCTGCCACAAGAGGCAAGGATGGCCATCTACCGTACTTGGGTGGATTTAACAGAGGATTGGACAAATCTATAGAGGACAAGGTTATCAAGGGCCGCTCACCATGTTGACTATGTTCTAACTTGAATGCCAGCAGCTGTAATGCTTCTGAATGCCAGCAGCTGGAAACTGCAGGAAGGGAAAGTGCAGGTTTTGTGTTCAGGTTGTGCTTGGGGGTGTCCCACAGGCATCTGGTTGGCCACTGTGAGAACAGGGTGCTGGACTAGATGAGCCTCTTGCGTGATCCAGCAGGGTTCTTCTTACATTATTCAAATTATTACGTTATTCAAATTATCAGGAAGATGTTTAATTGTGTTTTTATATTTTTTGGGGAGCCGCCCAGATTGGCTGGGTCAGCCCAGTCAGATGAGTGGGGTCAGCGTTTGAAATTAGCCAGGCGCAAGGTGCATTTTGCTCTGGACTATTGGCCACTTGTGACAAAGTGATCTGGTCTGTTTGTTGTAGCATGTTGCCCCCTTTTTTCCTTTTTTACGTTTTTCAATTAGATGTATACTAAAAGAGTAAAAACTGAAAAGCAGCATAATTATTCTAGAAAACATTATTATACCAATGTACTTAATTATCACAGCAGTGACTATTTAATAATCTTAGGGTAAATATCAATAATGTCAGTGATCAATTATGAACCTGCCTATTGTGTTCAGTTGCAATCTCTCCCCGCCCCAGCTTTTTTCTTTAAGTCTTTAAATTCACAGCATTTCATTGCAGATTTCCCTAATATACTCTGCTCAATATAGACATTTTTGCAACCAGTTCCCCTTAATAGGATGCATTTTTGTACGTCAATTTCACTAATACATGCATTTTAATGCTTTCTTGTGAACACCTTTACCCTGCTATATGCATTCCTTAGCTGGAGAACTGCATTGCAGAAAAGCAATTCACCCACCCAGGTCTTGGTTACACAAGCCAGTTCAGTTCCCTCATCCATGATCACATCATAGATAAGGCTGGTTCTTACTCCTGCACTGACCTGCCATTGAACAGTGCAACCAGGTTAGGAGCCTCTGTAGCCAGGCAGCCAATTCTCTGCTGGATGGGATCAGTCAAGGGGAATAGCCTGAATCAACAATTAAATGGCTTTGTCTACTTGCAAATCAATCGGGTCTCTCTTGATTTAAAACCAAGCCTGATAAGCACTTTTTTAAAAAGTCAGATAAGCCTGAGCTTTGCAGACAGATTGATTCTGTGCACAGTTCCACATTCCGCACACTTGCAGAGTATTGCGGTCGATAGACAGCCCTGGTAATGAGCGACGCTGTGCTTCCTGAGGCCCGAAAATCGATGCAACACCCTGATCTCTTGTCTGTCTTGTAGGAGATGGAGTCAAGCAGCCTTCAGGGCATTCATTGCCTGCGGTCACTGAGCCTGGGAGCTGTCTGCATCTAATGCATCTGTCTGGAAAGTGGGGGTGCGGCTGTGAGGCTTAAATGCAGGCCACCCCAGTCAAACTTAATGCAGCTTTCTGGACAGTGTTAGAAACTCAGATATAGTATAAGCTAATCATCAAATAGGGACGCTGGTGGTGCTGTGGGTTAAACCACAGAGCCTAGGGCTTGCCGATCAGAAGGTCGGCGGTTCGAATTCCTGCAATGGGGTGAGCTCCCGTTGCTCGGTCCCAGCTCCTGCCAACCTAGCAGTTTGAAAGCACATCAAAAGTGCAAGTAGATAAATAGGTACCGCTCCGGTGGGAAGGGAAACGGCTTTCCGTGAACTGCTCTGGTTCACCAGAAGCGGCTTAGTCATGCTGGCCACATGACCCGGAAGCTGTACGCTGGCTCCCTCGGCCAATAAAGCGAGATGAGCACTGCAACCCCAGTGTCGGTCACGACTGGACCCAACAGTCAGGGGTCCCTTTACCTTTAATCACCAAATGGGACCTTAAACGTAGGTTACGGTCACCACAACAGAGTGTCTAGGCACCCTTTTTTATACATTGCAATTTATTATTATTATTCATTTCATTTCTATATCTATCTTTTAAAGGGGGGAAATCTCTAAATGGTTTACAAGACTTTAAAACATCAAATATAACAATCCAGAATAAAACAAATTCAAGCTTCAAGGAAAATGTTTCAGATCCTTCTCTAAGTGACATTTTGCTTTCTCCATGCTTAATTTATAGAGCTGCCCCATAGCAGAAGTGCTCTAGGGAGCCAGTGTGGTGTAGTGGTTAGAGTTTCAGACCAGGACCTGGGAGATCAGGGTTCAAATCCCCCCTCAGTCCTAAAGCTTCCTGGGTGACCTTGGAGTCAGTCACAGTCCCTTAGCCTACCTCACAGGGCCGTTGTAGGGAACTGACCGAGGAAGGAGGTGAACCATGTACAGTCATACCTCATGTTGAGTTTGCTTCATGTTATGTTTTTTCAGGTTGCGTCCTGCGGTGCCCCGGAAGTACCAGAAAGAGTTACTTCCGGGTTTCATCGCTCACGCATGTGCACAAGCGCTAAATCACACTTCGCGCATGCGCACAAGCGCCAAATTGTGCCGCGCACCTGGGCAGATACGGCACTTTAGGTTTCGGGCTTTTCACATTGCAAACAGGCCTCTGGAATGGATCCCGTTTGCAACCAGAGGTACCACTGTACTCCTTGGAGAAAAAGGCAAGATATATAGTGGTACCTCAGGTTACAGACACTTCAGGTTACAGATGCTTCAGGTTACAGAAATAGTACCTCGGGTTAAGAACTTTGCTTCAGGATGACAACAGAAATTGTGCTCCGGCAGCGCAATGGCAGCAGGAGGCACCTTTAGCTAAAGTGGTGCTTCAGGGTAAGAACAGTTTCAGGTTAAGAACAGACCTCCGGAACGAATTAAGTTCTTAACCCGAGGTACCACTGTAAATGCAATTAAGAAGCTCTTCTGCTTAAGAAAACTGGAGGGGCCAGCCAGATGGAGACGAGAGTCACCAACTTGGTGGTCGCCCTTGGACCCACGCCAATTGCAAAATGCACCTGGGGAGTTTCTAACGCTGTTTCTGGATGCTGTGAAGCCAAGCCGGCTCACCTGTCCACCTCTCTGAGAATCCCTTCCTCTTCTGTGATACTTATGTGGAGGAGAGCAAGAAAGCGCTTGGGGAAGGGACCTTAGCTCACTGCTTTGCATTTAGATGCACCCAGGTTTAATTCTTAGCATCTCCAGGTCAGGCTGGGAGCACCCCCTGCCTGCAACCCTTTAGGGCTGCTGCCAGTCAGTGTAGAGCTGTGGTTCTCAAACTTTTGCTCTTGGCCTCCCTTTCAGAGTAAAAATTTGCTTGTGCCCCACCCGATTCTTTATTGATACGTTGGGAAATGCAAAGAAACAAATCCTAGCAGTGCTTGATTCATAACACAGAACACGACTGCTTTATAATATGATCATGAAGCATCCTGAAAGTATACTTTAAAACAATGCAGCTGCATAAGAACATGACTCAACACCCCCTCCCCAAATATAATGATAAAGGAGCCTCTTGCAAACTAAGTGAGAGGCGCGAGCTTGCTTTTGCCAGGATTCCAAAGGCAGATCTGTGTAAAGACAACCCGACGCTGCTCCTGGCACCCAGGAAGCCCCAATAAAGAATGGGAGAATGAATCCCCACTGACTGGCAGCGAGGCTGGCAAAACCTCAGACCCAATCAAGAGAGCCCAAACTGTTGGGTAAGGAGAAGTGTGCTTGCGGGCGAGTGACTCACCCTCTTGTGTGGGACGGCTTTCAAAAATAGAACGGGAACGAGCCTCGCAACAAGCTGGATGAGAGGGGAGATCAGCAGATATAGATAATACGAGAACGTAAGAAGGAGCCTGCTGGTCCTATCTCGTCCGGTGTTCTGTTCTCACCATGGCCGGTCAGATGCAGGTGCAAAACCTGCAAGCGAGACCCAAGCGCAAGAGCGTTCTCCCCCTCCGTGGTTTCCAGCAAGGGGTATTCAGAAGCATGACTGCCTCCAACTGTGGGAGCAAAGCAGAGCCATCATGTCCAGAAGCCTTTTGTAGCCATGAATGTGTCTCATCCTCTAGGCTGGTAGCCCTCACTGCTTCCTGTGGCGGTGAGTTCCGTAGTTTCACTATACACCACGCTTAATTTTATAAACTTCCATTATATCGCCTCTTACTGGTGTTTTCTCTAAACTAAAAAGTCCCGGATGCTGCAACCTTTATAGAGGAATCGCCCCATCCCCTCAATCAGTTTGCTTGCCCTTTTCTGAAACCTTTTCCAACTCCTTTTTGAGGTGGGGCGACCAGAACCCTACACAGTACTCCCAAGTGCAGTTTGCACCGTAGATTTCTATAATATTGGCAGTTTTTATTTTCCATTCCAGTGATCCTGAGCATGGAATTTGCCTATTTGTACACACATGCAATTCATAATCCCCCCCCCCATCAAGGCCATTTTCCCAAACCTGTTGAAAAGGCTTGGCAGTTCTCCTTTCAATTAGCCAAGGTGTGATCACAACAGCCAACCTCACCTCCTTTGCTTAAAAACACTAATTACAGGCACCCTCTCACATTCCGTGCGGGGAAGTGGATTCCTTCCCAGGCCTCACTAGGAGACCTTAGCAACTGCTAGCAGCTGGCGAGCGATTAACTTGCACTATCATATCCATCAACACATATCCAGAGGCAGATAGTAAACAGAAGCAAAGCAGTATCAGATTCATCTGTGATGCAGTGGGGGAAGCCAGAGGTGGAGATTGAGCCAGAAGCAGGCAGAGTCTGCAGCACTGCAAGAGTTTGCCACTGCTTCCTATCTCTGCCCCTCCCTCTCACAGAGATGTTTAAGCAGAGGCAGAAGAGGAGGAGATGGAGGGAGAAAGAGCAGATAGTGGGCCTGGAAGGATGGAAGAGGGAGGTTCTTCCCTTGTAACTCTAGATTTCGTAGAATTGTAAATATTGGAAGGGACTGCAAGGGTCAAAGTAGGAATCTTTTGCCCAGCTTCGGACTCAAACCAATGACTCTGAGGTTTAGAGTCTCATGCTGCTACCGACTGAACTGTCCCAAGATGCCAGAGAGGGGGAAGCAGATTGGCCTGTTCTCCCCCCACCCCACCCCTCTTGCAGAGTGCAGAACCTCATCACTGGGCTGGGAGGAGCACTTAGGCCTGCCAGAAGGAGGGGGTGGCAGCAGAGCTGGTGGCAGAAGGACAGGACACAGTCTTGTAGCCATGAACCAGGGGCCACCTTTGTAGGTGGGATCAGACCCACCTGCCCAGCAGGTACGTGGTGGAGCCGTAGGGGGAGAGAGTCCCTTGAGTGAGTCCACTGCCTCTTCTTTTAAAGTTCGGTGGGAGGGATGTGTCCTCTGTTGGGACATCTGTATAGCTTCCGTTCAGTTCTTTTTTTTTAAAAAAAAGTTTTTTTAATTCAAAATTAAAACAAGACATATTATCCAAAAACATATCATCCTTGTTTCCCCCCCATTTTTCCACCCTCCCCTCACCCTCCCACACAAAACCCACCCACCCCCACCCCCCGACTTCCCTCACTTCCAGTCTTTGGTTTCTCTGAGACTGCTGTTTTCTGCATGTTACAAAGTTGTATAGATCCTCAAACTATTTAGCTGATTATTATCAATAAAAAGTTTGTGAATGTTTATTTAAAACCTGCCAAGGAGTCCAGTTCACTTTGTTGCGTCTTCAGATACTTTGTAAAGGGTTCCCATTCATCTCACAGTTATCCTTGTCCCGTAGCTTGTATGTCAGTTTTGCCAGTTCTGCATAGTCCGTCAATTTTTCTTGCCATGATTCTTTAGTTGGGGTTTATTCAGTCTGCTTCCATTCAGTTCTAAAGCTCTTGCCTCGCTCCTGTTCCTTGGGGTCCTGTTTTCTGGACCTTACCCTTGCAGCTGAGCCTGAGCTACTACCAGCCTGAATAAAGACCTCTTCCTTGCTTTTCAAGGAACAGCTGCTGCCTTTGCGTTTTGGGGCTGGAGCTTGACAGCTTCCCTCCATCAGTTTTATGAATGAAGTCTGGGAGCATCGTAAAGGCTAGCAGATTCCCAGCCCTCTTTCTCCAATCTGTCTGTAAGCCCCTGAAGCTTGTGCCGCAATAAATCTGAGCCGTTTCCCCCTGTGCTGTGAGAATCTTGTTTGGCAGTCAAGAATAACCCTGGAGGCCTGAGAGCAGTGACTGGTATCAGAGGCCTTCGAAAGGGAAGCAACCGCATTGTCTCCTGGAGCTGTCCATGGTGCTGATCTGGTGCTTTTCCAGTTAAGCTCCAGGATCCTTCAGGCTTTAGAGAACACCCTTCCTCTCCTTTCATTTAGCAGAGCTTTGGCTCATTTGATATTTACCCAGTGAGGGCTTTTGAGTGGAATATGACTAATAGGTTCTGTTCTTTGTGCGTGCGTGTGATATTCTGATCTTGTTCTTCTGTAGTTGCTGGTAGCCTCGGGTGCTCTTTGAATGGAAAGTCAGGTTAAAAACCCTAAATAAATAATATCCGACTAGGAAGAGAGTTGGCTGGCTCAAAACATCACAAGCTGCCAAGGCCTTTGTTCCAAACAATACACAAGAGTTATTTTCTCAGTCCGTTGCATAAGCCTAGGTTGGTGATATGGGCAGGGCAGCTGTGCACTTGGTCAACGCAGAGAGCAGGGCCTTTCCCTTGCTGCGATCCACACTTTGCCTTCTCTGGCTCAAAGGTCCACCTCTGGAACCCTCTCCTAAGGACTCTGGGCTACTGAACACAAAGTTGTAGGCCTGGGATTCAGAGACAACTGCCCTCTTCCCTTCCATTGTTGTCTAGGAGGTGCTCTCGGGGGCCAGGGTCTCGCTCCAAAGAGGTGAAAGCCTTTCAACAAAAGCATTTATTCAAGAGAGTAGGGTTCCAGGTGCAGCATAGTCTCAACTAGTCAGGGTTGTATAGAGTACGAGGGCAGTCTAATCCAACCCGCATTCAATGCAGGGATCATTTGCTCAACGTGGGGCTCTAACTCATGGCACTGAGGTTAAGAGCCTCATGCTCTACTGGCAGAGCTATTCCAAGTCCATCTCAGAATCAATCTAGCTTCCAAACATAATCCAGGAGCAATCAGGAAACAGCCCAGAGTCGATATCACAAGGAAGGGGGATTAGAAATGGGAGTGCAACCCCTAAGTACGAGCCGGGGGCCTGTATGGTTTCTGGAAGGCTCAATAGAGAGACCTTCTATATGGTGGCTTCCAAGTCCACACCCTAACCCTAGCTGCTGGTAGTGTTGCTGCCCTGGGCTCCACTGGAGGAAGGTGTGAGCACATAAGTCTATTCAATAATTAGCAACTGGTCAAGTTCTTGGGATTCTTTACTCATGAGCTGACAACCATTACGCCTGAGTTGTGAGATGACTCTGGACCTATAGATGAATGTAAGAAGAGCCCTGGTGAATCAGGCCCATCTAGTCTAGCCATCCTGTGCTCACAGTGGTCACCCAGATGCCCCAAACTGGAAGCCCTAAGGCAGGAGCTGAGAACAAGAGCTCTCTCTCCCCACTTGTGACCCCCAACAACCGGTGTCCAGAGACATAATGCCCCCAACAGTGAAGTTCTTCCTCGGCTTGGAGCTTTCAGTGCTCAAGGAACAAAGGTTGGCTGCCCACCCCCGGACAGCTCCAAGGGTTTCCCAGCAGGTCACCCACCAGAGGGTATCTCTGGCACCAGTTCCAGGAGACCCTTTCCTGCTCCTCAGGTTCCTCCACCTGTGGACTGTCTCATCCGTCCTTTGAGGACACGGTGTCTGGCGCTGGGTCAGAGCTGAGCATGACATCCTCCCCTCCCTGACTCTTAACACCACCATCTGACAAGCATGTTCCACCAATGTGCAACACTGGAAGGCTTTGCTGGTGTGAGTTGGAGAATCCGGCGGCAAATTTCCTCCCTCCTTTCTGTGACCTTTTTCTTTTTCTCAAGCTCTCTGCCAGCTGCTGCTCTGCCGTGGAACAATTGGACTGATCCATCCATTGCAGCGTGAAGAGGCACATGCTACTTCACTTGCAGCTGTTACGCCCTTTAAGGGAGCGATGTGTCCACGTGGCCATGGGGACAGGATATGCTCCGCTTCTGTGTCCCATCTTGTAGAGCCAACAGAAACACTGCTGTCGTCATTAGATGACCAAGCCTTTGGCAATATCTTTACTGCCGGCACAGGGTAAATTCTTTGAATCGCACAGTCCATTAAGTGCTATTAATAGCCATTGATGGTACAATATAATGGCAGCACGTTGCTTATTACCAGCAGGGACCAGGAAACGGCATACGACCTCTGTGTTTCCATGTGGGTTGTGGAAAAGCTGCACAGGACCTTCTCTGTAGTGGCAGACGTAAGCCGTGGATGTCCCAGCAACCATCTCCAGTCTGGAAATGGCTCGCTGATGTGCTCAGAAAAGGCATTGCTTGAAAACTCATGCCACAGGGAAGGTTGGTGTAGATCATAGGTAGGGAACCTGTGGCCCTCCAGATATTGTGGGCCTCTGAATCCCATCATCCCTGATGTGAGGAGCAGGTCAACAATAAATCACATGGCATAAATGAAGTTAACCCTTCAAACAAAGTCTGCTCAGGAAGTCATGACTAGTGAGCACAGCAACTCAACCCGGTTGATCTTGCCTCTGTGAGGCAGTTGTGGGGACAGAAGGTCACTGCCTTTCCCCATTTGCCTAAGCCTCTTCCTCTCCCAGGTCCTTCCTCAGCGATCTGAGACCACATCATCATGTCTGTCTATGCTCCTCCCTCTTCATGCCTCTTCTGGTTCTGGGAGACCAGCAGGAGAGGGAGACACCCTGGCCTCTTCACCAGCCTGACTCATCTCTGCCTCTTGGCCTCCCTTCTCTCTGGCTTCCACCTCTGCTTCTGATTCGTGACTTCTCTCTGTCATAGACTCTTCCTGCTCACTAAACCCTGTTGCCTTCTCCCTCTGACCATTCATTGTCCTCCCACCACCACTCCCTGGGCTCTGAGTCTTCTTCCCCTGGGGGTTCTCCAGCCTCCCACCACTCCTCTGCATCTGGCCAGTCCATGACACCTGGTCATTGGTCATGATGGCTGGGACTGATGGGAATTGGTGGCCATCAAGTTCTGGAGAGGTTCCACACCCTTTGTGTGTGGACCTGTCTTCTTCAACCTAGTTCTCTCCAGATGTTTTGAACCATGGCTCCCATCAGCTGCAGCTAGCATGACCCATGACCCGGGGTGCTGGAGGCCTACAATATCTGGGGGGCCACAGGCTCCCCACCTCTGATCTACACCAACCCTTCCCGGTGGCTATGTTTCCATCAACCTCAATGTTATGCTGCCATTCTCACTGGAGCCGAAGGGAATCATTTCCATTCTCCACCAGTACGGCTGATGGCCAGGGATGATGGGAACTGCAGTTCATTAGCATCTGAGGAGGCCAGAGGTTTCCCACGTCTGCTTTGCCGCAGGGATTTAAAAGGGGGGCATTTACGTCTCCAGTGTTAAATATATTTGCATAGGCCCTGTTTTGTCAGTTCAGCATGGCTTGTGACATATCTGGAGGCGGCAGAGGGGGCTCTGAACTGCCGCCGTAATTGCTCTGCGCGGCTGACACCCAGGTCTCTGGCAGCCTCTCTGCCTTTCCAAATCCCCTTTTCACAAAGTGGATATCAGCCTTTCTAAACCGTACACGCATTTCTCTCTCCCTCTCCCTGCCTGCCTGAAAGCAAAAGCCTATTACCGGCAATTAAACCGAATGTAATTTTCAAACGCAGAAGACAACCGTGGACAAATTGAAAAGCCCACATTCTGTTGAGAAGGCTTATCTCCAGAATTGGCTTTGGCGATTAAAAAAACATATATATCCAGAGGGAAATGTATTGCAAGGGAAACGGAAGAAATTATTTCCCGGTGTGCCTATTTTTTTTTTAAAAGGTTTTTTTTAAATAAGCTGTGTAGGCTTGTTTCCCCACTTCCTGAAATGTGTAAGAATTCACACAAACATACCATTTTTTTACTTTTTTAATTTTTTGCTTATTTGTTTGCGTCATTCATTTGAACTGATCAGCCTCCTGCAATCATAATCTGAGGCCTTTCTTCATGTGCCTCCTCTGTGAAAAGTCTGGAGAACGGACATTGTTATTCTCTTTGTTTGTTATTGTTTGTTCCTATGGTATGTCTTTTTTGTGTTTTCCTCTTGTAAACGGCCCTGTGGTCCTTGGATGAAGGGTGGTATAGAAACTGAATAACTAAAAGTTTAAAATAAAATATCCGTTTGCTGGGGGTAGCATAATACAGGGCCTGGTGGGGTGGAAGGCAGGGAGCCCAACAGTAGGTGGCGCCAGAGGTAATGACAGCAGTGGTTGTGGACACTCGCTGGGACTCTGGGGCAGAAGGCAGGGAGCCCAGACTATGGCTGCAGCCAGAGCCGATGGCAGGCAGATCCTGCTCATTCTCACCCCCATCCTCTTCCCTGCGGACTTCTACGAGGGAAACTTTGCTAGGAGGTGGAAGCTGAGAGGAAGGGGTTCGCATGGAACCTTGCCAAACAGAGCATGATTTTAAACCCTGCGTCACTTACCAGCCGATGAGCGAGGGTTAACTCCTGCAGAATGGGCTGCCTGCGCCAGTCCCTGGGGAACTGGCCTGCACAGGCAGTACAGGATCGAACCCCACTTGCTACCCATCAGTTGATGTCCCAGCTGTTGACCCAGGGGTTCTGGTTTCAGGGAAATGGACTTCTGGGCCAAACCTCTGCTCAAAAGCCATCAGATGGTTATCTGAAGCAGCTCCCCTTGGCAGCTGGTTTGAGGCATCACGAAAGGCCAGCAATTTTTTACCTCCTTAATTTATTAGTATTCCCTCTCTCTCTCTCTCATCAGTAAGGATTGGGAGAGTTGCTTGTAAGGTGTTCTGCCTTGGTTTGCAAAAAAGCTTGACCCCCACCCTGGGTTGCTATGCACATTGTGCTGGATGGGGAGGGCTCTGTTTGTCTTGGGGTGGCGGCCTGTCGCTTTGAATGCACCACATTTTGCCAGGTCCCGCAGAGCACATCTGGAAATCGTTTCCCCTCCCCCTGCGGTTTTGTTGCCATAGTAGCGGCTGTTGGTGCTCCTGATGTTTTAAAATACCTCACGCCACCTGAGGACGTGGTTGTTTCTCTCTGTTGTGTTCTTCTGCCAAGGAGCAGATTATTGGTTAATTGTTCTTTGTGTATCAACAAACCGTTTTTTTCTGAGCTGACTAATAGGATCGTGGCGCTAATGGTAATGAGACAATTAGTGCAATCATCTCTCTGACCCGCCTCCTCCACTCTGGTATTAAACGAGCTTCCCTTTTTTTGTGGGGGGGGGGTGAATTTTTTTTAATGGAGCTTGTGTTCCAAGAAGACCCAATATGTGAAAAGGGCCCGGTGTAATTCTCAAAGTTCAGCAACATGCTTTATTCAGTTTCTGGGGTGAAAAGCAGTTCTGTGCAGGCCATTTGAATGGTGTGTTCTTAGTAGTGATGGAAGGATCTGTCAACTTTGGTTCTCTGAATTTGTCATTGTTCACATTTTACAGGAATCTGTTATTAAAAAATACCACATTTTTTGCTCTATAAGACTCACCTTTTCCCTCCTAAAAAGTAAGGGGAAATGTGTGTGCGTCTTATGGAGCGAATGCAGGCTGCGCAGCTATCCCAGAAGCCAGAACGGCAAGAGGGATTGCTGCTTTCACTGCGCAGCGATCCCTCTTGCTGTTCTGGCTTCTGGGATTCAGAATATTTTTTTCCTTGTTTTCCTCCTCCAAAAACTAGGTGCGTCTTATGGTCTGGTGCGTCTTATAGAGCGAAAAATACCAGTAAATAAATCCTGAAAGTTCACCAGCATTTTAGTGCAAATTTCTCCTAGCAAAGGCATTTTTATATCCAGTTTCGACTAATGTACACATTTTTGCAAGCCAGTTTCCCTAATAGTATGTGCTTTTGCATGTTATTTTCACAAATATCTTCATTTCCATGCACACTTTCCCCAAATAACGTGCCTTTTCATGAACATAGGTTGCTTGGAGACCTGCGCCACAAAATTCAGAAAAGAGTGAAATTTGAAAGAAAGCTGTTTCCTTTTGCATATTGTTCCAGAGGGCCCTTTTTACCTTTTCAGCTTCCCATACCTCCTCTCCCCAGTCTGCTCCCTCTTCTCCCTTTGACCACTTGTCATCATCCCACCACCAATTCCCTGGCTCTGAGCTTTCTTCCCCTGGGGGTTCCCCAGCTGATGCCCCCCCCACTTTTCTGCATCCAGCCAGTCCATGACAGGCCCCTTCTCGTTTCAACCCAGTTTCCAAATCTGGCGGGGGGGGGGGGGTTGTGTGTTTAAGAGCAATCAGCTGGCTTCCCTTGCTACACAACTGGGAGTTTGTGTGTGTGTGTGTTTTACATGGTTTGTTTTCACCTCTGGTAACCCGTCCCTGCCAAGGAATCGTTTTAGGATCAAGAGATGCACAGGGAACTTGTATACAGGTGTATCGTTGTAAAAAATACATGAGGAGCTATGAAGAAGGCTAGGACGGTGAATGTAACATTAAAGATTCAGCTGTGCTTGCTCTACGGCGCTGATCACTCCATCAAGGTTTAGGAGAGGGGTAGGCAACCTAAGGCCCGTGGGCCGGATCCGGCCCAATTGCCTTCTCAGTCCAGCCAGCGGATGGTCCGGGAATCAGCTTGTTTTTACATGAGTAGAATGTGTGCTTTTATTTAAAATGCATCTCTGGGTTATTTATGGGGCATAGGAATTCGTTCATTCCCCCCCCCCCCCAAATATAGTCTGGCCCACCACATGCTCTGGGGGATGGTGGACTGGCCCATGGCTGGAAAATGTTGCTGACCCCTGGTTTAGGAGATCATTGAAGTCCAAGTCACAGCATATATATCTTTAAAAGTTCACTGATCGCTCTCTCTCTCTACACACACACACACAGAGAGAGAGAGAGAGAGAGAGAGAAGAGACAGTGGTACCTCGGGTTAAGAACTTAATTCGTTCTGGAGGTCTGTTCTTAACCTGAAACTGTTCTTAACCTGAAGTGCCGCTTTACCTAATGGGGCCTCCCACTGCTGCTGCGCCGCTGGAGCACAATTTCTGTTCCCATCCTGAAGCAAAGTTCTTAACCCAAGGTACTATTTCTGGGTTAGCGGAGTCTGTAACCTGAAGCGTATGTAACCTGAGGTACCACTGTATATAATCCCCAAACCTAATATTTTCCTGTGGTGTAGCCCCTGGCTATTGTTTTCATGTTTTGCTTATCCTAAAAGTATGTGAAGGCAATATATTCTTGTTATGAGACCCTGCCTCATGTAGTTTTTCAATTTCATTGTTCTGCATGGGACAATGACAATAAAGATATCGTATATCGTATATTTCAAATGTATTCGCAGTTTTGCCTGTAGCAAAATTGCAGGGAAAGGGAGATATAAGTATTTATGAAAGGGGCAGTGACATGCCTGGTGTGGCCTGCTTCTGCATGCTGATACATTGAGCTGATAAGCAAAAGGCTGATCGTCTGGCGATACTGCAGGAGGGATGTGCCATTGTTTCACTCCCTCGCATGCTCCTCAGAACCGGGGGGGGGGGGGGCAGCAAATTCCAGGTCTCCAAGCTTTTATATCAGGCGGTAACATCGGATTGGCACACTAGTATCACCTAACCAACTCCCTGTGTTAGGAGGGTCCTGGGATGTTGTGCTGCTTGAATGGTCTGTACCTCCTTTCTCTACCCAGCAGGGGCCAGGTAAGCACTATTTTATTTATTTATGTTACGGTAATAAAGCATTGTTCTTCATGCAAGGATTTATCCGGTGTTTTCCAGGGCCTTCAGAGCACTTCAGCACGCATTATCTTGGTAATTTGTTTACAGCAGCTCTGCAAAAGTGGCTCGGTATTTATTGTACCCGTTTTACAGATTGGAGGGAGGGAAGTGGAGGCGGCAGCCTAGAGGGAAAGCAGCCTGCTTAAAGCTGCTTCCAGAATTTGTGACCAGCCGGGGGCTTCCTTGGGTGTGCATTTCAAGTCTCTTTGCAAAGCAACGAGGGGCGGATTTGCGGGGGCAAATCAGGTGTCTCAGCGAAGCCTACAAGGAGGTTGTGAAGTTAGCAGCCCTCTCACTTACCCAAGGAGTATGCTGGCAAACATGGGGTATTATTTTGATTTCATTTATTGCACTTACATCCCACCTGTTTCTCTGAGAAACTATAAGGAATCATGGATTTGTAGAGTTGGAAGGGATCCCGAGGGTCATCTAGTCCAACCCCCCTGCAATGCAGGAATCAGAACTAAAGCATCCATGACAGATGACCATGACGTAAGGTGGCATACATGGTTCTCCCCCATTTTGTTGTTGTTTAGTTGTTTGGTCGTGTCCGACTCTTCATGACCTCATGGACCAGAGCACGCCAGGCACTCCTGTCTTCTAATGCCTCCCGCAGTTTGGTCAAACTCATGTTAGTAACTTCAAGAACACTGTCCAGCCATCTCGTCCTCTGTCGTCCCCTTCTCCTTGTGCTTTCCCAACATCAGGGTCTTTTCCAGGGAGTCTTCTCTTCTCATGAGGTGGCCAAAGTACTGGAGCCTCAGCTTCATGATCTGTCCTTCCAGTGAGCACTCAGGGCTGATTTCCTTCAGAATGGAGAGGTTGGATCTTCTTGCAGTCCATGGGACTCTCAAGAGTCTCCTCCAGCACCATAATTCAAAAGCATCAATTCTTCGGCGATCAGCCTTCTTTATGGTCCAGCTCTCACTTCCATACATCACTTCCACTTCCACTTCTCCCCCATTTAATTCTCCACAATTACCCTGTGAGGTAGGTTATGCTGAGAGGCAGTGACTGGCCTAAGCATCATGGCTTAGTGGGGATTTGAACCCTGGTCTCTCAGGTCCTAGTATGGCACTCTAATCGCTGTACCACACGGGGGCTGTTGTTAATTATTATATTTAATGTAATAGTACAGCATTTAATTTATCAGATATTTCTTGTTTTGTAGACAAAGGCCATTGCAATGTAGTTCTCTAACAAGCCAGACTGGGCAATCCTCATAATTAATTTTTAGGAAGAATCTAAAAATGTTCCTGTTTTGGTGGCTGAAAATTCTGTTCCTGGCAAACCTAAAAAGATTACCTGTAGAAACACACAGACACAGACACAGACATGGCTGTGCCCCTGCTCATTCTGCTTACCAGCCCCCTGCGATCTCACTATTGACCCCTAGAGCTTCCTCTTCCCATCCCATGCAGAACTACTAAGTTCAGTTTTAGTGGCCCCTTGGGTTTATCCTGGATTGTGATGTGGTACTACAGATCCTCCAATGGGGGCAGTGCGACGACAGCCTTACATTTCTATGTATATAGGAAGATATATATATATGATGCAGTTACATAAGAGTTAACTGTGAAGATTAAGGTTGTCATGTCTGCTGATCTGATGTCTGCCGAGGCTGCTTTTTTGAATCTTCTACTGAAGGCAGAGAGAAATTGTGCTGGGGAGATAATTAGATTTCCCCCCCTTTCTGTCTTACAAATGCAATTAGGAGCCTCTGGCTGCCTGATTTCTGAAGCTGGAGACCTCTGTGTTTGCATTACTCTCCCCCACGCTATGCTCAGGGTCTTGAGGTCCAGTTATGGTCCGAGAAGTCAAACAATGGCCTTTAAAACATTGCAGGAAAAGAGCAACAAATTGGGTGGGGAAGAGAGACTCACAAAGCAATCCTGAAAATAACGAGCAGTACCACACTCTCTAGTTTTCTTTCTGGGAGCAAACATTGGCAGGAGTGGCTCAGAACATAACAGAATTGTCCATACACCCCAGTCACCACCCTTGTAGAAAAAAAAAACCATTTCTGCTGGTTTCCCCCTTTTAAGCGAAGGTACCAAGAGGGTTTGGAAATGGCAGCTTCTTTGAATGTGGTGGAAAACTTAGCTCCTCCGCTGAACACAATAATGGGGTGGGGTGGGGCTCTACGTCTTCCTAGCTCTGTGTAAATCATTTTATTTATTTAATGTTCCTGTATGCTTTTTTTTTGTCATCACAAGAGACCCCAATTCAGTTTTTGTTGTTGTTGTTTAGTCGTGTCCGACTCTTTGTGACCCCATGGACCAGAGCACGCCAGGCACTCCTGTCTTCCACGGCCTCCCGCAGTTTGGTCAAACTCATGCTGGTAGCTTCGAGAACACTGTCCAACCATCTCGTCCTCTGTCGTCCCCTTCTCCTTGTGCCCTCCATCTTTCCCAACTTCAGGGTCTTTTCCAGGGAGTCTTCTCTTCTCATGAGGTGGCCAAAGTATTGGAGTCTCAGCTTCAGGATCTGTCCTTCCAGTGAGCACTCAGGGCTGATTTCCGTAAGAATGGAGAGGTTTGATCTTCTTGCAGTCCATGGGACTCTCAAGAGTCTCCTCCAGCACCATAATTCAAAAGCATCGATTCTTTGGCGATCAGCCTTCTTTATGGTCCAGCTCTCACTTCCATACATCACTACTGGGAAAACCATAGCTTTAACTATACGGACCTTTGTTGGCAAGGTGATGTCTCTGCTTTTTAAGATGCTGTCTAGGTTTGTCATTGCTTTTCTCCCAAGAAGCAGGCGTCTTTTAATTTTGTGGCTACTGTCACCATCTGCAGTGATCATGGAGCCCAAGAAAGTAAAATCTCTCACTGCCTCCATTTCTTTCCCTTCTATTGCAGGAGGTGATGGGCCCACTGGCCATCTTAGTTTTTTTGATGTTGAGCTTCAAACCATATTTTGCGCTCTCCTCTTTCACCCTCATTAAAAGATTCTTTAATTCCTCCTCACTTTCTGCCATCAAGGTTGTGTCATCTACATATCTGAGGTTGTTGATATTTCTTCTGGCAATCTTAATTCCGGCTGGGGATTCATCCAGCCCAGCCTTTCACATGATGAATTCTGCATATAAGTTAAAGCAGGGAGACAATGCAGTTTTACATGAAAATAAGTAATTCACATCATTGCAAATCAGAGAACGCAATGAAGAGCGCAGTGGAATATAAGCAGCAGTGCTATAAAGCAAACAAAACAAGACAGTACTATAAAGCTATAAATCAGCACCATAAAACGAAACAGACTCGAGGCTCCAAAATTGGTCCAACCAGAAACCACCAAAAGTGAGGGGGAAATAGAGAATATGAACAGGGAACTCCTGACAAACGTGTGGCCATCTCTGTCTTCCTGAAGGAAGGGACGTTTCAAAACTGGGGGCAGCGCAATGTAGTTTTATTTTTATTTATTCCAGCAATTTGTAAACCACTTAATCACAGTCTTCTGTGAGGGGTGTATAGGATCAGTGTATTGGATTTGGATGTATCCAAATACCAGGCTGCTGTCCTTTGCTTGATAGGGACATATGGCTGGTCAGAGACAAAGTGGAATCTTTACCAGGGTGGAATCTAGACACATATAAAAAAATGCTGTGAAAATGCTTTTTCAAAACACGTTTTAAAAAATAAGTTGAATATGCCATAAGCTCACCATTGCCATCTAGTATCACATTTGTATAATGCACTTAAAACACACTTAAAACTTTTTAACTTCATTAGGTCTGCGTAGTTCTATCTTAAAGTATTACCTTTTATGAATAGATGCCAATTTTATGCTTTGACCCATATATTTTTGTATTGTCCCTATGCCAATAAAGGTGATTGATTGATAGTTCTTCTTGACCCCAAATCAACTTTAAATGTTTCCAGCACAAAAGACCCCAGATCTATTTGCCTGTAATTTGGCAGACTTTATCCACTTGGAGCGGTTAGCATTCCTGCAATTTTCATCTACTTCAGCCAAAAGAGGAAAACAGCTGTAGCCATTAAAAAAAATATTATTATTTCCCAATAACAAATGTGGGAGCATTTGGGGTGATGGACTCAGATCTGGATAGGAGAGCCTGTGATGCTCCTCAGATGAAGGTGGGGTGTTTGCCGAAGTGCTGAATCAGGGTCTGGATAAAATATTGCGGACAGTGCGCACCCCTAAAATGTGGTATCTCCCAGTTGCAACATGCTGAGCTATTATCTCAGGATGGAAGGTGCCAAAAAGGGCATGTTTCAAAGGCAGGGGAAACTCTGTTCAGAGAGTAAAGATCTAGGAACTCCTGGATTCAGGGCTCTGGGAAGGTGGCGATGACATGCTTTTCAGAAATATTCTTGCAAGGAAACAGAAGCATGCCGTAGGCCAGCTCTGGGCTGTCGTAGTTGAAATGATTTCCTGAAGCAATAAGGGAGAGGCAAGCACGATTGCGGCAGGAAAAGTCCAATTAAGTCTTCTTTGCTGCATAATTGTCACCTGGAGTTAAATTATAGAGGAAGAACCCTCCTGACTGAGTCTAGGTTTTTATTACTTTGCTTCACTTTTCTGTTTTGATGCATGTGGTGCTATCTCAGCCGACGGGCAGCTTCTCAGCTGACGTACGATTTCATTAGTTCCCTCTCCCGTCTCCGTGGGTGTTGTGCTGACTCTAGGCTGATTCCACGGCCGCTCGCTTTCCTTAATGTTCGGCATTAGTTAGTCTGGGATAGCAGGATGGTCCTGTTGAGACCAGGGATGTAATATACTCCCAGACACCCTTCCCTTTCTTGCCCCTTAATCAAGTCAGCCGGCTGAGGATCCAGGATTGATCTCCAGTGTTAAACTGCCAGCTTTACATTAACCAGCTTTTCCTTAAGAGCAGAGCCTTGCCAGGGCAGACCAGTGGCCCATCTGGTCCAGCATCTTACAGTGGCCAACCAGATGCTTCAATAGGTAGCCCACAAGCAGAGCATCAGGACAACAGCACTCTGTCTCCCTGCAATTCCCAGAAAGTGATATGCAGAAACATCAGTGCCACCAACAATGGATGGAGATCATAGCCATGGGCTGGCAGCCACCAAGAGCCTTATGACCATAGCTGTCAACTTACAGATTTGAAAATAAGGGACCAGCAGCCTCGAAAATAAGGGATCAGCAGCCAAAATAAGGGATTTTGCTATTGTAAAGAGTTACATACATTGGTAGGATTGACAGATGCTGTCAATCCGGCATGAGGCGGTTGCAGCGCGGTGGTGGCCGCTGAAGCGCCGCCCTTCTGCGTCCCTCCCCATCCCCTCCTCTTCCTCCTCCCTCAGGCCGCCTCCTCAGCTGCCACCACCGCTGCCGCCTCCGGGCTTGCGGGTGGCGTTTGCCAGAGTCTCCCTCCCTCCCCCCCCTCGGGCAGGGAAGGGCTGATGGAACTCCTTGCGCCAGGACGACAGCACCAGCGCGCGCACTCTCTTGCGGCGGAGGACCCTGAGCTGCTGCTTCCCTCCCAAGCCGGGCGAGCATGAAACCCGGGAAATTTAAGGGACATCATCTTTTTTTTTTTTTTTTTTGCCTTTTAAAAAACAATTTATTAATATTCCATCTATATACATTATTTCCGTATATCATACATCTCATACTTTTGGACTTCCTTCAGCGTCCTTGACATTCATTCGCATTTGTTTCTTTGTCGCGCATTCCACTCTTTCATATTGCCATTAATGCCCCCTTTCATACATTATTTCCCATAAGCAATACTTATTAGTGCTCTTTGAAACCTACTAGTGTTGTATTTACTGAACATTTGTTCTCCAGGTAAACCACAAACTTTCCCCAGTCATCTATAAATTTTTGATCCTTAATATATCTGATTTTCCCTGTTAATCTGTCCAACTCCGCATATTCTGTCAGTTTTAATCTCCACTCTGCAGTCGTTGGGCCTTCTTCCTGCTTCCATTTCTGCGCTACCACAATTCTGGCTGCTGTTACCGCATACTGGAAGATTTTACAATCCTTTCTTTTGATATCTTTTCCCACCATACCTAATAAAAAAGCTTCGGGCTTCTTTACAAAGGTGTAGCTTAATATCTTTTTGATTTCATTATAAACTTCCTCCCAGAAGTTTTTAACCTTCCCGCATTCCCACCATAGGTGATAAAACGTCCCTTCTTTCTGTCTGCATTTCCAACATTTGTTGTCTGTTTTGTACATCTTAGCTAGTTTTACGGGTGTTATGTACCATCTATATAACATTTTTAGCATGTTCTCCCTTAATAACACACATCCTGTGAATTTTATATTCACTCTCCACAGTTTTTCCCAATTCTCTGATTGAATGTCATAGCCGAAGTCTTTTGCCCACTGAGTCATCACCGTTTTAACTTTCTCATCTTTCATGTTCCATTCTAACAATATTTTATACATATTTGACAGATTTTTCCGATCGTTATCTATGATCTCTCTCTGGAATTTCGATGCCTTTTCTTCATAGCCCCTCTCTTTCACCTCATTTTTAAATATTTCATTTATCTGAAAGTAGCTCAGCCAATCGTATGTATATATTTTTACCTGCTCGTATGGTTTAACTTTCCACTTCCCTCCTTCCTTCAATACCATTTCTTCATACCTGCCCCATTTTTTCCCCATATTTACTTTCTTTACACTTATCAACTCCACCGGGGCTAACCAGTGTGGGGTTTTTGGTTCTAGTATGTTCTTATATCTATTCCAAACTTCTATCAGAGATCCCTTAAAGATATGGCTACAAAATCCCTTATGCACTCTTATCTTATCTCTCCACAAGTACGCATGCCATCCAAATTTGTTCGTATACCCTTCGAGATCTAACAGTTCTGTATCTTCCAACTTTATCCACTCTTTTATCCAACTGAGGCATGCGGCCTCATAGTACAATCTCATGTCTGGTAGGGCGAAGCCCCCTCTTTCAGTAATGTCTGTTAATACCTTGAACTTAATTCTGGGCTTCTTTCCTTCCCAGACATATCTAGAGATCGCCTTTTGCCATTCTTTAAAATTTTTTGTGCCTTTTATTATGGGGATCGTTTGAAATAAGAATAACATTTTAGGGAGCACCATCATTTTGACCATGGATATTCTTCCCCATAATGATAAGGGGAAGGGATAAGGGATTTAAGGGACATCATCAATAAGGGACAGCAGCGGGACACGGCGCTGGGATAAGGGAGTTTCCCGCTAAATAAGGGACGGTTGACAGCTATGCTTATGACCGGAACAGGATGGAGGTGCCAGAAAAATTGAGTCTTCTGCAGAAGGGCACGGACAGTGAATAAAGACTATTGGCCAGTGAGTGAACAAGAAGGACATAGCCCATCCTCAACTGTTGTTGTTTTTTTTACCTCCAGAGTTCTCCAAGTGTCATGGACTGGTTGGATGCAGAGAAATGGTAGAAGGCAGGCGGTGGGGAATGTTCTATAGGATGAAGGCACAGAGCCAGGCGATTGGTGGTAGGATGATGTTCAGCAGTCAGAGGGAGAAGCCTGGGAGGAGGAGGTGACAGAAGCAGGAGAGGCAACAGGGTTTAGTGAGCAGGAAGAGGCTGGGGCAGAGAGCGGTTCAGACTCAGAAGCAGAAGAAGAGGGAGGCTCAAAGAGATGAGTCCTGCTGGTGAACAGGCATGGGTGTCTCCCCCTCCCGCTGTGAGAAGCACCTCACTCTCCTGGTCTCCCAGGACCAGGAGAGACATGAAGAGGGCAGAGGAGAAGTTAGCTTCATGCAGGCGCAGTCTCAGATTGCTTGGGGGAAACCCTGGAGAGGAGGGGACTTAGGCAGCTGTGGGGAGGTGGGGGACCTTCAGTCTCAGCAACTATTTCAAGGGGGCAAGACCTGCCGGAGATGAGTTGCTGTGCTCCGGTGCAGATCCTGTTTTTACTAAGTAAGAGTGAATCCCAACCCTACTTGGAGATGCCAGGGATTGGACCCTGCTTTGCGTTGGTGACAGCGTGCGCCTCTAGACTGTCAGGTGCTTTCCGGGAGGGATCCAAGCCCATACTGGAGCTTGGTTATTTCAAAGGAGATTAAAGGGCTACAGTGCCTTGAAAACACCCACCCATCAAAACAGACGTTTTGCAGTTTGGAAAGTGACAGTAAAAGGCACAGAGAAGTGTGGGGTGAACGAACGACCAATGGGAAGATGTGCAAACATCCTGAAGCAAATCAGGATGGATGCTGAGCAAGCAGGTCCTTTGTAAGGTCCCGGGGACCTCCCCCCGTGGATCCAGCCCTTCCAACAGTTCTAATCTACTGAGCTGACGAGCTGCCTTTCCCACTTTCTCCCCACTTTTAATTTTGTTGGAGCTGATAGTCTTCTGTGCCCCCAGCTCATGATGGAAGCCAAAGACAGCAATCATGCCTAGGCTGTGTGTGGGAGGCCCGGAAGGTGAAAAAGCCATATGTCCTGTCTCTCCCGCCCACACAGGCACTGGCTGCAATCTGGAGCCTGCCTCGCAGACACAGAAGCCATCTCCAGGCAGGGCGTGTGTGTGTTCCCGAAATGGAATTAACATGCATGCAGATTGGCTGTTCCCTGGCAGCAAATGAAGGTGTTTTAAGGATGCTCAGACAGGGGCGGGCTCGGTTGAGAGCTTACGGTGACGTAAGATGGGTCAGCAGTACGGACAGGGGAGAGTTTTGATTCAGTGCACCTGGAAAAGCCTGTGGGCCAGATCTTGCAAACAATTCCAAGTACAGAACACAAATGTTCCGAGTGTTTGTTCTCTTTTGGCGGCCGCTAAAGATACCCTTTTCATGGGCTGCAAGAGTGAATAAGAGTTGCAGCAAGATTTATGTTCCTTCCAGTATTGCAATACTAGCTTTTTGGCCACCAATGTAGAGTCCACTTAACTTTGCCCCTCCGTCAAGGCCCAGAGCATTGGGATGTTACTGCGTATATAGCAGTAACAGTGGTCAGAGGGAGAATAGGGAGCAGACTGCGAGGAGGAAGTATCAGCAGTAGGAGAGGTGACAGGGTTTAGAATCATAGAATTTAAGAGTTGGGAGGGACCACGAGGGTCATCTATTCTGCCCTCCTGCAATGCAGGTAACTTTTTGCTCGAACCCACAACCCTGAGATTAAGAGTCTCTTGCTTTCATGAGCAGGAAGAGGCTATGTTCAGAGCAGTTCAGAATCAGAGGCAGAAGCGGACAGGGTGAGGTCAAGAGGCAGAGATGAGGCAGGCTGCAAAAGGAGCCAGGAGCTCACCTCCTCCTGCTGTGACCAGCTCCCTTCCCCTCTGGTCTCCCAGACCCTGCAGAGGTATGAAGAGGGCAGAGCAAAGAGAGACAAGACAATGGAGCCTCAGATTGCTTCGGAAGGAACCAGGCAGGTGGAGCCTTAGAGAGCAGTGGGAATGCGGGGATTTTCAGTCCTCTCAACTGCCTCATTGGGACAGTTGCCTGCTGAGTTGCTGTGATCACTAGGCCCGTGCTGTTTTCTTTCTTTGAATAAAGAGTTAACTTCACTGACTCCAGTGTTTTATTGCTGACCTATGCCTGATTCTGGCTTCTGACACATTAGTATCTGACGGCTTTAGGGATTTTCCAAGGTGGTGACTTTCATCCGGAAAGGCACCACTCTAGGGAATGGCCAGATCGTATGTTTCAGTGCTGCCCAGGGCATACCACAGGGCCAGAAGGTGTCCAGGGATGCCACATGCTTTAAAGGTGTTGTGTGTATGCAGCCTGAATCTCTGGGAGTAAATTTCGACAGTTATGTCGGCACCAGGCGGGCCTCACTGGGGGAAGCATTCCAAGATTTGGGGTGGGTGGGTGGAGGTCACCACTGAAAAGACCCGCCTCCCATCTAACCCAGTTAGCTCCATATGGTTAAGACTGAGGAGCTGAAACTGGCAGGGTGAGAAAAGCAGGAAGTTCTCCCCACTGGTGTAAGGACCTCTCTAGCCTTTTTTTTTTTTTTACACGTGTATTCAATAACATGTCATTGATGCTATAATGGTCGCTTAGTGGTGGATCTCTACTGGATTTATACTGCCCTGTCCACATGTCATTCCGCTTGTCCTGTGAGTCTTCCCCATTATTGCCACCTGCAGGGGCGCTCTTCCTAGAATCATAGAATTGTTGGAAGGGAACCCTAGGGTCATCTAGTCCAACCCGCTGCAGCGCAGGGAATCTTAAAGCTTAAAGCACCCATGACAGATGGCCATCCAGCCTCTGCTTTAAAACCTCCAAAAGGAAGGAGAGCCTGCAACAAAAGTGGGACAGAACACAAAACTCCGGAACGTTTTGCGGTATGAAAAGTTACCGGATTTCAGCAGGAAGCTGCAGGGCACGTTCCAATTAGGCACGACGCAGGGTGCAAAACCTTTTTAAGTGCAAACAGGAGGGAAAGTGGTGTTATAACCAACCCCAATACAACCATGAGCACAATTTTTCACGAACGCAGAATGAAAACAGAGCCTGTGGAGTCATGCTTCATTTTCCCAGAGCCTTTGGTGCTTATCGATGGAGCTGTGTAAGTTGCAGAAAGATTCCCCCCCCCCAAAAAAGATGCAGATTTTCCTCTCCCTCACTCCCCTTACATGTTTGAATGAAGTGTGTGATTTTTCTCCAGCCATGCCTGGGTGTGAATGCAAAGGCTTGGTATTTTTCCACTGCTGTGCTACGAATGTTCCGAGTTTGGGTCTGAGATATTCAGGCTTTTTTCCTTTAAAAAAAAGGAAAAATGAAGCCTATTTTCCCAATGGATAATGCTTTTCTCCCCCACCCTCCTCCTCCTTTTTTTTCCCCCTTCAAGGCTGCAAAATGCGAGTTTCTTTCCCCAGAGGTTGCTCTCAGTAATTGACACAGGCAAAGGCAAGCACTTGTGGTCAGATCAATCTGGAAAAGAGGCAATCCGCTTTATGCTATCATTTGGGGGTTGGAGGAGCCTGTGCGCTGGAGCGACCGGGGAGGGGGGTGGAGGATGCTGTCTCTGAGACGTCCGTGCTCCCTGCCTCTTTCTTCCCTTTCCGAATTTAATCACCGATCAACTGGGGTTGATCATGGATGAAACATTCCGTGGGTGTTAAGCGCCAAGATTGCGATGCGGCTCAGTCCATTTGGTAACTACAGAATTCAATACGTGGGCATCTTCTGAAGCGGCAGGAGAACTCATCGTGAAGGGCAGGTGGGGGTTGGGGAGAAGAGCTAAATTCAGCCTCCAGGAATTTTGCAAGCACGTTTCGGACTTCTTTATCGGAGCCTCAGAGTTGTTAAACACTTCTGGCTTCCGGGTGTTCAAAAGCAGTTCTGGGGTCCTGACCTCCCTCGCTTCAGGAATCTCAATCTGTATCGCCTGGTCTGCTGCGGGAGCCCTTTATGTTTGTTGCTCCAGGAAGGGATTTTGGGCAGACCCACAAGGAAATAGGGAGGGGGTATTTCTGTGTGTTAAACCACAGAGCCTAGGACTTGCCGATCAGAAGGTCGGCGGTTCGAATCCCCGCGAGGGGGTGAGCTCCTGTTTCACAGTCCCTGCTCCTGCCAACCTAGCAGTTCGAAAGCGCATCAAAGTGCAAGTAGATAAATAGGTACCACTCCGACGGGAAAGTAAACAGCGTTTCCGTGCGCTGCTTTGGTTCGCTCAGTCATGCTGGCCACATGACCCGGAAGCTGTACGGCGGCTCCCTCAACCAATAAAGCGAGATGAGCGCCGCAACCCCAGAGTCGGTCACGACTGGACCTAATGGTCAGGGGTCCCTTTACCTTTACCTTTTATGCTTTGGAATGGGCACACTGGAAATTTACGTGGGCCACAAACAGACTCGTTTGAATCCCTGATCTCTCATTGCCATGGGGGCCTTCTGCCCCATTGGGATCTGGCCTGGCAGCTTCAGATAGGGGGGAAAAGGAGGAAATAGAAGGGGCAGGGCTGGGTCTTGTCACCGAAAACCAGGCGCTGCCTTCATAGGTGGGATCAGTTCATGCACCTGCCCAGGTGGGCCATACATGTGGGCACACAGCTGGCCAGCTGGGCAAGAGGGTCCTGCTCATGAGGCCTCATCTTTAAAAGCTTGGCGGGAGGGGCGTGTCCACTATTGGGACGTCTTCTGTTTGGTTGTGAACCTCTTCCCTTGATCGTGTGGCTTGGAATCTCGACTTCTGAACTTTACTGAGCCTGTACTGCTCTTAGCAGGAATGAAGAGCACTTCCTTGCTTGCAAGCAACAGCAGTGTTTGAAATGAGCTAGGCGCCTGGCGCATTTTGCACCTGGCTATCGACCGTGTGAAGATGCCTGGGGGCCAGGATGTCCCAGCCTGACATCTCCACCATCTGGAGGTGCGTGCCTGGGGAATCCTTGGATCTGGACGGTTTTCACACACTAATACCCTCTCCCTTAGAATTCTATCTGTTCTTTTTCTGTCTGCGCAATGGGCATGAATTTCTGGGCCCAAAATGCTTTTTCTGTGCAGCCTGAGCAGCAGCAGTCAACATTAAGAAAAAGAGGTCAGAATAGGCCAATGTCTCTGGATCAAGTGACTTTTCTTCTTTTAAGTTGTCAAAGTTCTTAACCTACCTCTAGGTTGCCACTTGAACTAGCCGGATGTTTAACTGAGAATCAATCACAGTCAGTCCATCAATTGAAAAAATAAGACTTTAGAGCGGTTTTGCCCCAAAATGGCAGCTAGACATTCTGTTTTGGCAACTTTAACCTTGGTCTGTGGGTTAAACCACAGAGCCTAGGACTTGCCGATCAGAAGGTCAGCGGTTCGAATCCTCGCCACGGGGTGAGCTCCCGTTGCTCGGTCCCAGCTCCTGCCAACCTAGCAGTTCGAAAGCACGTCAAAGTGCAAGTAGATAAATAGGTACCGCTCTGGCGGGAAGGTAAACGGCGTTTCCGTGCGCTGCTCTGGTTCGCCAGAAGCGGCTTAGTCATGGTGGCCACATGACCCAGAAGCTGTACGCCTGCTCCCTCGGCCAATAAAGCGAGATGAGTGCCGCAACCCCAGAGTCGGCCACGACTGGACCTAATGGTCAGGGGTCCCTTTACCTTTAAGGAGCTATTTGGCACCTAGCTTGTACATCTGAGTTTCTAACACTGAACAACAGCCACTGTCATTGTGTTTTACGACGGCAGCCTGTTGCTAGTCAGGGGTAGTTCTTCATTTGTACGCCCAGGTCACCCCAGGTAATAGCTTAGGATGGGATGCAATTAAGCAATTGGCTCCTCCCCCTGAAGCGCCATCTTGTAGCCTTGTAGTCTTTGCCATCCAGGCTCTTATTTTATACCTGGCTGTGGTTGATGGACCACCAAGTCCATCCACCCTGAGCTTCCAGGGACACCCACCCCTGAACCACACCGTCCTTTTGCTCCTATTGTTAAACAAGAGCCTCTGTTTGCCCCGAGACCACAGAACTCCGCAGCGGAGTGGGGTTTGCTCCTTGACACTCTTGCCGTCTTATTTCCTCCCAGGGGTGGTGGAAGCTTGCCTTCTGCACATGCTCAAGAGACGGGCAGCTGGCTTCCTGCGGACCGACAAGATCGCCGCCCTCTTCACCAAGGTCGGCAAGACGTACGACGTTGCCAGCGACGTGTGCAGGAAAGCCCAGGAGCTGCTGCAGCAGGTAGAAGGCAGGTGAGGGTTAAGGTCCACCTCCGAAGGGAGTCCGCAGCTCAGTGACAAAACCTTGTTTTGCAGAGTTTGTCCGCCTGCCCCCAGCCCAGTCCCGGAGTTAGATCTGCAGGAACTGGAGCGTGTTGATTTCTGCACACTGCAAAGGGCTGGCATCAGGGGGGCATAGCTGTCAACTTTCAGATTTGAAAATAAGGGACCAGCAGCCTCGAAAATAAGGGATCAGCAGCCTCACCTGTCCCGGGGACAGTCTACGGGATATCTAACAATCTGGGAAAGCAGCGGGAAATGGCCCTGGAATAAGGGAATTTTCTGCAAAAAAAGGGAAGGTTGACAGCTATGTTGGGGAGCGGTATCCTTTGGCAGCGGCCAAGGACCCCAGCACTCTCATGCCCGCCCCTGGCCTTGATGCCAGTTTGCAGGGGCACATTTTAATAGACTGGCTCCAGGCACACATTGCAAGGCTAAGAGAGACCTTACTTGCACTCTTAAGAGGTCATCTCAGACAGGTTTTTCGGGTCCTTTTATTCCTTGCCCTGTTTAAATATTTGCTTCAGCTGTGCTGCCACATTTTGAACAAGTTTATATTTCAATAGCCCATGTGGTGATGTGAAAAGGTTCTACAATGGCTATGCAGCAGATATTAAATCTGTGCTGAAAGGGGAGGGGGAGTGTTTATTTTAGAAACAAACAAACATTTTGTAACGTACATAAAATGGAGAGAACAACTCGTAACAGCAGACAGAAATCAGAAGGTGAAAAAAGAAAATTATAAAATAGGCACACAAAATGAGTACAGTCGCTCCGGTTTTAACATGGGGTTAAAATAACAAAATCCAAATAAGGACTATCGGTATTATCAGATTATCAAGTATAGTTCCTGAATTGCTAAACTGGTGACAAGGGTTGTCTTGAAAATGATGGTTGTGCATAAAAGAACGCCAAAACGTTTTAAAAAGTGTTCTAGTCCTCCCTAAAATCTCAAATTATGCATAATTTTCTCCATTATACCTATATTCTGTACCATAAGTTTTCCAGTACCATTAATTTTGGACAACAATGGTTTATTTAGCAATATTTATCGTTTCTGTCAAAATCAAGCCATCCTTTGTTTTTGTGAATGCTCTGGGAAGCTACTCAAATTGGCAAGGTGTTATGGGGGGGGCAGCCGGTCTCTCTCGCACCCCTTCTCCTCCGAGACTTCTTCCGGTTTAACCCAGAATTCCCTGGGAACACACAGTTCTAGGTGCTGACTGTTTGGTCCACGTTTGCCCAGACCCCAAAGGCATGACCCCCAAAAGTGCGGGTGTGCCCCTGTGCACGCTCACACACAAACACACACACCCCAAAGACACCACAAAAGGATCCATCTTTCTTTTTTCCCTTTTCAGGTCACCTTTAAGAAAGCTGGAGAATATAGTGAGGAGTTTCAGCTATCAGCCAGCGCCTCTTTCTCTCCTCAGGTTATTAGTTTATGTCAAGTGAGAATAAGATGGGATAGTCCAGCCTACAGCAATCTGGTGCCTTCTGGGCGTTTAGGACTACAACTCCCATCAGCCCCAGCTCCCAGGGACTGCTGGGAGTCGTAGTCCAGAGCATGCACCAGATTGCCAAAGGCTGAGCTAGACAAATAAGGGTTTTTATTTTCTTTCCCCGTAGTCCGGCAGATTGAAGGAGGGAGGGAAAATGTTTCTGATGGATTATTTTTCTCCTCCTCCTTGCCGCCGCCCCCCACATCCATCCTCTCCAGTTTAAACTAGTTTACCAATGTCAGTAAGGCTTGTTTTACTGCTAGCATGTTGTCCTATCAGCTGTTGCTTTGACACTCTTTTGAAAATGGACCAATTAGGCCTTCTGGTTTGGAAATGGTAGCTCCAGTCAACGCACGAGCACAAGGTGAACATAACAACATCACAAGTGTGGTTCAAACACCTGCCTAATGCTAGAACAGGGAGATATCCAATGGAGCCAAATGTTGGACAATTCAGGGCAGATAGAAGGAAGTTTATGGAGCGCATAAACTGTGGAACTCACTGCCACAGGAGGCGGGGATGGCCACCAGCTTGGAGGACTTCTGAAGATGATTAGACAAAACCAGGGACAAGGCTGTCAATGGCTACCAACCATTTATAGGTGCTCTCCCCCCAGAAGTGACCCCTTGAGGGAATGCAGGCCTTGCATTTGGGACAGGCACAAAGTTGTCAATCCCTCTCCAGACAAATTAACCTGTGTTTGCAACGAAGCTTTTAAACTCTCTCTTTTTTGAGAGTTTTTGGGCTTTCTTTATTTCTCTTTAGCAGGAGAAGTCAGCCGGCTGGCCAGGAATCCCTCAAGAGGCAGGCGTCCACCACGAGCAAAGCCCCTGCCCTGACCCCACAAGCCGTCAAGCACATCTGGGTTCGCACCGCTCTGATCGAAAGGGTGCTGGACAAGATTGTGCAGTACGTGGTGGACAACTGCAGGTAAGGGATGTGCCGCAGCTTGGCTTTGTTTTGTTTTCCAAAAGGAAAGAGAGCCACGAGGGGTGCATGCTGTCTTTACGAAAAAGCTATTATTGGGGGGGGGGCTTTTTCAGCCTGAGGGCTGCATTCCTTTCTGGGCAACGTTCCGGAGGCCACGTGCCACTAGTGGGCAGAGCAATGAATGGAGGCGCTCTCATCATTAGTAATAATTCTGATTTATTGCCTATTTTTTACCCTAAGATCCCAGAATAGACTATATTAATTTAAAAAGCAATGTTAAAAACAGTTAAAACAAATTAAAATCACAACTCGGCTGAGTCCTTCTTTCTTTCTTTCTTTCTTTCTTTCTTTCTTTCTTTCTTTCTTTCTTTCTTTCTTTCTTTCT
>JAXCMG010000018.1:8281267-8298696 GCA_034642415.1 Podarcis siculus
TCTTTCTTTCTTTCTTTCTTTCTTTCTTTCTTTCTTTCTTTCTTTCTCTTTCTTTCTCTCTCTCACCTATCTAATCTGTAGCTATCTATCTATTTATATCTATCTATCATCTGACTATCATGTATCTATCTATATCATCTATCTATCTATCTATCTATCTGTATCTATCTGTCTATCTATATCTATATCTATCATCTGTCTATCATGTATCTATCATCTACAGTGGTGCCCCGCAAGATGAACGCCTCGCAAGACGGAAAACCCGCTAGACGAAAGGGTTTTCCGTTTTGGAGGCGCTTCGCAAAACGCATTTCCCTATGGGGTTGCTTCGCAAGACGAAAAAATCTTGCGTCCCCCCGCGGGGGTTTTTCCGCTTTTTCCGCCCTTTTCCTAAGCCGCTAAGCCGCTTATCAGCTGTTCCGCTGATAAGCCGCTTAACAGCTGATCGCTGAAAGCCGCTTGACAGCTGTAGCGCTAATCCGCTAAGCTGTCAATGGGCTTGCTTTGCAAGACGAAAAAACCGCTAGACGAAGAGAATCGCGGAACGGATTCTTTTCGTCTAGCGAGGCACCACTGTATCTATATCTATCTATCTATCTATCTATCTATCTATCTATCTATCTATCTATCATCTGTCTGTCTATCTATTTTATTTTCCTTTCTTCTGTATCTTTTTTCCATCTTGCTTCTCTTCTCTTTGCTCCTGTTTCTTTTTAGATTAGATTTTTTTAAACACTTCTTTTATTCTGGCATTGGGCATAATCTTTGTGTATCAATAGCAGCACACCTGGAATTAAGACGATGCTTTCCTTCTCACCGGTCGATTCAGAGCAGCTGGCTTCCGTTGAGCCAGTTCCCTCTCCGTGTTAGCAATATGCCTTAAAGAGAGGCTCCTGTGTGCTGTTCCCCCAAATCTGTACGAACAAATGCTGATGCTGCCTCTTTCATTTTTGTAAAAAAAATTGTCTCATGGGCAGCAGCCAAGGCAGGCCACCGAGTTGCAAAGGCAGCCCACTGCTTCTTTTTTTAAAACCAGGAAAATATTCCTGGGCGGTGGGAATGACATCAGCGCTCTTAGGGGAAAGAGTGAGGACTCCTGTTCCCTCTAGTGGTGAAATGCCACCATTCCCACCATAGAATCAGAGAGTGGTAGAATTGTAGACGGAAGGGGGGACGCGGGTGGCGCTGTGGGTTAAACCACAGAGCCTAGGACTTGCTGATCAGAAGGTCGGCGGTTCGAATCCCCAAGACGGGGTGAGCTCCTGTTGCTCAGTCCCTGCTCCTGCCAACCTAGCAGTTCGAAAGCATGTCAAAGTGCAAGTAGATAAATAGGTACCGCTCCGGCGGGAAGGTAAATAAATAGGTACCACTCCGGCAGGAAGGTTTCCGTGCGCTGCTCTGGTTTGCCAGAAGCTGCTTAGTCATGCTGGCCACATGACCTGGAAGCTGTATGCCGGCTCCCTCGGCCAATAAAGCGAGATGAGAGCTGCAACCCCAGAGTCGGCCACGACTGGACCTAATGGTCATTGGTCCCTTTACCTTTTAGCCGGAAGGGACCCTGAGGATCATCAGGTCCAACCACCTGCCATACAGGAATATGCAGGGATAGAGCCTGCAGCCTTGGCATTATCAGCACCCACGCTCTAAGCCAGGCATAGGCAACCTCGGCCCTCCAGATGTTTTGGGACTACAACTCCCATGATCCTTAGCTAACAGGACCCAGTGGTCAGGGATGATGGGAATTGTAGTCCCAAAACGCCCGGAGGGCCGAGGTTGCCTATGCCTGCTCTAAGCAGCTGAGCTAAGAAATATGAGGGCAGACTGAGGTTGGTGGGGCAGACCTCCCATTTGCCGTAAGGCACCAGCCTCCACTCTGGCCTGGAGAACGGCTGCCAGTCAGAGCAGGCAACCCTAGGCTCAAGGAGCAAATGCTTTGCCAGGGTATATAAGGCAGGGGCTCCTGTGTAAGAAAGCCAGCCCTGCTTTTTTAGTTTCAGGTTTCGCTCCTTTTAAAACGTGGCCTGTGTTTAAATAATAATAACCGGAAGAGCACCTCTCTCTCCTCTGCACGGCAAACTTCATTAACGCCCGTGCTCCTTTTTTTCACTGAAAGGTAAATGTTATTTTATCGCCGGTCTTTTTGTGTGGTTGCTCTCTTCCAGCAAATATTACGAGAGAGAAGCTCTGCTGGCAGATCCGGTCTGTGGGCCCATCTTGGCTTGCCTGCTGGGTGAGCATCTTTCAAATGTTATTTCTGTGTGCTGTGGAAGAGCGCTGTTTTGACAGTCCCCATGTGGTTCGCTGAAAAGGCGTTTGCACAGATGATGAACATGAGTCAAGAAACATGATGCTATTGCACCAAAGGAAGGAGCAAGGATTCGGGGAGAGGAAGGGAGAGGGGGTTTCGTGAAGCGATGGGCTCTAGCTGAGGCATGGCTGAGCTTTTGACATCAGCATCAACAATTTAATAATCCCAATTTTCCTTTCCTGGTAAAAGAGGAGTGGGTTATATGTACTATGGAGCTGGGTCTGGGTAGGGGAACCTGTGACTCTCTAGACATCGTTGGACTCCAACTCCCATCAGCCCCAGGTAGCATGGCCAGTGGTTAGGGATGCTGGGAGTTGTAGTCCACAGCAGCTGAAGGGCACCATTATTAGCTGTCCCTGATATAAAGGCTGATAGGTACTTAAATCCTGTTTTGCCAAGGGCCAAGATGTGGATTTGGCAGACGTCCACAGGCAATTAGTTGTGTAATCTGAGGGCCACCACCAAGAAGCTCCTGCCACCCTGATTGATGAAGAGTTTCCCTGAGCGAAAAGTAAAGATGTTGCTCTTCCGCCACTGGAAATCAAGCAGTACCCAAATTTGAGATAACCTGGGAAACAACTTATTTGCCTCTTCCTTTAGACCAGGGATGAGGTCCTCCAGACGTCGTCATACTCCAGATCCTACCAGCCAAAGCCAGTATGTCCCAGTAGTCACGGTTGATGGGCATTGGGAGTTTCACAGCATCTGGAGCCCCCACCACTGGCTTAGATCTCTTTAGCTGAGGAGAAGCTACTGGCTTTCTTCCACCCCAAAGGAGTTCCCCAATTCTATTCTCTCTCTCTCTCTGGTCTGTTCTCAGTTGGACCCTGTGCCCTGGAATACACCAAGCTGAAAACAGCTGACCACTTCTGGACAGATCCCTCGGCCGACGAACTGGTCCAACGGCATCGCATCCACGGAGCCCACGGCCGGCAAGACTCTCCGTCCAAACGGCCGGCGTTAGGAGTGGGTCCTTTTTTCTCCCTGATGTGGCAGCGCAGCCTTTTCCATCCCATGGCCCTTCAGATGTTTTGGGGCTATAGCTTCCATCAGGCCCAGCCAGATAATGGGAGCTGAGGTCCAGAATATCTGGAAGGGTGTGGCAAACATGCTTATAACCCATTTTGGCCGCATGCACACTGTATGTTTAGGGCACTTTTGAAGCACAGCTCTACCCCATGAATCCTTGGAAGTGTAGTGGGACTCCTTAGGGGCACCCGCCCCTCAGACTGTAAATACTATAGAATCATTGAATTGTAGAGCTGGAAAGAAACGTGCATCTGTTCCATATAGGGATCAGTAATATCCAAAGGCAACACGATGACCAAGTACCACAATGTAATGTCAATATAAACACTTTATATAATCTATACAGAACACTGAACAATATGAAATATATGAAATATGCACTCTCTGCAAAACCAAATAAACAGAAATCTTCTAAATCTCTGAAAGTCACAAAATATGCACTCTTGATGACTTTCAGAGATTTAGAAGATGGGTGGCATGCTATTATTATTATTATTATTATTATTATTATTACAAAAGCATAAAACTGAACACTAAAATATAGCTGGACTTCTGAATACTCTTCCTTGGACAGTGAAGCCCATCAAAATGAATAGGATTTCCTTCTGAGGAATTTGGATGGCGGCCTTGCTGTGAAATGTGACGCTGTTCCTCTTTCGGAAATCTAATATGGGGCGAAGCTTTTGTTGTTTCCCCCACCCCAGAAAAGGGCACTTCCCTTTGGTGTCTTGTATCACCATTGCCCATTGAACCAGCATGGCCAGGGGGACAGGATCAGGCGATGGCTAGCAAGGGATGATGGGAGTTATAGTCCAAAAAAACAACAACTGGAGACACAAGCTTGGGAAACCCTGGGTTAGGGTAACGCCAAGGAATAACCACAACTTAACAATGAAAATATAATGTGAGGCCGCCTCTCTCAACAAAGCAGGAGGTTATTCACAGTTGCCCATTGCAGCCAACACAACGGTATCCTTGCGTTATTTTCCCCACCCCAGATACGGAAACGGCACTCCAGCGGAAGCATGTCGGAGGATCGCTTTGCTGCCTCGGCTAGGGATTACGTCGAGTCGTTGCACCAGAATTCCCGGACGCACTTGCTGTATGGAAAGAACAACGTCCTGGTTCAGCCTGTAAGTGCTTGGATCGTGTGGGGCAGAGGAGCACATCTGCCTGGGGTGACGTTTCATATTGGTGTTATAAAGAGGAAACCGTGCCAGGAATCCTGCTTCTGTTCCCAGCCCCCATACAGCAAGCCCCCATACAGATCCTGCCCCCTGACTTGCGTGAGCTAGAGAGAGGTATGGGGGCTTGTTCAGTAGGGCTAGGTGAGGTATCTCAGCTGCTTCTTCCTCCCCTAAGGTAGAGAGAAAGAAGCAGTTGAGATACATTCCATACTGTGATATACAGTGGAACCTTGGTTCTTAAACTTAATCCATTCCAGAAGTCAGTCCATTTGACTCCCGAAACCATTCAAAAACCAAAGCGCGGTTTCTGATTGGCTGTGGGAGCTTCCTGCACTCAAGCGGAAACTGCATCAGATGTTTGGCTTCCGATAAACGTTCGAAAACTGGAACACTTACTTCCGGGTTTTTGGCGTTCGGAAGCTGATTTGTTCATCAACTAAGCCATTCAAGAACCAAGATTCCACCGTATCAGCATGTCGCGTATTTAGCTGCTGATATATCGCAATGCTGGAAACCAGATGTTGGCCAGCCCTGCTGTACCTTTAAAGCAGTATCAAACCCCTTTAAGCAGCTGGGCCTTCACCCAAATAACTCTCCACGGGAATCTCTGGGAATTGTAGCTCTGGGAGGGGAATAGGGGCCTCCTTGCAACTCTCAGCACCCTCAACAAACTACAGTTCCCAGGATTCTCTAGGGGCAGGCCGTGACTGTTCAGAGTGGTATGGTACTGCTTTAAATGTGCAGTGCAGATGAACCCAAGGTAAGTCACTTTTAGCCTGTCGCCTTGATAATCCCAACAATGTACTGAAGGAGAGAAAAGAGTCTGGCGAGGGGTATATATTAATTCACCTCGTTTGCCAATATCACGATCTCTCCAGAATCTTGGCTGTTAAGTACATCATCACAAGCCAGCTGGGGACATGTGCCGCTTCATGTCAGAATTAAAAGATATGAAGTGGACACTGACAAGGGAATTCATTTAAAGACATGAGTCACAAACAGGACAGAGAGGGTTGGAAGCATTGCGATGAGTCACCAATTTGTGCAAGTCAATGAAGGAAAGACCAGAATGTTGGCTCCATTTACATCTAGGTACCTGGGTCACGGAGACCCCAGCTTTGACATCACGCGTCTCCTATTTTTGGTCCCCTTTCGTCTCCCTCGCTCTCTGTCTCTTTGCTGTGCTCAACAGGACATCTCGCAGCCTTACTGATCCTTCACAGCTGCCTAGAAGCTGGCTGTGCATTCAAAGTTGAGGACAAGCAACAGAGAAACGTTATACCTCCCTCTCTCCTTACAATAGAATTGGTGGGACATCTACGGAAGCTGGATGTCGGTAGATTCAGGACTGATGAAATAAAGTCCTTCTTCGCACAGTCAGGGCATAGTTAAATTGCAGGACTCTCTCCCAGAGGAGGCAGCGATGACTAATGGCTTGGATGGCGTTAATAGAAGATTAGATCAATTCTTGGAGGAAAATGTTCTGGTGCTATGAGAGAGGGAGCAAAAGACTTTTCTCTGCTTGCTTTCTGATTTGCAGCCCAGGGCCTCACCTGCTCCCAGTTTCTTTCCAGTTCAAAGTCGTGCTGTTGAAAGGTTTGAGGCCCTTTGGGGATGGGATGTGCAGAAGCAGTGTCCCCAATAATAATAATATTATAATAATTTATTATCTATACCCTGCCCATCTGACTGGGTTTCCCCAGTCACTCTGGTCAGCTCCCAACAGAATATGAAAGCACAATAGAACTTCAAACATTAAAAACTTCCCTAAACAGGGCTGCCTTCAGACGCCTTCTAAAAGTGAGATAGTTGTTTATTTCCTTGACATCTGATGGGAGGACACCACCACCAAGAAGGCCCTCTGCTTGGTTCCCTGTAACCTCACTTCTCTCAGGGAGGGAACCGCCAGAAGACCCTCGGAGCTGGACCTCAGCGTCTGGGCTGACCAGGGCTCTTCTCGTTCTTGCTCTTTTTCTCCGTCATTTGTCCTAAACCGTTTCCTCTCATTATTTGGCCGGCTTCCCAAACAGAAAGATGACATGGAGGCCATCCCGGGCTACCTCTCTCTCCACCAGTCGGCCGATTCCCTGACTCTGAAATGGACACCGAACCAGCTCATGAATGGGACGCTGGGGGACTCGGAGCTTGAGAAAAGGTAAAACGCAGTAGTGGCCCTTGCGACCGCTGGGTGTAAGAAAGAAGTCTGGCAGGCGGGGGGCTGGCTGAGGGCAGACTGGGCTTGTTTGGGGCAAGCGCCCCATTCGCTGTAAGGCACCAGTGGGGAACCTCAGGCCTGGGAGGGGAGTGCAGATGTGGTCCTCCCAGGGCTCTCTGCCTGGCCGTCACAGACTGGCTGGACACCTAGGAATGGTGAAAGGAACCAGCTGGGGAACCCCCAAGGGAAGAAGAAGGCTCAGAGCCTGGGGAGTGGTGGTGGGATGACGATGAGGGAGAAGAGGCAGAAGACTGGGAAGAGGAGGTGGTTTCGGAAGATGAGGGGTAACAGGGCTCAGTGAGCAGGGAGAATCGGTGGCAGAGGGAAGTCCAAAGTCAGAAGCTGAAGCAGGAGAGGAGGGAGGTCAAGAGGCAGAGAGGAGTCTGGCTGGTGAAGAGACCCTGGTGTCTCTCCTTCCTGTTGTGACAAGCTCCCCTTCCCATTGGTCTCCCAGAACCAGAAGAGGGCTGAAATGGGTGGAGCAGTGGCAAGCTATATGCAGGCACCGTCTCTGATTGCTTGGGGAAGGTCCTGGAAAGGAGGAGACATAAACAGGTGTGGGGAAGTGGAGGCCTTTAGTCTCTGATTTTCATGGAGTAAGACTACTAGGAATGAGCTGCTTGATCTCCTGCCAAGCCTGGGAAGATCGTGCTTTTGCTAATAAAGAGTTAACTCCAGCTTTGAATGGTGTGATTTACTGCTGGGTCGCACTCTGACACTGGCCTTCAGATCTCTTTCCAGGCCACACCCCTCCCTTCGTTGCTCCCCAGGCTAGGATGTGTCTTTGAACCCTGATACTGCCTCTTTCTCGCAAAACCCCTCTAGCCCCAAAGCAGGTGCTTTGTGCTGATACTAATTTTGTGTGTTGTGCGTTGCCTTGACAAAAGCTTGGATTATTAGCCAATCAATCAAACAGTAATTAAACAAGTATCTGAAGAAGTGTGCATGCACATGAAAGCTTATAGCCAGAACAAACTTAGTTGGTCAGAACAAACTTAATTGTCCAGCTGCTACTGGACAATTATTATTATTATTATTATTAGTAATTAAACAAATTTATGTTGGGTTGACAGGGCCTTGAAGAAATGATCACCTCTTGTATTTCTGTTTGTTTATCTTATTACATGCGTTCAGCATCTACTGGGACTATGCCTTGATTGTGCCGTTTAGCCAAATTGTGTGCATCCACTGCCATCAGCAACGTAAGTATCATACACTCTTTGTAATGGGGAATCTGGGGAATCTCTGGACCATATGCACTTTCTCCGGTCAGTATGCAGATTCTCCAAGACACATGCCACCTTTTCCAATTTCTTGTTCAGCAGTGTGCAATCTGCACTCCTCAGGCTGCTGCTGGTCTGCTGCCTAATCTTACATGGCCCACAACAAACCTTCCCATTGACTGGAGAAAATGCATATTGCCCAAGAGATGTACAAAATTTAGTCACAATATGCACATCATTGAGGCCTAGAGGAGGGTCTTGTCGTCTGGGCAGCCCAGGACCTCCATACACACTGCCCAGGCTTGCACCCCAGGGAGGTCAAACACTTATGCACATTCTCCAAGGCTTGTTGGGGATTATGCACAATGACAAGAGAAGGTACAAAATTCAGTTGCAATATGCACGCTCTCCAAAGCCTGTTGGGAATTATGAATACTGACCAGGAAATGTGCTTCATGGAAAGATTATGTGCACATTCTCCCTGAGGCCTGGTAGGAATGTGCACAATGGCCAGGTTTCCCCCCCCCCACATTAACCACTCTACTTAGATTCCTCTTGACTTACGTAAACAGAGCTAACATTGAGGCATATTCATTCCTGCAGCAGAGCGAGGGGGGACGCTGGTTCTGGTGAGCCAAGATGGCATCCAACGGCCCCCGCTTCACTTCCCGCCCGGCGGACACCTCCTTGCCTTCCTCTCTTGCCTTGAAAACGGCCTTCTGCCCCGTGGACAGTTGGAGCCTCCACTGTGGTCCCAGCAGGGAAAGGTGAGACCTCTAGCCTGGCAAATAACGCCTTCCATATGGACCTGACAGGACAGTAATGGGTAACCTCCGGCCCTCGTGATGTCACTGGACTCCAGTTCCCATCAGCCACAGCAGCCAGCATGGCCGACGGAGAGGGATGATGGGAGTTGTAGTCCAGCAGCATCTGTAGAGTCGCAGGCTCCCCATCTATCAGTGGCACCCATAGGGATCCATGCAGAGAGTCCCCATAAGCTGTGTGAGGTGCTTTGCAGCCCCAGCAATTGGCTCCCTGTTGGGCCTTCAAAGCTTGCTTATACCTGGACTGTTTAATCTCAAGTGGCAATTGATAGGTGGGCGGCCCCATTGGCCTGCTCAGTTCCCCACTCTGCTGTGTCCAATCAGGGTCTCTCTTCCAGTCTCGACCAACCATATGCTTCCCAGCTCTCGACGGCTATGCACCTCACCCAACCAACTAGTACTCGGTTATATTTCATGAAGGGGGAGGTTGTATTTTGGCAAGCAGCTGCTTAGAACTGCTCCACTGGAGGGTGGAGTGCTGCTGCTTGGGAGCCAGCCACCCAGCTGTGCCCTTTTCCAGGATATCCAGTCCAGTCCACCACCCACAGTTAGTCACCATTCTGAATATGCTCCGTCCTCTTTGGACTGTTTGAGGATGCAATCGGCAAACCCCAGGATTTCCAAGCCTTCCCAGACTTTGTGTGTTTGTGTGTGGACGTGCCATTATGGCTGTATAACTGATGGCACGCCCCCTCTTGCACATCAGAAATAGCCGAAGCAAGATAGACCATTCCTCCTCCTCTATGAGGGGCCAAAAAGAGCCCTGCTAGATTGCACAAAAGTGCCATCTAAGCTAGGAGCCTATTCTAAGGAGCTGAATGCTCTTCAGAAGCCCCCAATCAGGCCTTGAAGGTTATATTGCCCTCTCCGATAGTTGTTGCTCCGTAGCAACTGGTACTCGCTGATAGACTGCCTCTGAACATGGAGGTTTCATCTTAGCCATTGATAAAGAGACCGCCCTGCTCCATTTGCCACCTCTTCCGGCTATTGACTTCCACATCTTGCAAGGAAGTCCTCCTTTGGCCTGCCCTGGATTTACTGCTTTGTTGGGTAACCCCTGAGATCTAGTGTCATGAGAGAGGGATTTAGAACTCTACTACAGCCTCTCTGTGAGTCACGTCCTGTCGGATTGCCCTGTTTTACATTGTAGGGCAAAGTTTTCCCCAAACTCCGGAAAAGGAACACCCATAACAGATCTGTGGATCTGGAAGAAATGCCGGTGGTTATGGAGACGGCTGCAGATTACGTCTTCAGGATCATTTACCCAGGCCATAGGCACGACAACAGTAAGAAACTCCTTTGTTTTGATTTTTCATTTTACGTAGATGACGGTAATTTCTTTGGTAGCGGCGACATTGGGGATTTCCTTGAAGTTCTTAATCTTATTTAGAACATTCGCACCGTGCCTTTTTGGCCTAAATTGCCCTCGAGGCAACGTAAAAATAGATCACACCATAAAATACAGTGCCGTTAAAAAATAATAATTAATGGACTATCATCAGGGTCAGGGGTGGGGAACCTGTAGCCTTCTATTTTTATATCAATTTTATTAAGAGTTTTCAACATATGATACAATAAAAACCCAATTAGTGTAAAAAAAGAAAGAGACTTACCAGCAAATTGGCATTGCATTTGACTTTCCATGAGAAATTACCACGTACAGAAAATTGTGAGTTGTAGCATTCAACGCAGTCATTGGCAGCTTGCGTCTCTCTTTTGAAAAATAAAAATAAAATAAATTTGAAGGATCTACCATAGGGAGTGAGAACCTGCAACCCTCCAGATGCAGATGGACTCCCAAAACTGACAGTCCCAGCCAGCACGGTTAGTGACTAGGGGTGATGGGAGTTGTAGTCCAATGATTCATCATGCCATGGATGTGTTAGCTGAGATTCCTGCATTTCAGGGGGTTGGACTAGAGGACGTTGTGGTCCCTTCCAACTCTTCAAATCTGTGATTCTGGAAGGTTGTTTGTGACATTGAGGGTGGGGGAATGTATACAATTGTGTGCAGTCTTCCTTGACTGGCTGAGTAGGCAAGCCAACTTTCGACAGCTTTTGGAAGCACCAACCCCAGCTGTTGCGCCGTTCATGCTCGGCTCTTAGCGATGGATGAATGGGCCTTTGGTTGGAAGGTGGCCTTCCTACCCATCCATGATGTCAGAATCTTGTGCTTGCCCCCTTGTGGAGGGGAGGACCCGGTTCCTTTTGCTTCAGACATGTCCTTTCAAAGCTTGACTGGTGGATCCGAATGCCCGTTTTGTTTTTCTTATTCCTCTTTCACTATTTTCTTTGAGCAGTAACTATTAACTACCACCACTTAGCTGCCAGCCGCTCTGCCTCCGTCGACGATGACGAGGACGACGAAGACAAGCTGCACGCAATGCTATCCATGATCTGCAATCGGAACCTCACAGATCCTAAAAGGATGAAAGGTTTTTATCCTTCTCCCCCCGCAACCCCACTCCCTCTTCATCCCCACCCCCTGGCAGCTCCAGAGCAAAACATACTTTCTCACACTCACACGCAACGTGCAACGGTGCTGGCATTGCTGCAGCCTTGATGCGCGTCCTTCCGGGTCAGAGGAATTGCAAGGAGGCCATCTTGGAAAGGGGAAACCTAAGAGACCAGTGGCTCTTTTGCCCCCTGTTTCCATTACAAACAGTCACTAACTCCTTTCTCTTCTCTGCTTAGATCAGCAGTTCTCAACCTGTGGGTCCCCAGATGTTGTTGGACTACAACTCCCATCATCCCTGAGCTCTGGCCTTGCTAGCTAGGGGTGATGGGAGTTATAGTTCAACAACATCTGGGGACCCACGGGTTGAGAAAGGCTGGATTAGATGGTAGTCTGCGCTCAGTACTCAGGGACCTTGAACCAGAAAAGCTTGTAGACATAGCCGTCCACAGTGGGGTGGCAGTGAAGAAGGGGGTTGTTGCCCCCATCCTGCTGGGCAACCCATAATCCCTATGTTCCCAGTTTTCATTTTTTTAAACAAGGTTTCTTGCATTTGTCAGACCTGAGAGGATAGGCAAAATGTGTGTGTTTGTTTCTAATTTCTTTAGAGAGCAACTTGCCTGTTCCTTCCTTTTTCATTATGTTATGTTGTTATGTTATGTTAGTGTTATGTTAGTGTTATGTTATGTTATGTTTTATGTTTGTAGGGTTTACTTTGCTGTCCCCACATCTGCCCCTCCAAATTCCTGCCCATGCCTCTAAGGTGGTGTGTGCAAAGGCCTCTTCAGGCGAACAAGGGAACTGCGGGTGTAACATCGGGCCTCCTGATTGGCAGCCTATGTGAAGCTTCTAGATTGGTCAGGCCTGATATAAATACTCGGAGTCGAGTCTTTTTTGCGGGTCGAATGACTTTTCTCGTACCAGCATTACTCAAAACCCAGGCTTATACTGTAGGCAGTGAAGCTGCAACCCTCCAGATGGACTCCCAACCACCGTAGCAAACGATGGGAGTTGTAGCACAGCAAGATCTGGAGGGTCACAAGCTTCCCACCCCTGCCAAAGATAGTGACACGCAGGTCTCCAGTTTTCACTCCAGGAAAACCATTGTTAAAGTTTGTGGGTCGTAAATCCTTTGACCCACTGAGTCTGCTGCAACAGCCCTGCAATAAATCTGAATTTATTGCCACTCCAACAACCTTCAGTGGCGCCCACACGCTTCCACTCGTGCACTGCCACTCTTCTCAGTTGCCGGATAATAGCAGAGTTCACACACAGCGTAAAATGGCTTGTCTGTGTCGACGTGGTGTCTTCAATAACTCAGCTCGACACCAGTGCTTCTACTCTAACACTCTTTATTTAGAAGCATAACAAACAGAAACAAAAACCTACAGAATCTAGCTGTGTGTTCGCAGCTTTCTGCCTCTAACAAAACCGAAACTACCTTGCTCACATTCTGATAGACTGCTTTCCAGAGAGAGCTCAGCCCCCACAGAGCACAGATCAAAGGGAAATGCCCGGATCATGTGGGCAGTGCACCCAGTTAATAAGAACGCTTTTGGAGTGTTAACTCTTGACTGTCCAGAACCATAACAACCATTACCGCATGTCTGAATCTGTCCACAGTCGGGCTCCGACAACTGGTATCTGGGCGGATGCAAAATGGTGAAGAAGGCAATTGGGGCGCCAGATCAAAGCCCAAGCCTCTGTCCTCCCATCCTATTCCAACACGGATGGGGGACCATTTGTAGCCTGAGGGCCTCATTCACCTCTGGGGGCCAAATGCTCGTGGTGGGCGTGGCCAGAGGTAAAAGGGGGTGGAGCGACAGGCAGTCATGCTACCTGTCGTACAATGGGCTAGTTTCTACAGATATACCCTCCTGCGTGCAGGCAAGCAACAGGCATGATCAAAAGTTCAAAGACACATCCCAGCCAGGCAGAAAACACACAGGGGTGATGTGAAGTAGGGCCAGTGAAGGGTGTGGCCTGGCTTGAGTTCTCAGGGCCGAACGGAGAAGCTTGGAGGGCCACATTTCTCTCCCCCCTGCCCCACTCCCAGGACTGAGGTTGCTTTGTCCTCCTATGGCCTGGTGCTTTGTCACTCCAGTGCACTCGGTCAGCAACATTTGCTGTCTGAATGAGCAAGCAGGGAAGGGCATGGAATCATAGAATTGTAGAGTTGGAAGGGACCCCGAGGGTCATCTAGTCCAACCCCCATGTGCACCTACATGTCAATAACTCCACACACCTACATGCATGTGTGCAAGAGCCACGTGGCATCCAGAACGCACACCCTCCATAGGGCTGAGGGTGGGACACTCCAAAACGCCCGAAAAGTAGCAACATTGGCAGCCAGGACTGCCATACTTCTACCTCATTTTAAATTGACTTGGGTTATTCTTTGTTTTGTCCTGCAGGCTTTCTATGGCCACTTTGCACATCTCTCTTTGGGGAGAGGAAAATGCGGGATATAAATCTGATTGCAAACAAGCAAAATAAATATTTTTTTACAGAAATTTCCCCAAAGTCAGTCTCTCTCTCTCTCTCATAAATAAATAAATCTATAGTGTCAGGAACATGATTTCTTAGGGATAAAAGGAAGAAAATCCATGCACATAGAAAATTAGCATGTCAGGAATAAGACTAAGTCTCCCTGACTTCCTAGTTTTCAGTGTACGGGGAATGTTTATAGAGGAGCATTCAGCTCAGTGCACATTGGAAATGATGGGACAGAAGACAAGGAGCCCAACAGTAGGTGGCGCTAGAGCCAATGACAGGCAGAGCCAGCTCATACTAGTTTTGTCTCCCTCCTCTTCCCTGCTACAAGAGGCAACACTGGGACCAAGGATGAGAAAACTGACAGGTTGTTCTGCCAAGCAATGCACATTACTTAAGCAGATGCCATAAGACCTTGAAGTCCAGAGTCTCTCCTTACCCAGCCTACCCCTGGCGCCTTGACCATTCCTCTGGACAGCATAATGACAGCACTCTTGCACCCACCTCGCTCTCCATTTTGCTTTTGAGTTCCTTGCCACCCCCTCTTGACATTTCTTGCATGCGGCTGAAAATCTGGCCATTGATCAGGAAGATTTGCGGAAACCCGATTTAAAACAAAAACAAAAAGCAAAAACAAACAAAAATGAGCTCTCGTTTCTGAAGATGCTGTTCACTCTAATTCTTCACCAGTTCTGGTACCTTTCATCTGAATTCTTAGGTTCTGTGGGGTTCACCTTAAAAGGATACGGTTTCTTTTAATCAATAAAGACCTTCCAAAGCTGTCTTTTTCTTGTCTTGTGGACGGGTGGGGGGAGAAGGGGAGGAAAAACCCAAACCACACTCCCCACCCCTTTAAGATTGGTTGGCCAAATGGATTTGGGGTGGGGGAAGTTGCCATAAATACTGGCTTGTTCAGCTCCTTCCTGAAGAATTAAGGTGAAGAGCATTTTTTATCCTCCCTGCTCGCTTTTGCTTTAATGGAGTTTGGCTTCTATAGCATGAACATAACATCTCTCTCTCTCTCTCTTTTTTGGGTAACACTAACCGCATTCTCCGTTCCAACCCATATACCTTTCTGTTAACATTTTCTGTTGCAATCATAGCTGAATCCATTAACTGCTCCAACCCCACCTTGAAATAGGCCACTTTTTGGAAACCTGAATACACGCTGTGTCGGCTAGCCAAGTTGCATGTTTTGGAGTTCCTCCTCCGTTCTTATTTTCTAACCCTTTCCTGCCAAAATCTGAAAGCGCAGCTGTGGGGAGATAACCTCGCCAACCCGCCTCTTGCTTGCATGTTTCCCGTACGGCTGCCTGGTTTGGGCCCAAGCCATTTGCCTTAATGGACATCATGGATGAGCTGACAGCCAGTCGTTTATGAAAGGCATCATCCGGTTTAAAAAGAGGGAGGGGAAATAAAGGGGTGGCGGTTCCCCAGCCTGGTGCCCTCCGGATGCCACAGACTACAACTCCCATCATCACCATGAGCCATCTGACTACGGATGATGGGAGTTGTAGTCCAACACATCTGGAAGGCACCATGCTGACTCTCTGTGGCTTACGGAATCAGAGTCACAATATTTTCATTTTCTTTTCGGTATAGCTGTGTTTGCCCCAAATGGAGCAAAACAGAAGCAGGGAGAAATCAAAGTGTTGCAACTTGTTGGTGTTGGTCGGGGGGGTATCGGAGGGGAAGCACACTGCAAATCTTTGCAGCGTATGTCTCCTCTTCCCTCCCCGTCCTTGTCCAAATCTCAGCCCAAAGGACGCACGATCTGCTCCGAGGCTTCGTATCGCGCTAAATATTTCTCCCTCTCCCCCGCCTCCCCTCCATTTCTCTCTTTTGCCTAGATATCGGCGACACGTCAGAGATGCAGGGGTTTGGGGCCAGCTTGTTGTCGTGGCAGCTGGACCCGTGCAGCCAGGGCTCCTCCTGCCTCTCGTGCTCCACCGGCAGCTCCCCTTACGACGTTCCCAGCTGCTGCACCTGCATCCACGACAGGTGAAATGAACTGCCCAGCTGTTGACCTTGCTTTTGGGGGGCTCTCTGTGTTAGTGCAAATATCAAAGAATAGGTGGTGTTTCAGTTTGAATACTGCTTTGGAAAGTGCAGATTTTACAGATCTGTGCTTTAAGTGCCTGCTGAATTCAATCTCTCCTCCATCCCTCATTGCCAGCATGCACGGTTTGGCGGCAATCGCATGATTGACAAGGGTTAATTCACAAAACTGTTGAGAACACAGAAAAGCAAAATTAACATAATCAGCACTGTCTCTGTGCTTTCTTTTCGACCTCACTGTTTACAACACACACACCTCCAATGATAAACTCAGGAGCTGCACCATGCATCTGATGAAGTAGACTGTAATCTACGAAAGCTTATGCCAGGCTGTTGAGAAGTTTCTTCTAAAAATATATTTTAACGTGCATTTGTCAGTTTACAGCCTTTGGATATTTCTTCCAACAGGACCCCTCTAAAAATGTTATGCCAAAGCATGAAGAAACAGATTATTTCCAGAGCCTTCTATGGATGTAAGTAAATGTTTGCAAGGGGGGGGGGGTTGTAAGTCGGCTGTCCCAATTGAGATGTATCGTGTTTGGCCTGGAAATAAGTCTTCCGATGTTTGAAAGAGACTCCCCTTTCTCTTTCAGAGCTACAATTCCTAGAGGACCCCCAGGATTGATGGTTAAACCGCTCTGGGAATTGTAGCTATGTGAGGGGAACGGGTACCAATGGAAAGTTCTCTCCTGGAGCGAATAACATGCTGGGACATGGGGTGATATTCAGGGGTGATATTTAGGGGAGCAGATAGCGCTGTGGTCTAAACCACTGAGCCTCTTGGGCTTGCCAATCAGAAGGCCGGCAGTTTGAATCCACAAGATGGGGTGAGCTCCCATTGCTCTGTCTCAGCTTCTACCAACCTAGCAGTTCGAAAGCATACCAGTGCAAGTAGATAAATAGGTACCGCTGCGGCGGGAAGGTAAACGGCATTTCCATGCACTCTGGTTTCCGTCACAGTGTTCCATTGCACCAGAAGTGGTTTAGTCATGCTGGCCACAGGATCCCAGAAAGCTGTCTGTGGACAGACGCCGGCTCCCTCAGCCTGAAAGCAAGATGAGCGCCGCAACCCCATAGTCGCCTTTGACTGGACTTAACCATCCAGGGGTCCTTTACTTTTACCTTTGCCTTTTTATTCTGTGGTAGTGCGATGCATAGGGAAGGGCCTTAAAAGCCCTTCCCCTCTTAAATCAGCAACAATGGGATATCAGCTCTGCCCAAGGCATGACGGATAATAGCAACAGCCAGGGGACAGAAAGACATAACATCTTACATGGCCAGGAAGAAACACCATGGACAGAACAAGGATTTAGTTTTGAGTTCCTCACTTGTAGTTGTAGAAATCATTTAATGTGTCCACACGAATAGAAGTTTGTTAATATTGCAGTTGTTTTATGAGGCATTATGATGATGACCGGAAATTAATAAGATTTTGGAACGCAGAAATAAAGAAAATCATCGAACCATCAAATCCAGCATTTGCTGGGGGGGGGGGGGGGGGGCACTTTATCTAAATTATATAATTTGGTATTTGAGCGATTGATATTAATAATTGTATTATAAATAGGTATTGTTATAATGAGGCTATTATTGGACTGTAATTGAAAACTAATAAAATTATTATTAAAGGGGGGGGGG
>JAXCMG010000018.1:8298706-8319836 GCA_034642415.1 Podarcis siculus
CCCCCCACTGTAATGTGTGCAAGGCTTTGTCTGTCTCTGAACCCACCTACCCACTTGCAGGAGATTCTTCCCGACGCCCCACCTTCTTGCCAGTATTTCAAGAGCACCTCCCTGTTCTAAGCGAGCAGCATCTATGACAAGCTGCGCCAAATTCTGTGACGAGATTGGACATAGATCGAGGTGGGGCATCCTTCTGAGGTTGCACATAGACCAAGGACTTTATGCTGGAAAATGAGCCTGTATGTCTCTGAAGCTCGTCTGCAAACTGGAGAGCCCCATCTCCTCCCAGCGTTTGCGGCACAGCGGAAGCTCTGTGGAAGTTAAGCGCCAAAAAAACAGGCTTCCCTCTACTTATGTCACCCCCATGAAGCATTTTATCCTGAAGTGTTTGGCCCTGAATGGGGAAACCAAGATAACCAGCCACGGACAGGGAAAGCTCACCGAAAAATAGTGGGGAAGGGAAGGCAGCAGGCAGGTAGTCCCGGTTTTTTCCTGCACAACAATGAGGGCTAAGAACCTTGATTTTTCTTTTTCTTTTAAAAAAGAGAGCAACCAGCCAACCAGCCAAACTGTGGAGCCCAACGAGGTGCTGAATTCTACAAATGCATGAAATAATTATGTATTCTTGCCCTGGTTTCCTTCTCCGTTGCCTGTTTGAGGATCTTTCAGTTTTTATGCTGCCTCGTTGTTCTTCAGCTTTTTCTGTTATATAGACCGTTGCAGGATTTAACCCAGTATTCTTAACTGCTGGAGAAACAGACATGGGAGGTGGGGCAGCTAGCCCCCAAAGCATCGCTGACTTCTAGCTAGTTGGGTTTGTTTTGTTCCTTTTCCCTTGGAATGCAATAGAGGGGAAAGTCTTAAATCAGGAAACTGAATCTTTCTCTTTTTTTGGCTAATGCTGGCATGCTCACATGGTTTGTCCCTTAGTCCTGTCGTTTTTTCTCTTTCGTCCTTGTGCCAAGTTAAGTGTTCAAAACATGCATGGTTCTGCCAGACAGTGTCGCGGGTGAGGAAACCGCTTTTCCAATTTTGTGTGCATTTTCATTCAGTTGAAAGGTGAAGAAGTCTTTAAAATCCCCAAAACGCCCTTTAAAACCCTGATGGGTTCATCCATGTTTTAAAAATGAAAACACAGTGCACTACATTTTTGGAGAATGTATTATATACGACACTTTACTATGTAAAAAAAACACACAGAGAGAAAAAGGAAACACAACCAAAAACAACAAAAAAAATTAACGAATTTAACTGTGCAAACTTTGTTGTACCTGTTTATTATAATGTTTCTGCATAATAGTATTTTATGAATATTGTGTACTGCCTTATTTTTGTCAGGAGCAGAATATTTTCTTTATTGCTCAAGAGTTTATTTATCTTTTAAGTGCAACCAATGGATTAAAAGAAAATACATATTGTCAAAGCTTTTTCTAATGAGTAAAAAGTTTTCTTGCCGCTCATAAAACGACAACAATGACCCTGTAAGAATGGAAGTGTGACTTTGCCACCTCAGACCAAAAGTTACATCTTCCTACAGTGAACAAGCAACTGCCTCCTTTGGTAACAAGGGTCATAATCTCTGACAATGGGGACTCCATTCAAATTATTGTGGTTTCTTATTCTTCTTGTTTGTTGCTTGTTACCAAAAGTCTCCAGCGAGACTCCAGCACATTTAAATATATTAATATAAATGGGTCGTACTATAAAAATGTAACAAAACAACCCCCATAATAAACAGCCACAGGAAGGTTTGGCCCCCACACTAGTAGCCACAAACATCTCGCTGAGGCGAGCATTCCAGAGACAGGGAGCCACCACTGAAAAGGCCCTTCTCCTGTGTCACCACCCTCCATGCCTCCCTCAGAGGGAGACCTAGAAAAGTGCCTCATAAGGAGGTCTAAACATCTGGGCAGGTTCATCTCTTCAGGCGCATTCCAGAAGATACCGTGGTCCTAAGCTGTAATGAGCTCTATTGCTCAAAAGCAGCATTTTGAATTGTCAGTCACCGTTTCGACAGCACTGGTGGTTCTATGATCTGCTTGACTCGAATTGTGTCAGCTGCCAGGACAGCAATGTTCTGCACTCCTCAAAGGCCGCTTTCAAAGGCAGCCCCATGCAGAGTGCAATGCAGTAGTCCAACCCTGAGGTCATCAAACCAGTCCTGCTTGAGCCAACCAAAGCAAACTGGCTTATCCAGGCCAGCATACTGTTCTTGGCAGTGACCAAACAGCCCCCATACCACTTCCCTGAAAACCTTGAGCTGGATGTACAGGAGGAGGAAAAAGCTTTGCCAGGTGACTTCAACTGATGCAGCTTGCTGTTCAAAATAGACCTCACACATCCCTAAAGCAGAGCCACAAACAGGAGAGGCCAGCATGTTCAAGGGAATACTGAAATGCACCCAAGTAGCAACAAAAAAGTCTCTCCAATTTTCTGAACAGCTTAACGAGGACTAAACATGCACAGCAGTCATCTGGAAAAGGAAAATAAGGAGAGGGGTAGAATGGACTGTCAGGAGGCAAGTATGGCTGGCAGCCTAGCCAGAAGTGCTCCTCATAGATTGCAACATTTCATTGCAGGACAGGTTCGGAGGGTGTTACTATTTCTGTGCAGCCTTAATGCAGTCATGCAATCACAGACGCTGGCACTAGGTGGCAGACTATCCCCGTCGCAATAGATGCTTAGGAAAGACCAGGCATCTCTGCAACAAAATGTTATGGTTTGCACAGGACTCTGCTTCAGGGTCTCAGCCAGACATGAACTCTGTGCCGGGACACACCCGCCTCTTCCCTGTCCAGGTTCCCGTCCCCCCCCCCCCCCAACCAAACATGGTACATTCACATATTAGCATCCTGGAAAATGTTAGAAGGATCTCCATTCAGTGCACCATTGTTCATGCAGCCCAAACTAGCAGTGAAGTAGATGTTTATTTCCAGGTAAAAGGGGACAACAACCTTGCAGCCTGCATCTCACCTTTGCCTCCTTCGATGTGGCTCTGCTCTAACTAAAGCAAGAAAATAACATCTGACCATGGAGGCTGGTCTATTTGGGCAAATGTACCAATTGGAGGGACACAGGTGGCGCTGTGGATTAAACCACAGAACCTAGGACTTGCTGATCAGAAGGTCAGCGGTTCAAATCCCCGCGATGGGGTGAGCTCCCGTTGCTCAGTCCCTGCTCTTGCCAACCTAGCAGTTCGAAAGCATGTCAAAGTGCAAGTAGATAAATAGGTACCGCTCTGGCGGGAAGGTAAATGGCGTTTCCGTGTTTCTCTGGTTTGCCAGAAGCGACTTAGTCATGCTGGCCACATGACCCGGAAGCTGTACGCCAGCTCCCTCGGCCAGTAAAGCGAGATGAGCGCTGCAACACCAGAGCTGTCCACGACTGGATCTAATGGTCAGGGGTCCCTTTACCTTTACCAATTGGTTTGTCCTCACCTGACTGCCTTACTTACAACCTGTCCGGGGTTGGCATTGCCTGTCAGTTTCCTTCTCCTTAAGTCTCTGGGTCTCCCTTGGAAAACTCAGCAGAGAGGAGGATGGGGGCAGAAGTAGAATTGGTTGGCTCTGACGCCACCTACTGTTCCTCTCCTTGCCTTCGGCCCCACCAGCTGCCAGTGACATATGACCTGTAGGTGCCCCATGAGTGTATCACATGCCTGGATGCATCTCCCCAAAATAGGTAGAAGAGAACTTTGGACTTACCATATTCAGGTCCTTTTCTATACTGGACTGTATCCTTGAATGGGTGGTAATCAGTGGCACTGAGAAGGGGCACATAGAATTGCAAGAGTTCGAAGGGACCCTGAGGGCCATCTAGTCCAACCCTCTGCAAACCAGGAATCTTTTGCCCAACGTGGGCCTCGAACCCACAACCCTGAGAGTCAAGAGTCTCGGGCTCTAGCAACTGAGCCACTCTGAACGCATCTATAACAGATCCTCTGCAACAGAACAGGTAACCGCGGAGGTGAATATAAGGGGCTGTTGTTGCCTGTCCCCCCTCAGCAACTGCTATTCAAAGGCATTCTGTCCTGAATCAGAACCCCACCCCACACTCCGCTTTCGTGGATATCGGCCACTAGATCCAACCTCCACAAATTAATCTTATCTCATTTTAAACCCAGCACTCATGGTATTCCAGGGCCCCAAGTGATTTCTAGGGATGCGGGTGGCACTGTGGGTTAAACCACAGAGCCTAGGACTTGCTGATCAGAAAGTCGGCGGTTCAAATCCCCGCAACGGGGTGAGCTCCCGTTGCTCGGTCCCTGCTCCTGCCAACCTAGCAGTTCAAAAGCACGTCAAAGTGCAAGTACATAAATAGGTACCGCTCCAGAGGGAAGGTAAACAGCATTTCCGTGCGCTGCTCTGGTTCACCAGAAGTGGCTTAGTCATGCTGGTCACATGACCCGGAAGGTGTACGCTGGCTCCCTTGACCAATAAAGCGAGATAAGCACCACAACCCCAGAGTCAGCCACGACTGGACCTAATGGTCAGGGGTCCCTTTAAGTGATTTCTGAAATTGAGTGTGGCTTTCTGAATCTACTGCCAATTTCCCTGCGTGACTCCCAGGCTCTACTCTCATTGGAGAGGGGGGAGAAAGGAAGCATCTCTTACTTTGTAAGAACCCAGGATACCTGTTGGATCAGGCCAGTGGCCTATCTAGCTCAGCCTCCTGTTCTCAGTGGCAAACCAGGAAACACAAAACCTGAGTACAACTGAGATCTCTCTCCTCCTGCGGTTTCCACGAACAGGTATTCGCAAGCATACTGAAGCAGCCATCGCAGCTAGTAGACACTGACAGCGTTATCCTCCACGAATCCTTTTTTTGGTAGCCATCCCTGCCTCTTCTGGGAACCAAACCACTAGTTCAACTACACACTGTAGTACATTATTGTAGTCTTGGCCTGTCCCGAATCTGTCAGCACCGAATTTCCTGAATGTCCACGAATTCCGGCACTATTGAGAATTGGAGAAAAACATCTCCCGATCCGTTTTCTACATGCCGCACAATAACTTCATACAATTCTATCATGTTCCCCTCGCCACCACCTCCAAAATCTGGAACAACAACATTACAGCCCCCTCAAAAGAAAAAGAAAGAAGTAATTTGAAAGAACAAAGACTACACATGACATTTGAACCATTCAGCGGTGTCTGGGAAGGTAAGCAAGCCTGGCATTTTAAAATTCCGTCTTAGGGTTTGACCTGAAAATTTGACCTACTCAGAATCATAGCTGCCAACGTTTTCCTTTTTTTAAGGGAAATTCCCTTATTCCGAATAGGATCCCTTGCAAGAAAAGGGGAAAGTTGACAGCTATGCTCAGAATCTCCAAGGAAATGAGTACAGTGGTGCCTCAGGTTACATATGCTTCAGGTTACATACGCTTCAGGTTACAGACTCCGCTAACCCAGAAATAGTGTTTCAGGTTAAGAACTTTGCTTCAGGATAAGAACAGAAATCGTGCTCCAGCGGCGCAGCGGCAGCAGGAGGTTTCAGGTTAACAGTTTCAGGTTAAGAACGGACCTCTGGAACGAATTAAGTACTTAATCCGAGGTACCACTGTACTATCCTATCTAGGGGAGGAGCCAAAAGCAAGAGTGGGAGGAGCTTGTTTTCAGCTGCTCATAGCGCCGCCTTCTGCGTTCTTGAGGCTCCGCCTCGGAGGCAACCAGCCAAAGCCTCTCTTTCTCTCCCCCCCCCCGAAACGTTGAAGAGCCTTGCTTTGTTCCTACCAGGTCCCACTGGGCTGTGCTCCTTCCCTAAAAAGCGCCACTCTTCTAAGGTTAATATGCCTGGCAGATCAAAGTTGAACGAGGAAGCGTCCCGTGTGCCCCCCCCCCAAAAAAACCTGGAACAACAACAACAAAAGCCACACATTGAGGCCACTGGGTACTTGGCAGGGAATCCTCAACTCTCCCTGCAGCCACAGATCCGAGAGTAAGGGACAGCATGGTCCTCATCTTCAGAGGGAATGAAGGTCACCAGGTGTCCCTTTCTACTATCCAGCGGCTCTTTATTTTCGCTTTCAACCTGTTTAGGCCCTAGGCTTGTGAAAACCCATTGAAAAATGCATCAACTTATGAGGTTGTCATCTCAGAGGGGAAATCGAGGCACCGTAAACCCCACTGAAGTCTCTCATTCCCATGTCCGCTTCCTGGGCATGGCTATCTCTTCCAGTAATCTGAATGGGGCGATGGCAACCTCAGCTGGGTTGAATACACAGCAGCAGAATTCGACTGCCCCCCCCCCACCCTCAATCCATGCGGAGAGAAAGTAACGTTATTGCAAATTGTGCATGTTTAAAAATAATAATAATAATTAAAAAGCGTTGAAGGGACAAAGGCGAACACAGCGAGTAAATTTATAAAACGAGACCCTTTAGGAATTACAACAACAAAAAATCCAGTTGTGTGCAATTTTTTTTCTCTCCTTTTATTAGACAGAGGGTTTCCTTAAAATGCCAGTAACAAGTCACAGTGATTATTGATGGTTGAACTGAAATGCAAATATACGGAAAGGAAAAAATACTGCAACATGTCGCGTATGGTTTTTGTTTTTTTTTAAATATGGTTTTACCCTGGTCCACCAAACCATCTGTCTTTGAAAGATGCTCATTTAAAAAGGATAACTCTGTCTTCTCTTTCCAAAAGGAAGAGATTATTGTTTTGTTTTGTTTTTTTTTCCAAATTTTCTGTTAACGTGTCTAATATTCCTGCAAGAAAAAAGAAAAAAAAAAAAGAAATCAGCCTTCTCAACGGCCTTCATTTGATAACAATATTTATATATATATGTAGCTATAGGCAGGTAGATATATATATAAATATATAATATATATATTTCTATGATTCTCTTCTTCTTCTTCCTCTTCTTAATCTATGCAAAGTCTCTCCATAAAGAGATCAGCCATTTTTTTAAAAAAAAAAACCTACAAAGAAGCAACACATTTAAAAAAATAAAAATAAAAATAAAACGGGGGAGGGGGAGGGAAGGGGAAAAAATGTCTTAAGAACATTATTATAGTCATACTTCGTTGATTACATGGAAAAAAGGGGGGTATTAATAATCACTATGTAGGACTGTTCATTAAATGTTCTGATTGGGGGAAATTCAAGTGCAGTAGCAGGACCTGGTTTTTCTCAATTACCAGGTTGCCTAATAGAAATCAAGAAAGGGGAAAGCGGGAGGAGAAAGAAGAACAGAACAGCGTGTGTGTTGTGTGTGTGTTTTAATCTTTTTTTTTTTTGTCTGTCCCCACCCCCCTCCTCCCCAGACCTGTTGCACCCTCCCCTCTTCCTCCTCCCTCCTCTTCCTCCTCCCTCCTCACTTCACAACGGGGGGGGGGGGGGCACGCAGTTTGGAATGTATGGAGTTTCGGCCGGGCGCCCGGCGGTCCCTAAGCCAGCTTCAAGGTGCTCACTGGGAACGAAGGCATGGTGACCATGGTGACGGGGTTCAAGACCGTCTGCCCCACCAGCTGCGGGTGGTGCACCACCTGAGTCCCGACGGCCGGCTTGGCCATGACGGCCGGCTGCCCCAGGCCGGCCGTCCCGTTCACTTGCTGGTGAGAGATGGTGTGGGCGATGTGGCTGACCACCGGCTGGCTGACCGCCACGGGCTGTGGGTAGAGGGGGAGCTGCTGGCCCAGGTGCGCCACGTGGTTGAGGGCGGCCGGGTGCACCGTGATGTGGCCGATGGGCTGGGCGGCGGCCGTGAGCTGGACCGGGCTGGAGGCGGAGGAAGGGGCGATGTGCGCAATGTGCTTGCCCGGCGGCCCCTGCAGGACGTGGTTGACAGTCTGGATGACGGAGGCATGCGTGGTGGCCGTGTGGGCGATAACAGTCGATTGAACGGTGGAGGCCGCCACCAGGTGAGTCTGTGCGGGGACGATGGCCTGGGGAGGCACCAGCGCTTGGGGCGGAAGGGGGGGCTGCGCGTGCGGCGGCGGAGGAGGAGGGGCGTGCTTCTGGGCCAGAGGCAGGACGGACGGGTGGTGCGAGGCGGCGATGGGGGGCACCGCCTTCAAGAGCTCGGGGTGCTGGCGGTGGGACAGCTTCGGCAAGGAGTTCGCCGGCCGGTCGTCTTCCATGTCTTCGTCCATGTTGTCTTCACCCTCTGTGGGGAGGACAAAACGGGGGCACATGTATTTATTACAGTCATACTTCGGGTTACAGACGCTTCGGGTTGTGCTTTTGGGGGTTACAGACTGCCCAAACCCAGAAGTACCGGAATGGATTACTTCCAGGTTTTGGCAGTCACACATGCACAGAAGTGCTAAATCATCCTTTGCACATGCACAGAAGTGCCGAATGGCAACCCATGTGTGTGCAGACGCGCCGCTGCGGGTTGCAAACGTGCATCCCACACAGATTATGTTCGCAACCTGAGCGTCCACTGCACATGTTTGAACTTTTTATTTTTTGGGACATAATTTTTGATTTTACAAATATAAAATTATAACAATGCAACCATGCACGCCCACATTTAAAGATTCCTCAGAATCTCTGGACTTCCCACCTTCCCTTTTGTGGGTCCTATTATCAAACCTTTTCCACTGCATCGTTTTCAATAGTCCATATTTTGTATAACTCTGTTATCTCCACAGTACTTGCTCCGTGTTTGAAATGAAGCACATTTTGCGCAAGGCTATCGACCGCTTGGGACCAAGCAAAGATGCCTGGCGTCTCCACTCTCTGGAGGTGTGTGCCTGGGGATCACTGAATCGCGACTGTTTTCACACACTAATGCCACATCCTGCAGAATTCTATCTGTTCTGTTCTATCTGTAAAATCGGAATGAATTTCAGGAACCACCATGTTTTTTTTCTGTGCAGCCTGAGCAGGAGCAGTGAAAAGCTTTACAGTTACTTGATGCAGCTTCTCTTCACTTACCCCAGCCCACTGCCCTGCTGACAGCTGCGAAGAATATTTGTACGTTATGAATGGCCCGTGTCACCATTAAGAAAAAGAGGCCAGAATGGGCCAGTGTGTGTGTGTGTGTGTGTGGACTGTCCCTGGACAGAGCGACTTTTCTCATCGTTCATAACCTAGCTCGAGGTTGGTCACTGAACTAGCCAGATGTTTAACTGAGAATCAATCACAGTCAGCCCATCATTTGAAAGGTAATTTCACCTTGCCCAAAAATGGCAACTAGGCATTCCGTTCTGGTCACCTAGCTTATATATCTGAGTTTCTAACACTGGTGTGTATCCTCACTCTTTCTGCCAAAGGAGCTCAGATGTGGCACACAGTGAAAATTCCTGAAGCTTTTTTTTTTTAAAAAAAATAATTCCAATGTAGATGCAGGCAGGGAAGGTCTAGAATCACAGAATTGTAGAGGTGGGAAAGGACCCTGAGGGTCATCTAGTCCAACCCCCTGCAATGCAGGAATCTTTTGCCCAGTGTGGGACTCGAACCCACAACCCTGAGATTAAGAGCCTCATGCTCTACCAACTGAGCTATCCCAGCCTCAGCCTCTAGTTAAAAGGCTTGTTAGAGGGTGAAGGTCTTCAGAAGACACCAGTCTTCCCAAACACATGGAACATGAATATACAAACTTCATTGTGTCCGAAAGTTACAGACAGTCACTTCCTGGTGTAGTCAACAGAGACTGCACCACCCCCGTCATGAGATGGGAAATGTGTGTTTGGGCTGCATTACTTCAGACTCCATATAAAAAAGCAAATCTAAAAAATGTATTTTATTCCCGCTCGTAGAAAGCTAGTATACACTGAGGTCCAGTTTGGAGGGCCTTCTGGTGGTTCCCTTGCTGCGAGAAGCCAAGTTACAGGGAACCCGGCAGAGGGCCTTCTCGGTAGTGGCGCCCGGCCAGTGGAACGCCCTCCCAGCAGATGTCAAAGAGAAAAATAACTACCAAACTTTTAGAAGACATCTGAAGGCAGCCCTGTTTAGGGAAGCTTTTAATATTTAATAGGTTATTGTATTTTAGTGTTTTGTTGGAAGCCGCCCAGAGTGGCTGGGGAAACCCAGCCAGATGGGCGGGGTATAAATAATAAATTATTATTATTATTATTATTATTATTATTATTATACAAGGGGAAATTATTCTGTCACTCTGAGAAGCTAGTTTTCTACCTCCAGGGAATTTGTTTGCAGGGAGGAGCATTTAAATCATGCGAGCCTGAAAGATGATAGCCTCAGACACGGCAGCTGGGGAGGGGGCCAGAGGAGGGGAGTTTTCCTGGATGGTGCAAATCTGGAACTGCTTGTTGGGGCATGTGCAGAGTTGCTTCCATACCATGGTGGGCTGGCCCTGGATGGGAGTTTAGTACATGGTTCAGAATGCAGCCTATTGTGCAGAAGAACATAGGAATTCGTCTTATACAGAGTCACACCGAAGACCAATCTAGCTTGGGAGCTGGCTATGCTGCCTCTGCAGGATTGCAGACAGGATTTCAACTGGAGATGCTGAGGACTGGAACCTTGGACCTTCTGCATGCAAAAGATAGCTCAGTTCTCCAGGAGGACTCAAGCTGGCAGAGCATGAGACTCTTCATCTCAAGGTTGTGGGTTCGAATCCCACGTTGGTCCCTTCCATCTCTATGATTCTACAAAGCAGGTGCTCTATCAATGAGCTACAGCCTTGAGCGCATATCTGTGCCCTACCACCTCCAAAAATCAACCCGCCACACCACCAGGCCCCACTGGGCAGCATTTCAGACGCACCTGACGCAGTCGAGGTAGACGCTTGATCGTCCTCCGGCTGAACCGTCTGCCGGATAATCCGGTCGATCTCCAGGATATCCATCCACTGGCTGAGCTCGTGCTTCAGGTCCGCCAGCCGCTGCTGCGTGGCGATCTTCTCCCTCGCCAGCCGCTCCATCTCGTGCTCGTACTCCTTCTCTTTGCGCTTCAAAGTCTGCAAAAAGGACCCGGATAAAATAAGGAGACCCGCAGGAGGAAAGGAGGGCCACAAAGGCAGAACGATTTAAAACCAAAAAAACCGGGGATGGGGACAGCATCTCTGGAACTCACTATACCCCTCGGGGATTCGCCAAAGCTTGCGCCTGAGCATGCTGGGAAAACAGCAAAGGTTTCGCACTCAGCACTGCTTCTCTTTCCGTGGAGGAAGTGGAAATCTTTGGGCTGCAAAACCCTAGACGCAGCGAAGGAAGAATCTGGAAATCTTTTTTAAATCTCCCAGAAAATTCTCTGCTGCAACAAAGCCTGCAACCCAGTCCGAAGCATGCATAACTAAAATAAGCAGTGTATTCCTTCGCTGCTTAACCCCCTCCCACTCGTTCGCCTGTTGTTTCCCCTGTGCTGAGTTTTACAAAGCGTCTTGGGGCAGAGACCTGCCCTGCTTGTGCGTTGCAAAAGTACTATAAACGCTGACGGTACCGTATGAAAACGAAAGCCAGTCGATCAATACTAGTAATTGAAATGCAAACAACAGGAGGGGAAGAAAGGGAGGTGGTTTTAAATCAGGGGTCAGCAACATATGAGGAGACAACATAAAGAACTGGACTCATTGGCAGGATTTGAGTAAACAATCACAATTGTATATAATAATAAATAATAATAATAATAATAATAATAATAATAATAATAATAATAATATAAGATTATATGTATTGGGAAAATTTTTGGGGAAACAATATGCAGGGTGAATAATATGGAAATAAAACAAAATGGGAGTATGAGGGAAGTCCAGGGGAGGGGTAGGAAAATACGGAAAACTGTTAGAGAAATATTGTTAGAGGATGTAAACGGGAAACCAATTAAAAATATTTTTAAAAAATAAATAAATCAGGGGTCAGCAAACTTTTTCAGAAGGGTCCACTGTCCCTCAGACCTTGTGAGGGGCCGGACTGAATTTTGGGAAAAAATAACGAATGAATTCCTATGCCCCACAAATAACCCAGAGATTCATTTTAAATAAAAGGACACATTCTACTCATGTAAAACACGCTGATTCCCAGACCGTCTGTGGGGCTGAGAAGGTGATTGGGCCGGATCCGGTCCCTGGGCCTTAGTTTTCCTACCCATGTTTTAAATGCTGCAAATGCACCAGTGCTTCTGCATAGGAAAGAACAGGCATCCCCAAACTTGGCCCTCCAGCTGTTTTGGGACTACAACTCCCATCATCCCTAGCTAACAGAACCAGTGGTCAGGGATGATGGGAATTGTAGTCCCAGAACAGCTGGAGGGCCGAGTTTGGGGATGCCTGGGAAAGAACATGCCATACGTGGAAATGAAGGTCCACGTATGTTAATCGCCATTACATGGGTAATGGGACATGCGGCAAGGAGGCCTCGCCAAATCACAGCTTCCTGCATCGCACAAATGTAGACGAATGGGTACGAGAGGCAGCGTGGTTACCGTGAGGGGCAGTGTGGTGTCATGGTTAGAGTGCTGGGCTAGGCCCTGTGAGGACTGGGTTCGAATCCCTGCTCAGCCACGATGCTCACTGGGTGAGCTTTGGCCAGTCGCTGCCTCAGCCTTCTCTACCTTGCACGGTTGTTGTGAGAACAAAATGAGAAGGGAGGCAGGAGAGCCACTGAAAGCAACGGAACTAAATAAAGACACAATTTATGCACAGAATAGACCCTCTGACCCGCTGAGCAGGAGACAAACTTTGGATCCAAGCCAGTGTGTTTTAGCACAAAGGCACAACAAAGGATGCCTAATCATCCCAATGACACACAATTAGCTGATAATTGGGGTGGGAGAAAGATAAATACAGTACCACTTCCTAGCTCTCAGGGATGCTTTGGGGAGGCTGTTCCCAGATTCCCCCTCCATCTTGGGGCATCCCTCTGAATTCTCCCCTTTCTGCAAAACAACACTCTTCACACACTGAGAATGCAGAATTTCCCCCAGCTCAAACCTGCACCCTGTAAAGCACAGAAAGATCAAGGAGGCAAATCCTAAAAGCAGGAAAGCCTCGCTTTGGAAGGGCTGTGTGGGGGTCTCTCTGGCAGCCACAGCCCTGGAAGGTGGCGGAGGGGAGGGGGTTGGCGGCGCCGCTGGGCAAAGCAGCCAGAAAAGGATGAGATCAGACCTCTAGTTGCACGTGACCAGATCCTGCTTCTCCGCCACTGCGGTCTAAGCGGCAACTCCAGGAGCCCGGCTAATGAAGTGGGAGGCGCATTTATACTGTGGAGAGGTTTGCGGGAAGAGGAGCCAGACTTTGAGCCCCTCTCTTGCACCCTTCGCACTCCCCATCTGGGGGGGGGGGAAACTCATGTTCTTTGAAAACAATAATAAAACCTCTTCCAAAAAATAGGTGTTGAAGGTGTCCGTGGGAAGCTTCCTGGTGCAGAGTCCGGCCATTGGTGTCCCCTCCTCCCTTCCTCCCATTGTTAATGCTGTACTGCCAAGGTTTCTCAGAGCTGGGAAGGAACCCAGAGGTCATCTAGCTCAACCCCTGCTTCATGCAGGGTGCAGTCCAGATTCTGCTATGGCACCTCCAGTGAAGGGGAGCTCAACGCCTTCTGCCCCCTGCCTGGACAAGCACCCCCAAAATGAAAAGACAGAATGTGTTTGTGCGCGAGTTCCCCTTCCCCACTGTGCCCATTTTCCTGAGCATCTCAACGAAGGCAATTTGAAAACAGAAACTGCTCTTATGCTTGGGAAACAAGGGGGGTAGGGAGAGAGAATTAAAGGAGGTTTTTATTTGTGAATCAAATTGGTGCTGGGTATATTCAATACTAGACAGCATCTTAAAAAGCAGAGACATCACCTTGCCAACAAAGGTCCGTATAGTTAAAGCTATGGTTTCCCCAGTAGTGATGTATGGAAGTGAGAGCTGGACCATAAAGAAGGCTGATCGCTGAATAATTGATGCTTTTGAATTATGGTGCTGGAGGAGACTCTTGAGAGTCCCATGGACTGCAAGAAGATCAAACCTCTCCATTCTTACGGAAATCAGCCCTGAGTGCTCACTGGAAGGACAGATCCTGAAGCTGAGGCTCCAATACTTTGGCCACCTCATGAGAAGAGAAGACTCCCTGGAAAAGACCCTGATGTTGGGAAAGATGGAGGGGAGAAGGGGACGACAGAGGACGAGATGGTTGGACAGTGTTCTCGAAGCTACAAACATGAGTCTGACCAAACTGTGGGAGGCAGTGGAAGACAGGAGTGCCTGGCGTGCTCTGGTCCATGGGGTCACAAAGAGTCGGACACAACTAAACAACTAAACAACAACAGATTCAATACTGGCCCAGCCTTCGCTCCAACTAGCCAACCTGCAAATTTGGATTGTGCTTTTTTCAGACTCTGCTCGCTTGACCGAATGCTCCTGTACACACAAAAATTATACAAATATCCTTGCATAAAGAAAGCCAGCATGTCAGGGGAAAGGATGCACACACATTCTCTGGGATGCTTGCCTTCTACGTGCACGGGTTTCATTTTTCCTATTTTGCATACGGGGAAGAAGCATTCCAGCATTCTCCCCGTAGGCTGAGGCGATAGAAGCCAAGACACATGTGGCTTGCAGCCTCAGTAAGAACTGGGTCCTTGAAGGGAGGGAGTAATGGATTGGGCAGGGATGGCGGCACTTACAACTTGGCTTGTTTACTGAGAGCGCCCAATGCTATACGCTTTGCTGCACCAGATCAGGGCACATGTATCGACTGGCTTTGCACCAGAAGGCTGAAGCAGAGGGTTTTTCCCCCCACCCTGGGGAGCTGCCCTCTTGCAGTGTTGCAAAGATGCTTTTCAAAAAAAAAAACACACACAAAAAAAACCACTTCGCGAAATCTAAGCCTACAGGCATTGTGCAGAAAACCCTCGCGAGGGAACGGCAGCAGTACACAATTAGCAAGATGCTTTCAAAATGCACACCTAAAAACAACAACACCTGCCAGTGTCTGCAAAGTGCTGGAAAAGTGGACTTTTAGCTTTAATTGTCCGTCATCCTGAACGACCCCCAACTTCAAGCAATGTCCCCTTTACACTCTGCCGATGGACAGGCCCGCGATCCTGGTTTCTGCTGAGTCATGCATTCCCAGGAGGCTCCGGGACAGACGCCCCGCAGGAAGAGAGTCAGCAACCCCGGCCTTCCCTCCAGCTAAACTCTGTCACCAGCCTCAGCCTCGCCCCTCTCCCTCCTGGGAAAAACAACTTGACCACGTGCTGTTTCCCCACAGCTGCCCTCCTCACACAGCAGACTCCAACTGGCACACTGATTCTGCCGCCAAATCAGAGAGAGGGTTGCCTGCCCATGAGCGTTGTGCACAAGCTTAGCAATGCCAGCGAGCAGAACACTGAGCACTCCTGCCCAGGAAACTCTCCTTCACTCTCGAGGGCTGATCCTCCGTGGGTCAGTGGTGGGGAAGTGGATACAGCATTGGCTGGAGCCGCCTGTGCCCGAACGGTTTGGAATCAAAGCGGGGAAAGTGCTTTGCAGGCCCCAGACAAGCAGCCGGTTATTGGGGCTTGCAAAGCGTTGCAACCACTACTATGCGATAAGATGCTCTATCCTGTAATATCACATATGCCTGTTCTACTGATGAAGCCTAGGATGGCGAAACAAGGCTAATATTCCAGAAATCCTTGTCTTAAGACTCTGTGAAAGGATTCTGTGGAACTGTATCAACCCTTCATGTGGATTATTGGACTCTATGAACCGACAGGTGAAATAGAAACTTATATATGTATGGACCTTGTTATGTACTGAAGTTCTCACCCTGGGCCAGCAGGGGGATACTGTAGATAGTTTTCACTCAGGTCCACATATGCAAATAAGGGATTGAAAGGGAAGTTCAGTGATTGGATAGTTACAGAAAGTTGTTACAGTTGCATTGTAGTGGAGCTCTATATAAGCAGGCTGGCTGAACCCTTCAGTTCAGTTCAGTTCTGTTCTGGCCTGTGAATAAACAAGAGCTGTTTGAAGAATCGCTGTGTCGTCTGATATGTTCACCCACAACTTAACAGACCTTATGCATGAACTGACTAGAGCATGAACTGATCCACTGGGTCTTCTGCTTTTTTTGTTGAACTTTATGAGACTTCCGTTAAAATCTACAATTTGATACAATGAATAGTATACATTATTTATTCAAAAGTACAGCCGGTTACGTCTTGTGTGTTCATTAAGTATGTTTCACGTAACCACAGGTTTGTTGTTGTTGTTGTTTTGGGGAACTGGATACAGCATTGGCTGAAGCCGCTTGCGCCCAAATGGTTTGGAATTGAAGTGGGGAAAGTGCTTTGCAGGCCCCAGACAAGCAGCCGGTTGTTGGGGCTTGCAAAGCGTTGCATGACATCAATGTGACCGATGGGTGGGAAGGTGAACCACTGAGCGGGGCGGAGGGGTCTGCTTTACCAGTACCAATTGAGAAATGTGCTGGCAAAGCAGCACCAGGCAGGATTGGACTCTCCACCCACCGGCTGATGAGCTGAGGCTTCAATCCTGCTCTCTCTACAGGGGTCTGTTTTGCCAGTGCATTCCTTGCAGGGGTTGTGCTGACAATACTGGATAGCTCAACTGGTTAGAGCGTGGTGCTGATAACACCAAGGTCGCAGGATCAATCCCCATATGGGACGGCTGCATATTCCTGCATTGCAGGGGGTCAGACTAGATGATCCTTAAGGTCCCTTCTGGCTTTACAATTCTATGATTCTGTGATACAGACCCCAGCAGGAGAGAACCATGTCCCTCTCCCTATATGGATTCTAGGGGAATGGCCTCACAGGCCAAATTGGGCCGTCTAAGATTGGCCTGCAGGATGAATATTCTCCACCTGGCTTTATCAGAGCAGTGCAATACAGTGGGGCCTCGGGTTACGAACCATCCTCCTAACGAACGCTTCGGGTAACGAGCTCCGGTAACCCAGAAGTAGGTGTTCCGGCTAGTGAACTTTGCCCCGGGATGTGAGCGGAAGTCGCACAGCAGCAGCAGTTGGCCCCATTAGCAAAAGCGCGCCTCTGGTTTAGAATGGTTTTGGGTTCAGAACAGACCGCCGGGACAAATTAAGTTCATAAACGGAGGTACCACTGTATTTTGCAGGCTAGCAATGGTGCAAGTGGTTCTTTCCAACCTTGCTTTATCCTCACAACAACCCTGCGAGGCAGGCCAGGCTGAGAGACGCTGGCTGGCCCAAGGTCCTAGCCCAACACTCTGCCCCATGGGTAGGCAAAGTAAGGCCCGGGGGCCAGATCTGGCCCAGTCACCTTCTAAATCCGGCCCGCGGACATTCTGGGCATCAGCATGTTTTTACACGAGCAGAATGTGTGCTTTTATTTAAAATGCATCTCTGGGTTATTTGTGGGGCACAGGAATTCGTTCTTCACCCCCCAAAAATACAGTCCAGCCCCCTACAAGGTCTGAGGGACAGTGGACCAGCCTCCTGCTGAAAAAGTTTGCTGACCCCTGCTCTAACCATTGCACCACAGTGGCTCTCCAAAAGCACAACTGGAGATTCAAACTCAGAGACTCTGGATCCCCACTTACAGCCACTTTTACCCACTGTGCTCTTCTGAGGCACAAGGTGCATTTGCTGTTCCACCCAATATTGCCACTTGGCCCCTGGATGCTTGCGCAGAGAAGAGTACGGCCCTCAGTCCCCACCCCTGGTCTCATTATGTGTCCCCAGGATGCCAGGGATATATATATATTATACTTAAAAGACTGGGAGGTGGCAGAGATTGAACCCAGGACCTCGCGGCAGCTCAGCTGGGGCAGCACACACTTTGCATGCAGACGTTCCCAGGATCCGAGCGAACCAGCCTCCCTGCCAAGGTTCCCTTTCCGGCTTGGCTGATCCGGAAAGCTCCCTAAAGGAAACGACGGACACGGCAAACACGTACGTGCCGTAGCAGGACAGGGTGGCTGGGCCGGGTCCGCAACTGGTGGAATCCTCAAAGCAGCCAGACTAAGGAAGCTCCCCCCCCATGGCTCCCCCCTCTCCTGCTCTCTCTAAGGAAAGACAAAGGTTCGAGTCAGCTGCGGCCTCCTCCTTCCCCCGGGGAAACCATGTGGGGGACTATCTGCGGAGAGCCTCCTCCTCCTGGCGGCTGCAGACGGCAGCTTAATCTTTATCCTGGTACCAGCGGCTTGCAAAACTCTTTATCGGAGCCTAAACCTTCCTAACCCCCCGCCTCTCATTTCTATTAGTCTGACAAATAGGGAAAGTGGGTCAAAAGGCAGGGAAAGAGGGGGGGGGGGTTGGGGGCTGGAGGGGAGCACTCCAGGCACGGTGACATTCCCAGATCGTGGTCGGCACAGTGCGGCGGCAAATGCCACCTTTAATTGGTATTACAGGCCCAGCAGGGATGCGGGTGGCACTGTGGTCTAAACCACAGAGCCTAGGACTTGCCGATCAGAAGGTCGGCGGTTTGAATCCCCGCAACGAGGTGAGCTCCCGTTGCTCAGTCCCAGCTCCTGCCAACCTAGCAGTTCAAAAGCACATCAAAGTGCAAGTACATAAATAGGTACCACTCTGGTGGGAAGGTAAACGGCGTTTCCGTGCACTGCTCTCGTTTGCCAGAAGCGGCTCAGTCATGCTGGCCACATGACCTGTGGCTGTACGCCGGCTCCCTCGGCCAATGAAGTGAGATGAGCGCACAACCCCAGAGTCGTCCGCGACTGGACCTAATGGTTAAGGGTCCCTTTACCTTTACCTTACAGGCCCAGCATTTTGACCCAAGGGGTTGACTATATGGAACTTGCCGAACTGACTGAGAGACTCCAAGACCAGAGAGAAGAGACGGTGGAAGAAGATTGGAAGAATATTTGAAAAAATATGTTAACAGAATAGCTTTGGAAGTGGATATAGGCTGTAGGGTGAGAAGTAGAAGATAGTGTATTTTAAAATAGTATTATTTGCAAGTGATAAAATGTGAAGATTTTTATGGTAAAAGTAAGCATGATAAAAAAATGGTTAAAAATTATGATATATGTAAACTGCTAAAGATGAGGTAAAATGAAAATCAGATAGGGGGGACTTGGGGAAGCTCACGTAACAATGTTTAGAAAAAATAAGGATAAGACAAGAATTTGTTTGTATTGTTTGTTTTTCTGTTTGTGTTGTTTAGTTGTGTTATAAAATGAATAAAAAATTTTGGGGGGGGGAAAGGGGGTTGAATAGTCTTGTGGACAAAGGGGATCGCTTTCTTCAATACCAACTTTTTGGTTTCCGAGATTCGTTGCAATTGCGCAGATGAAATAGAACGGAAAGAATTTGACAGGATGTGGCATTAAGTGTGTGAAAACAGTCGAGATCCAGGGATCCTCAGGGATGCACCTCCAGATGGTGGAGGGGTCGGGCGTCATCCTGGCACCCGGGCATCTTCACCTGGTCACAAGTGGCCATCGCCAGGTGCAAAATGCACCTGTGAATTTCAAACACTGAGCCAGGAGCACTCTCTCCTGGATAACCCCTGAAGGAATATTTAAGACAATAACAGCTACGCCGGCTCCAACGGGAGGGAATCCAAAATACACAGTACGGCGACAACACCTTTATAAAGTCTGCTACCAAAGTGTGACAAAACCGTGAGCAAGCTTTAGAGTCCCCCAGAACTCTTCATCAGGGGTTCAGACACACACAAAACACATCAGGTGTTTGCCAAGGGCAGCACTTCTCTGGAGGGGAAGAATCCCATCAAGCATTTGTCATGAGAACGGTGGCAATTTTTAGTTTTTTAAAAAAAGAAAACAGCAAACACACGGGGGGGGGGAATACACCACGAGGCAAGCTATCACATGGGATTGGGTTGCTATAGCAACAACGCACCTACAAGCTCCGGTTCTGGGAGACTTGGCCGTTGCTTGGGTAGCCACATCTCTCAACTGCATTTTGAACCTGGGCCTTTTTCATTTCGTTTTTCTCTTTGCTGCCCTGGCCCCAAAGAGCTGGTCCCGGCCTGAATGACCGGCACCCCGATTCTGTGTTGCTTGCAGGTGGACACAGGTGGGTGGGAAAAGCCTCCTTTCAACAAATAAATGAGGGAGGTGTGTGTACACACACACACACACACACATACATCAACAAGGATCCTGATGGAATTCTGTGATGGAATTCCAAAGCTGAGCTGGTTAAATCCTGACTGTTTTTTGCTTGCTCTTCCAGCAGGTGGGCAACGAGGTTAAAGAATAAATGCTTCCTTTTCATTTCCACCACCAAATTCTTCTACTGGCCTCAATTTGTGACAAGGAAGTTCAGCTAGAGCACGCTTAGGAGCATATTTTGCACACTTGATTCGTGGGTGGGTGAGTTTTGCTGCTGAACCCCTGGGTATCATACTGACGACCCCCCCCAAAAAAGCTCTGTGTGATTTCACCTGCCTGCCAGAGTGGGTGATATCTGCGGCCCCTCCAGATGTTGGGGCAGCCAATTCCCCTCAGCCCCTTGACTAGCGTGGCATGGATGATGGGGGCTGGAGTTTGGCAATGGCCCCGATGTTTGGCCCTACACCAACACTGGGAAGAAAGAGGAGGTTGAAATGAACTAACCAGTAGCTTGGAGAGGGGATCCACTGCTCCTCTCAAAGGGAAGCAAAGCAGCTGGGCCACCAGACTTCCAAAGCACATGGCTTCCCCCAAAGAATCCTGGGAACTGGAGTTTGCCCTTTGCACAGGTCCAGTTTCCAGAAGCCAAACAAACTACAGCCCCCAGGATTCCATGGGAGGAGCCATGTGCTTTAAATCAGGTAGGGTCTCAGCCTGCGCACCAGATGGAGCTGGTGGACACAGAACTGACCTGCACCTCCATGGACAGTTGTGAGTCCAGAATGACTCCCAGGCTGCACACCTGGTCCTTCAGGGGCACAGTTATCCCATTCAGGACCAGCAAGTCCCCCACACCCACCAGCCCCCTGTCCCCCTCGCAAGACGAAATTAATTCGTTCCGCAAGTTTTTTCTTCTTGCAAGTTTTTCGTCTTGCGAAGCACTGTTTCCCATAGGAATGCATTGAAAATCAATTAATGCGTTCCTATGGAGACTGCTTGCCAGGCTGGCGGTGCGGAGAAGGGCTTTTCTCCCCACCGCAAGCCTTCAGGACAGGTACGGGAACAGAGAGGAAGGCGCACAGCGCTTCTCCTCTGTTCCCGGGGCTTGCGGTGGGAGGGTTTTTCCTCCCCACCGCCAACATTCAGAACAGCATTCTGAATGTTGGCGGTGGGAAGGAAAACCCTCCTCCCACCGCAAGCCCCGGGAACAGAG
>JAXCMG010000018.1:8324836-8363230 GCA_034642415.1 Podarcis siculus
AGAGAAGACTCCCTGGAAAAGACCCTGATGTTGGGAAAGATGGAGGGCACAAGGAGAAGGGGACGTCAGAGGATGAGATGGTGGGACAGTGTTCTCGAAGCTATGAACATGAGTCTGACCAAACAGCGGGAGGCCGTGGAAGACAGAAGTGCCTGGTGTGCTCTGGTCCAGGGGCTCACGAAGAGTTGGACACGACTAAACGACTAAACAACAAGAAAAGTCCTTCCTCTGCCCACCCCCCTAATATTCTTAAGAGGGTCTCTTCTCCAGTCTACAGAGAGTAGCTGGAAGTAGGGAGGCAGAAAAAAGTCCTCCTTTCCTTCCATTCTGCAGTTTTAATCTGAAATCTTAGGTGTAGCACTGCGCCCAAAGCTCAGAAACGGCTCGCGCAAATGAAATTCCGTGTCCCAAAATGCGCCTAGAACCATGGGAGTTTCAAACACTGCTGGAAGCTGTAGCTTGATAAGGGTGCTCAGATTTCTTAGGAGACCCCCAAGTCCCTACAAGAGCTACAATTCCCAGAGCGGTTTAGCAATCTCTCGCTCTGGGTGGGAAATAGGGGACTCCTAACAAATCCCAGCACCCTCAACAAACTACAGCTCCCAGAATCCTTCAGGGGAAACCATGGCTGTTTAAAGCTGTATTATAGCGCTTTAAATGCATGGTGAACAGGCAGTGTACATGGTTGAACCACTCATTTAATCTTTGTGACAACCCTGTGAGGCAGGTTCGACTGAGAGGCAGTGACTAGGCTGAAGGTCACTGAGTGAGCTTCCTGGCTGAGTGGGGATTCGAACCCTGCTCTCTCAGATTATATGCTGATGGTACCCTAACTGCTACACCACACCGGCTCTCTAGTTATTTATTACATTGTCACCCCACCTTTCCTCCAAAGGAGCTCAAGGTGAGATGAGTCAGCCTTCGCCAACCCGGTGCCCACCAGCTTTTTTGGGGGGGGGGATACAACTCCCACCAGCATCAAACAGCTGGAGCTGATGGGACTTGTAGTCCAAAAACAGGTGCAGGGGACCAGCTTGCCAAAGGCAGACCTAGATGGTTCTTCCCCTCCCTCCCCCCCCTTTAATCTGGATTACTGCAATGCGCTCTATGTGGGGCTTCCCTCACACTTGACCTGGAAGCTGCAGTTAGAGCAGAATGCTGCAGCACGATTGCTGACAGGAGCGAGGCCTCATCAGCATATAACGCATGTGCTCAGAAATCTGTGCAGGTTGCCGATTTACTACTAGGCCAAGTTCAAGGTGTTGCTAGATATAAAGCCCCTGACAACTTGGGACCAATTGACCTATGAGATTGCCTTACGCCTCATGTCCCCATTTGGCCATGTCAATCGGCAAAACTGGCACTATGGCATGTGTCACATTAACACCTGTTCCACATCTGTGAGAATTTGATTATTTAATTTGGCATGGCCAAAACTTTGGAACTCCCTGCCTGTTGAGATCAAGCAGGCGTCTTCAGTGTACTCTGCTAAAAACATTCCTGTTTCAGACAAACCTACCCAGGTGCTTAGAAAACGGAGGTACCGTATTTTTCGCCCTATAAGACGCACCAGGCCATAAGACGCACCTAGTTTTTGGAGGAGGAAAAGAAGAAAAAGAATATTCTGAATCTCAGAAGCCAGAACAACAAGAGGGATCGCTGCACAGCAAAAGCAGCGATCCCTCTTGCTGTTCTGGCTTCTGGGATAGCTGCGCAGCCTGCATTCACTCCATAAGACGCACACACATTTCCCCTTACTTTTTAGGAGGGAAAAAGTGAGTCTTATAGAGCAAAAAATACGGTAATTTTAATCCATTTTAAAAAAAACTTTCATGTGTCTTAAGGTACGGTTGTGAACTGTTCTTGATTTTACTGCTTTATCTTTTGTAAATCCCTTTGAGGATTTTATTTTATTTTTTAACGACCAAACATGTATAAACTTTATGAAATACAAAGAAATATTCACAGCACTTCTGCGAGGTAGGTGAAGCTCAGAAACAGTGACTATCATCCCCAAGGTCACCCAATGAGTTTTATGGGCCAAGTAAGGATTTGAACCCAGGGCCTTGACGCACAAGGAGTGTGTTTAAAAGTACCAGACGCCTGGAAAGACTCGCTTTGTTTAAAGGCCCTTGCAAGCAGCGCATTTGAGGCAAGGCCCGCCCTGTCACTACTCCACCGCGTGCCCGCATTTAGGACACAGCAGCCTACATTTGTCGCTGTACAAATATTTCCCAGATTTTACAGCCGACTGTAATTAAGTCGCTCGTTCTTGCATCCGAGTAAAGAAAACAAAGCTCCGGGGGCAATTTCTCTCTGCGCCTCGCCTCTAGAAGAGTGCTGCGCTGTGCAATTTGCAAATGGGAGGTTAAAAAAATAGGCCTTATTTAAGAGGAGAAAAGGAGCAGCAATTTGCTCATAAGCATTCGAGTAGAAGCATGCGGCGCGAGCCACCAAATCGTTCCATGGGCTGCAGAGACCAAGGTGGCCGAATAAAAGGGCCGGGTCATCTCCGGCTACAGGCGGTAACCGAGAAGAATCCATTCACTTGAAATTAAGACCTCTCAGCAGATAGAAAATCAGCACCTCAGGGAGAAACACATCACGCAGCCATATTGGGACCAGTTTACCTGCAAGATCGCCTTACTTCACATTATACCCACTCGACCAGAACTGGAACCGTTACAGATGCCACAGAATACCTGTTCTACATTTGTAAGAACTCAATCTTTTAGTGTTCCAGCACCTATATACTGTGGAACTCCCTGCCTATTGAAGTGGGCACTTTCTCTGTACTCTTTGGTGCCTGCTAAAACATTTTTGATTAGGCAAGCCCACCCAGACATGTAGAATGCTGATGTATGTTTTAATCTGTGTTTAGTTTATTGCTTTTAACTTTTTTGAATGTTGTAAATACATTCCTCAGGTTAAGTTCTTAATTCGTTCCGGAGGTCCGTTCTTAACCTGAAACTGTTCTTAACCTGAAGCACCACTTTAGCTAATGGGGCCTCCTGCTGCCGCCATGCCGCCGGAGCACGATTTCTGTTCTCATCCTGAAGCAAAGTTCTTAACCCGAGGTACTATTCCTGGGTTAGCGGAGTCTGTAACCTGAAGAGTATGTAACCTGAAGCATATGTAACCCGAGGTACCAGTGTAGTTGTTTTTAACGGGGTTTTTGCTGATGCTTTTCTTGTTTTATTCTCTCTGTAAACTGCAACGAGACATCTGGTCAGATTTCTCCCTCTTTCTCCCTGACACCCACCCACACCCGTGTTCGAAATCCACCTGGCACATTTTACATCCAAGTGAAAATGCTGGGTGCCATCTTGGCACCTGATGTCTCTGGAGGTGCATGTTTGGGGATCCTTGAGATCTTGAATAATACCACATCCTGTAGAACTCTATCCATTGTAATCTGCACAATCAGAATGAATTTCAGGAACCAAAAGATCATATCACAAATATGAATTTTGAGTCGCCTGGCCCAAAAATGGCAACTAGGCACTCTATTTTGGTGACTGTAACCCTGATTTTCCTGATTTTAATGTATGGAAGTGAGAGCTGGACCATAAAGAAAGCTGATCGCTGAAGAATTGATGCTTTTGAATTAGGGTGCTGGAGGAGACTCTTGAGAGTCCCATGGACTGCAAGAAGATCAAACCTATCCATTCTGAAGGAAATCAGCCCTGAGCACTCACTGGAAGGACAGATCCTGAAGCTGAGGCTCCAATACTTTGGCCACCTCATGAGAAGAGAAGACTCCCTGGAAAAGACCCTGATGTTGGGAAAGATGGAGGGCCCAAGGAGAAGGGGATGACAGAGGACGAGATGGTTGGATGGTGTTTTCGAAGCTACAAACATGAGTCTGACCAAACTGCGGGAGGCAGTGGAAGACAGGAGTGCCTGGTGTGCTCTGGTCCATGGGGTCATGAAGTGTTGGACATGACTAAACAACTAAACAACAACAAAAACCCTGATTTAAGGAGCCATTTGGTGCCTAGCTTATATATCTGAGATTCTAACACTGACACACACAACCTGCATCATTTGCTGAGGTTTCACCATCCCACAGTCCTCATAAGGTCTAGCAACATGATTAGTCTTCTGCTTATGAAGCAAAAAATCACAGCCACGGAGCACACAAACTCAGGTGTTAAGTCAACGAAATAAATAAAGGCTGCTATTGGAACCAAGCAAGGAATTATACTACAAGGGCTATTGCTGGGGGGGGGGGGATGGCCCACCGCCAATAAGGTCAAGTCATCCAAATCCCAGCCCCATATATTTTGATCTAGTTATTTCAAATATTTGTGACCTGCCCTCCATCTACACAGACCCCAAGGCGGGCTACAATTCATAAAGGAAAGCAAACAATAATTAATCAATATATCTATAGATATAAAACGATAACATACTAAATAAAGACAGATAAAATACAGCAGCCCAGGTTAGAATTGCCATGGCCCACAATGCAACACCGCCGCAAGAACATTGCAGGATCGAGCCCCAGCGCCTGCAAAGAGGCGCATATCCTGCATTCCATATTCTGCATGTGTAAAATAAAGAAGGGGGGGAACCCTGCCAGTCTCCTAGGTAACGAAAGCTAGAGTTGCCATAGCAACCGTTTCGTGCAACCGGCTCTTTCAGACAGTGGCGCCGATGGCAGAGAGGTGCCTTCCCTTGATTCTCCAGCCACAGACTGGAAAATACGATTGGGGGGGTGGGTAGGTGGGGGGAATCTCTGCACTACGGTGTCATTAGCATGCAAAGAAGCCGGAGATGGGGGAACCCAGGCTAGACAACACCGTGTGGCTGGTGCAGGTTTTAACGGCTGGGGGGTGGGACTGCGCAGGCCTTTCTGAGCTAAGATTGCAGGATGGGCTCTCCAGCCACGGGTCGTGTGTTCTCTTCTGAGACACCCCCATGAGAAAGCAAACTGGGACCTGCTCACGCGGCCGACTGGAGGTGAAGCTACGAGCTGTGTATTTTCCACAGGCAACTCCTAAGTTATGTGGCGGTCTGCGCAAGGGCTCCTGGGACTGCACTTGCAAAGGCTTGTGGGATTGCTAGGCGCTGTTTCTGCACCATTTCCATGCTCCTGGGGGGCTTTTCATGCCGCTTCCGGGTTCACAGTGATGCGCGTGTGTGAGGTTGCACACATACTGAATGCACATAAATGGGGAGTTGCCTGTACTTATTTTTTTATGCTCCGATGAGGAGAAAGCCAGCACACCAGGGAGAAAGGTTTTACGCTTGCAGAGAGCTCTGCGGGTGGGGTAGGAACACGATTTCCTTCCCCTTCATCTGCAGCCTGAATCGGACCATCCCATTCTGCCACGTCACAGAACCGTACAGCTGGAAAGGACCTTAGAGCTCATCTAGTTCAACCCGCTGCAATGCAGGGATCATAACATCAGTGTGTAGAGATCTAGGCTGCAGCTGAACATACGTACCACCAGAGATGTACATATTTATTAAATATTATTCTGCAGCAAAGATCCCAAGAAGAATGCTATTTCTGAGACACACACACAAACAAACAAACAGCATTTTGGGTTCAAAACATCCAGAAATCCTCTTTGCTTCTGCCACTCCCAGTTTCAGAGTTCTCACGAACAATGCCCACATATTTTCAAGCGTTTCTTAACTGGCTTAGCTAAGTAGCGCCGCTGCCTCTAGCAGCTTTTTCCAATCAATGCCTTCGTTATTCTCCTTTAATGATCTGTAATTGTTGCTTATCGCATTTTATTTTTCGTTTTGCCTGCCGGCACATTTGGTTATCACCGCCGTAAAAGAGGAGGATGTAAACAAAACAGCAGCGGGCTAGAAGTTTTCTCTTCTCTTTTGAGAAGGGGAGGTAGGTGATATTCTCTGCACACTTGACACCCGAAAGCAAGTGAAAAAATCCTGCACCTCCACTAGACACTGACGGAATATAAACATAGCAGAGTTAGAAGAGATTTGTAGCTGATGCATTTGGCTGGCCAGGGCGGCAGTGGGGGGGGGGGGCACACACTTGGAAATGCTTCCATGACAGAGAAAGTGTCAGGACTGTGATCTCCATGGCAACCTGCCACGGCCTATTCCAGTTCCTCTCTCTCTTATATCTCTCTATTATCGGACCTCAATTGTGCCACATTTTGCCAGAGCTTTAAAATAACACCAGCACCTTAAGGGAGATGGAAGATGCTTGCACTCCAAAGGTCACAAGCTTTGATTGGCCCATCCGTCAACAAAAGCTTTTGGCGATTTAACAAAACGAAATGAAAATCTGCAAAGGAATTCCATTTCTGAAGCTGCCTCAGCAATGATGTCATACTGCTCTCTCTCTATATATAAAAAAGGTTAAAAAGGGCCCTGCTTGGGTCAGACCAAAGTCTGACATTTTCTCCATAGTGGCCAACCAGATGTCCCCCTGCTATGTCAGGTGTGGCCTTTGGCTGCCCTGATGTCACTGAACTACACCTCCCATAATCCCCGGCCGCTGGCCATGCTTGCTGGGTATGATGGGAGTTGTAGTTCAGCAACACCTGGCGGCCCAGAGGTTCCCGCACTTGGACGAGGTGATGCTCATGGGCTCTACAAGTCTACTCCTCTGTGCCTCAAGGCAGGATTACACTTTCCCACGTAGGGATAAAGAACCTCCTGGCTCATTTTTAGCGGCACTTGCTATTAAAATGATCACACGCTACTTTCCCCCGTTTATTCCTCCCTCTGCTTCCCAGGTCACACTTCTGATTGTAAGCTCCTCAGGGCGAAGCCGCATGCACACAGATGGACGCGGAAACAAAAAACAACACACAAATAAACAAGAGTCTAAAAAGAATAAAAGTTGAAAGAATTCTCTCCTCTCCTCCTCCCTCCCTAAAACTGATATGGGAGATTCCCCCAAACCCCCAGAGAAAATTCGGGGAGGGTGCGGGACTTATGCAGAGGAAATGGGGAGTAGTTCTGTTGCGCAAATCCTTATGCCAATGGAACAAGTGTATTAGATACCACTCACAGGGTTTTTTAAAGTCAGGAAGGGAGATAAATTTTGGAGTTGCTTTGAGATTTAAAGCCCCACCCAAAAAAACCAAGGGAAAAACTCCCCCCAACTTTCCAATCCCCCTGAAAAACTAAAATATTTTTTGATTAAGTTGTTTTTTTTTTCCACAATGATGAACAAAATGTTTGACGATATGTCTGCTCCCCCACAATCATTTCTGAAAGTGTAGAAGGGGAACTGTTGCAAGAATGTCGATGGTTTCTGCTTTCTGGTTTTTGCCTGTTCCTCACAAACCGGCAAAACCAGAGAGAGGCCAAAGCAATTGCATACAGTTCAGCGTCTTGTAGCTACTTTTGAAAAATACAGTAAATAAAAATAAATTCAATTTTTAACTATTGTCGGAATAAACTGGACTTTAAATATAACAGAAATGATTGTTCTATGGTAAGCCAAGTTATAGACCATGCATTTTATGTTCTTAGAATAACAAAATGACTTTTGATATGTACTTTTTAAAAAATAAATGCATTTTTTCCAATTTCCCCCAAAATTTACTGGTATTTCCTAGGGAAAAACATTTCCACACACCTTCCATTTTTTTGGAAATGTTACATCTCTAGGGTGGTTATTCAATTATTGCACAGATTTCCCAGCCTCACCCAAACAACAAATACAATTCTCTCCCCCCATTCTCACTTGAACCTCACCACAAGCCAAGGGATAAATGACTGACCCCAAGTCACCCAGTGAGCTTTGGGACAATTCAAACCCAGGCCCTCCTCGGTTCTAGCCTGATGTTCTAACCACTCCACCCCACTGACTTCCCTGGCTTGGGTGCATCTTGAGAAAGGCAGGCAATGCTATATACTGGCTAAAAAATCCCCTCTTTTGCTTTCAGCCATGCTGGTGGGGCGGGCCATTTTCCAAAATGTCTTTCCCAGCAAACCACTAACGCAGCACCGCCACAGTGCTTGGGAACCTCCTCCTCTTCCTTCCTTCCTCCTTCTGCCACGAAATGTCCACAAGGGCGCCCTTTAGAGGCTTATGGAAATCTAAACTGCTAGTGTCCTCTTGACCTACTTTCCCGGGCTATTAAGTGTGCCGGCCAGTTAAAAGGCAGGAAAGCATAGAGTATGGTCTAGAATCGGAGTTTTCTGAAACACGAGAAGCGGAGAGAGAGAAATGGGGAGCCTCTGCACCAGCCTTCATTTGCTTCCAACATGCAATATCATCCACCTGCCTGTCTCCTTCCTTGCAGCCAGCCCAGAGGGCGATGCTGTCAGCTTCCCCGCCCCCCCTCCACACTTAGTCTCAGCATCTCCCCTTGCAGAGCTCAGTGGCGCGGGGGGGGCGCTACTTAAAGGTACAGCGACCCCTGACCATTAGGTCCAGTCGTGGCCGACTCTGGGGTTGCAGTGCTCATCTCACTTTACTGGCCGAGGGAGCCGGTGTACAGCTTCCGGGTCATGTGGCCAGCATGACTAAGCCGCTTCTGGCGAACCAGAGCAGCACACGGAAACGCCGGTTACCTTCCTGCTGGAGCGGTACCTATTTATCTACTTGCACTTTGACGTGCTTTCGAACTGCTAGGTGGGCAGGAGCAGGAACCGAGCAACGGGAGCTCACCCTGTCGTGGGGATTTGAACCGCCGACCTTCTGATCGGCAAGTCCTAGGCTCTGTGGTTTAACCCACAGCGCCACCCGCGCCCGCTACTTATGGCCCTCCAAATCTTCCTTCGATCAGGGCCACAGCTGCCCCATACATTTAAAGCACAGTGATGCCCCTTTAGACAGCCCTGGACTTGTTTATTTCTTTTATATCTTTCCTCCAAGGAGGTCACATAAAGTGGTGACGACATCCCCCCCACTTTACGACAACCCTGTGCGGTTGGTTTTAGGCTGAGAGACTTCAACTGGTTCACGGTCACCCCGTGAGCATCATGGCTGAGTAAGGATTCGAACACTGGTCTCCCGGGGCCTAGTCCAGGGATCAGCAAACCTTTTCAGCAGTGGGCCGGTCCACTGTCCCTCAGACCTTATGGGGGGGGTGGAATATATATTTTTTGGGGGAAATGAACGAATTCCTATGCCCCACAAATAACCCAGAGATGCATTTTAAATAAAAGGACACATTCCACTCGTGTAAAAACATGCTGGTTCTCGGACAGTCTGCAGGCCGGATTTAGAAGGCAATTGGGCCGCCTCCAGCCCCCGGGCCTTAGTTTGCCTACCCATGCCCTAACCGGTACCGCTCACTGGCTTCAGCACCCCCCAAAAAAGAGGAATCCTGGGAACTACGGTTTCAGAAGCAGCTTGTTTTCTCCTGCTCTGGAGGGTAGGACTTGAACCAATGGCTTCAAGTTACAAGGAAGGAGATTCTGACTAACGGTCTCCCTTGGGAGGCTGTGGACTCTCCTCCTTCCTTGGAAGTTTCTTAAGCAGAGCTTGGATGGCCAACTGTCTTGGGACGCTTTAGCTGAGATTCCTGCATTGCAGGGGGTTGGACTAGATGACCCCCTGGTGTCCCTTTCATTTCTACGATAAGATGCTTACACAGCACTGGATGCCCAAGACATGGAAGGGCAGAAGTGATGCAAAGGTCACAAAGCCAGGGCATCAAGGCTCTTTAGGTTTTGAATCTAGGTCTGAAGCCAGATTGAAATGGTCCTAGATAATTCTTTTCCCCCAACCACCACTAACTCAATGGCCTTGCCCACCCATTTAAAATGGTTTTTAAATGTATAGTTTCATGTTAAGCGTCTATAATTCAGGTACAGTGAATGAGGCTTCCAATCATGGCAGTGCTGGGGTGCGGCAGAATGCATTTGATAACCGACAGCTATTCCATTTTTTTGGTGTTCCATGTAATTAGTAAGTATCCTGGAAATACTATGAGCTGACTTTACTGAATTGCATTAATTGTTAAAGTTATGGCCATGTTTGTTGTCTTTTAACACTATGATTTGGGATTATTGTGAGCCGTTTTGAGCGCAATGATTGTCGTTGGGTAAGTGGAATGCAAATTAAATAAACTCAACTCTCCCTAGGGAACTCTGGGAGGGGGAAAGGGGTCTTCTAACAAATCTCAGCATTTCCCATAATTCTTAGGGGGAAGCCATGACTGTTTAAAGTGAAAGAACTGTGCTTTAAATGTACAGTGGTACCTCTGGATGCGAACGAGATCCGTTCCGGAGCCCCGTTCGCATCCTGAAGCGAACTCAACCCACGTCTGCGCGGGTCACGATTCGCTGCTTCCACGCATGTCATTTTGAGCATCTGCGCATGCAGCGAAACCCGGAAGTAACGCGCTCCGTTATTTCCAGGTCGCCAGGGAGAGCAACCCGAAAACGCTCAACCTGAAGGTACTTCAACCTGAGGTATGACTGTACTGTGGAGATAAGGCCTAGAATACAGACATTCATTATTAAGATCATGAAGGATCCCTATTCCGTAACCGAGCTATTTAAAGAAAGCAGGCGTTTGGTTTTGCCTGTGACCTTAATCAGCTCTTTCCCCCTCCTTGCTCAAAGAGCTGTTCTTAGAACAAAGCTTTTCACGGGACAAGAATTCTGCTGCCCAGTCACCAACCGTAAGCTAAAAAGCTGCCGACATAAGGCTAGGGCATGGGAAACAAAAAGGTTCCGGAGACTTCCAATGACCACAGCTTTCATGTGCGTTCACAGAAAGGCCACCAAGTTTCTAGTCCTTGTGACATTGAAAAGCCAAAAGAATTCTTCAGTGCAGTGGTGGGGTAGATGGGGAAATCCTGAAAATACTCCAGACAGGCAGCCTAATAATAAAATACTGTAATCATCATAATACTCATAATAACACTCCTCTTCCCCACACTTTTACAGGCCATAGACTATTTAACAGCCATAGGCCTGGGCAAAGAGTCATGTTTTTGCCTGGTGCCTAAAGACATGATGGTGCCAGGTGGGCCTCTCTGGGGAGAGCATGCCACAATCAGGGAGCCACCACAGAAAAGGCCTGTTCTCTTGTTGCCACCTCCGAACCTCTCTGGGAGAGGGGACACAGAGATGACAAGTGCAGGATCTGGGTCAGTTTGTATGGGGAGAGGCGGTCCTTAAGATATCAAGGTACTGAGTAATGTAGGAGCAATGTAATGCGCAAAGCAACAGTATTAGACACATATTTTTTTTAGAAGAAAGGGAGGAAAAGAGTAGAAATGCACCATTGTGGTTCAAGTTTCAATGGCTCAGTGGAAACAATACGATGCTACGTTTTCAAAATTCTTTCTAGGGCAATGAGGACTAGAAGGTTAAAAAAAATAACTCAAAGCTAGGATTCTAACAAGAACCTACAAGCTTTGGGTGCAATATGCGGTCTGCCAGCTGCAAACTGTCTACTCAAGTGTAGAAAGCAGGGAAAACACACAGGGGAGGGAGGAGAAACTATTTTGATTTGACTTCAGTGCCTTGCACAGCCCCTCTGCCCACCCCACCCCTCTCCCAGGGCAGTGTGTGCTACCTCTTGCAAATTAACCAAGCTAAGCTCATACTCCTCATAGCAGACATTCCAAGGGCTGCATAAAGTCCATTTACCAGCAGACGCTTGTACAGGTCACACTACGGCTTGCAACCAGGCACTTGGGGGTGGGAGGAAGGGGGTAGGGTACTTAAAACTGCACAATCAAGAGATTTCTGCTCAACCATATGATTTTGCAAAGGTTTCCACTGTAGTAATCACCAGTCTTCCCTTTCAGAGAAAAAGCTTTTTCGATTGCTATCAATATTGTTACTGTTGCTTTATTACTTATTTTCGTTCCTACACACATGCCCAACTGCAGTTGTTGGGAGTCATTAGTATAATGAGCTATACTTACCATTATAGCTGAAAGAAATAATCCAACGGCCTTCAAAATTAAAACGTGTGGCAAGGAAGGGAAGTAATAAAAGCCCTTATACAGTGGTACCTCGGGTTACAGACGCTTCAGATTACAAACTCCGCTAACCAACAAGTGGTTGCTCCAGGTTAAGAACTTTGCCCCAGGATAAGAACGGAAATTGCACACCAGCGGCGCAGCGGCAGCAGGAGGCCCCATTAGCGAAAGCACGCCTCAGGTTAAGAACCGTTTCAGGTTAAGAATGGACCTCTGGAACAAATTAAGTTCTTAACCTGAGGTACCACTGTATAAGCTTTCAAAGCAAAGCTAGAGACTGGAGAATGTGGGATTTGATTTACAAAAAAGGAACAAGTACAATCGACAGCAAAAACGACTCCCATCTCACCCCTGAGGGGCCTGTGGCCAGTCCTGGACTCCAGCTCCCATCATCCCTGGACTCTGGCCGGGCTGGCAGGGGCTGATGGGAGTTGGAGTCCAACAACATCTGGAGGGCTACAGATGTTCCCCATCCTTGGTCTATTGCTCTCCAAATCCTCAAGACTTTAGGTTCAGAATAACTAAAACATTGGGGATAAAATAAAACCAGCACCACCTTTGTTCACCAAAATGAACCCAGAGAGAGGATGTACATGAAGATGGTTTTGGTTTTAAAACCCAGACTTACGTGGAGTGCTCTTTTTTCACCGCTCAGTAAGCACAGTCCAAGACCCGAGTGTGCGAGGGGGTGGGAACTGAGCCCCCAAATCGCAGACTAAAGCGTCTAGACATGTATAAACCACAGCAGCTATTTGGTGGTGGTTTAGGGTTGAAAATAAGCAGGCCAGCTTTTTTATACCATTTTGCCTGAAAAGCAGTCTTAATTAAAAGACGTGTGCGTCTCTCTCTCTCTCTCTTTCTGTAATATTGATGCGTTCATTCAACAAGATTTAAGTAGCGGTTAGTCTGAAAGACTAGGACCTGGGAGACCTGAGTTCAAATCCAGCCATGAGCCTCACTGACTGATCTTTGGTCCAATCATTGCCTCTCAAGCCTAGCCTACCTGACAGGGACAAGTCAGAGAACTAGGAGAGTACCTGCAGCACCTTGGAGAAAAGTTGGAGGATATAAAGGGTAATTGTTGCTCTCAAAAGATTTATTGCAATTTTTTTGGACGGGAGGAGAGAATAAATGTAGGAAAGGGGAGAAAAATGAAGCCAAGGGTTTTGCGGGGGGAAGATATTGGATGAGGAATGGTTCTCTGACTTATCTATGTACAGTGGTACCTCAGGTTAAGTACTTAATTCGTTCCGGAGGTCCGTACTTAACCTGAAACTGTTCTTAACCTGAAGCACCACTTTAGTTAATAGGGCCTCCTGCTGCTGCCACGCCGCCAGAGCCCGATTTCTGTTCTCATCCTGAAGCAAAGTTCTTAACCTGAAGCACTATTTCTGGGTTAGCAGAGTCTGTAACCTGAAGCGTATGTAACCTGAAGTGTATGTAACCTGAGGTACCACTGTATATAAAAAGGTGAAATCGAAGGGGAAGAAAAGGCCATGGGCCCAAACCAAAACTTTCCAAACCCACATGGAGAGTTTTGCAAACTGCTCCTAACTACGCATGCCCGTCTGGAAGGGAGTAAGCCCCTTCCATTCAGTATGCCCTACTCCCAAGTAAACATGCACTGGACTGCACCCTTATAGACACACGGGTTGTAAATCCCTATACTGGAATTAAGAGGTCAACATGGGAGCTGGATTGTACTCCCTGCTCTATTCCAAGGAAACTGGGGCAGATTGTGTTTCATTTATAAAAAGAGCAAGCCTCCCTTTAGGGAACCTGGGTGCGGTTCTTGCTTCTCCCCTCCGGGCAAAACCCCCGCCTGATTACCCTGGAGAGCGGCTGCCAGCCAGAGTAGGGCAGGCCATACTGAGCTCCGCAGACTCGGCAGAAGGCAGCTTCCTACCTTCCCTGCTGTTTGCGGCTTTCCAGGCAGGCGCATTGAAAAGAAAAGGGAGGAGTGGAAATCAGGAGGCTGCTGGCAGCATCCAGCCACAGCAGCGGCAGCTGGTTGCACAAGCTGCAATCCCTGGCTAGGCACCCCACCCATCGGCCAGGGGAACAGACAGGCATTGCTCCCTCCCTCCCTCCTGCAGGCCGCAGCTGCACGGGTAACCTCGCGCGGCTTGTTCCAGCTTGGCTTGTTCCAGCTCGCATTCCTGTCTGGGCGGGCAGCCCTGATGACGTCACTCGGCTGGGGCCGGCCATGTGCTCTCTGTACACGTGGACGAGCTGGCGGGAACAGAGCAGAGGAGGAGCAGAGGAGGAGGAAGGCCAGTGGGGGGAAGCCACACAGTTGCAGTGACCTTTGGCCGCAAGGCGGGGGGGACGATAACACGCACATGCACCTCCCATTCTCTGGGCATCTCCCAATCCCTTTCCAAGAGCAGAATGCAGCTTAAATCAGAACCAGGAATTCTGAGCACATGCAGAGAAGAAGCACATGGCAAAGTGCCAGGGGTACCACCTAATCGCCAATTCTGGAAAGGGTGGAGGGGAGAGAGAGTGCAAAGCTGCACACCCACTCCTTGGGGGGCTTTGGACATCAGTCTCGGGGGGCTCCTGGGCCCAGACGCAGCGTACACAACAAACGGCAACAGAACCGAATGTAAAAGAAGCCCCTGTCTTCTCAGTTCCAATGCCAGGAACCAGAGTAAAGCTTGCAAAGTGAACACCCAAGCAACCGGGAGGGGGAATTTTCCCAACCAGGTGCAATCAGTGGTATTTATTTACGACACGCGCTCACGGTGAGGGACAGCCTGGCCTTTCGCAAAAAGCTTGGCAAACGGAAAGGTTTAAAGCGCTCGTAAAAAAGAGAGAGGCCCAGGGGGGAGATTTCGACTCAAAACGCAGCGAGAACGAGACACAGGGAGAACAACAGGGCAACTTGCCCTCAGTGTGGTCCAGCCACTTCTATCCAAGTGTCAAAAGGAGTCCACATCACACGTCTAATTGGCACAGACAGGCGCACACACACACACGGTTCATAACCACAGACTGAGAGGCTCAAGACGCACAGAGAAAGCACGCCATCACAGTGCATATTGAAACTATGGAATCTGCTCCCGCCAGAGGCACTGAAGGGCACCCACTCAGATGGGCTTCAAAAGAGGGTCAGAGAATGAGGCTGTCCATGGCCGCTAACCCTGATGTCTCTGTTCTACCTCCATCGTTGGAGGCAGTGTGCTTCTGAATACCAGTTGCTGGAAACCACAAGAGGGAGAATGCTGTTGTGCTAAGGTCCTGCTCGCAAGTGTCCCCTTTGGGTATCTGGCTGACCACTGTGAAGACAGGATGCTAGACTAGATTAGGCCATATGGCTCATCCAGCAGTGCTTTCCATATGTTCTTCTATCAGGCTGACTCATGCAAACATGTGGGATGAGTGAACCAATGGCTGCATGCTGCTGGATCATCCACGGGCAGAAGGGAGGTATCATTTGGCTGAATTTCCCAGCTCTGGGGCTCCGTCTCACTATAACAGGGGCAAGAGAGGAAAAGTGGGTTGTGGTTTGCTGTTGAAAATGCAACTGCATTCCGTGCTCCTGCTGTCTGGACCCCGCCTTCGTAGGGAGAAAGAGAGAGCCAAAGTCCTTGATTCCAGTTGCTAAACTCTGACTCAGAAGATTTTGCTGACAAACCTGTCTTAGAATGAGTCGGGGCGGGAGGGGGGAGTCCGAGCCTGGGGCAGATCCCTTCTGGTGGTGGGCACCTCTTTGCATACAAGAAAACTAGCCGGCCAGGAAGAATGAGCTTCCATGCTGGTTTTCTACGTGCAAGACCAAGCACAAAAGCACACACAAACACCCCACCTGAAGTCCACAGAGAATCTGGTTTTTGTACCTGATCTTCAACTTGGCTGGCTGGCCGGACTTCTCCCAACATTTACGCATCGCTGCACACACACACAGTTAGGAGCCCAGCTGTTATCAGACCAAAGGTCTGCCCATGCCTGTATACAAGTTTCCGGCAGTGGTCAGCCCGGATGATTCCAGGAAGCCCACAGCCAGCCTTGGAACTTTGTCGTCTCTGCTCACATGCTAGCGAAATCTCAGGCTGGCACCTCCAAACGGCAAGGCGGGCAGCAATTTAGCCAGAACCCAAAACAAAACAAGAACATTTTATCCTTCACCCAGAGATTATCTTAGTACAGTGGCTCCCAAACCTTCTACTTTAAAATTCCTGAGAGTTTTGAAGGCCCTCTCAATAACATTTCTGCCTGTTTGGGCAACTGCAATGCACTGTGCTAAATGCTGCGTTAAATCAACATTTAACGTCTTAATTCTAGCCTCCCATTAACTTCGCCGCCGATCCTCTCCACTCCTTCCCAGTGCCTCTGCCTCCTCCGGTCACTCCTGCTCACCTACGTTGGGGGGGGGGGGGCTGCCACGGACCAGCCACAGCACCCGTTTTTGTGCACAGCTCCTGCTGCTCCTCGCAGACCCACCATGGACTACCTGAGTGAACGTCGCAGGCCACAGTTTTGGAACCCCTGACTTAGTTGTGCTTTGGGGACAGCTTTTCTTTACAGGATGTGGGGTGTCCACAAACACCACGTAAAGAGCAATGATGTGCTTTTGGCATTAGGTAGAGATGGTGCCTGCTTCTTGGGAGAAGGGCAATGACAGGCCTAGACAGCATCTTGAGAAGTAGAGACGTCACCTTGCCAACAAAGGTCCGTATAGTTTAAGCCATGGTTTTCCCAGTAGTGATGTATGGAAGTGAGAGCTGGACCATAAAGAAGGCTGATCGCCGAAGAATTGATGCTTTTGAATTATGGTGCTGGAGAAGACTCTTGAGAGTCCCATGGACTGCAAGAAGATCAAACGCATCCATTCTTAAGGAAATCAGTCCTGAGTGCTCACTGGAAGGACAGATTGTGAAGCTGAGGCTCCAGTACTTTGGCCACCTCATGAGAAGAGAAGACTCCCTGGAGAAGACACTGATGTTGGGAAAGATGGAGGGCACAAGGAGAAGGGGGCGACAGAGGACGAGATGGTTGGACAGTGTTCTCGAAGTTACCAGCATGAGTTTGACCAAACCATGGGAGGCAGTGGAGGACAGAGGTGCCTGGCGTGCTCTGGTCCATGGGGTCACGAAGAGTCGGACACGACTAAACGACTAAACAACAACAACAAAGAGATGGTGCAGGTGCGGTGCTAAACAAAAATAAAACTAAGCCTACTGTGCCCAGGCACATTCAAAGCGCTTCTCCAGAAAAGCCAAGCTGTTTGCATGTTTGCACATGAGCGCTCTCTCTTTTTGCATCTTTTATTTTGTATTATTTTGTGTAAGTTCTTCGGTGTTTTGCTAGCTGCAAAAGGGATAAAGGGTAGCAGGTTAGTGAAGTGCTACCTTTGATTGCTGGGGGAATCTTCCTTGGTGATCTCTTTGGCATTCTGAGGGCCAAACTAGACAATGTGTTAAAGGTATATAGGCATCTAACACATTTTTTAAAACCTTGAAAACAACAGCTGTGGAATTGGGAGGAGATGAGTTAGAACTGGGGCACATTGGGGGTGGGGGGGGGTTAAGCCCTTTCCCTGTGGGTCCTGATTCCAGTGAACCACACAAACAAGCTGCTGTTTCCAAGTCTACAACTGTGAGCGCCTAGGGATCTCTAAACTGCAACTGGTGTTTCATTAGCCCAAAAATGGAAAACTAGCAAAGTCCCAACTAAGGAAGAATGGCAACTTAAACTGATGAAATATGCGCAGCTTGTGGACCTAACATACAGAATAAGAGAACGAGAAGAACATACGTTAAAAGAAAATTGGAAAATGTTTATGAATATATGGGAGGAAATTGTGTATATTTGAAAACGTGGGCAGCATTAAGATAAATTCAACAGTGTAAATAAGTTTTTATGAATGTAATAATGGACTGGTTTATTTTATACAGAATATGCCTGGATTTATGTTATGCAAAATGAACCATGGAAAGAGGAGAAGGGAAGTCATTGATATTTTAAGGTTGTTTAAATGAATATTCTAAAATGTAAAACAGAAAATTTAATATAAATTATGGAAAATAAATAAACTGCAACTGGAAACCCTGGAAAAAAAGAGTTCCCAGTCTAAAAGCAGCTCTGCACAAACATGATCAAGCCAATGTGTGCAAGACGTGTGTTCACTCATGCTGACTATATCATGAGAATGAGGACACACCTTTTCCCCAAGCTCCGATGGGTAGCACATTCCAAAAGTGAGAGAGAAAATATTCCTTGCTATCAGGAGAGACCATCTCCCGCTAAGAGTGCCTGCTGATGAATCACCATTAATCTAACACAGTCAGCCGTTTAACAGAAGGATGGTCAGTTAGCAGCCACCACAATACTGTCACAGCCATAAGGAATAGGAACTTTTGGAGCTCTATGGAAAGCCCAGATTCTCAGAAAGCAAAATTCACCCAGCAGCACCACAGCCTGTGCGCCTGTGATTGGCCTCCATCTGTCTCGAGAGACAATGAGGTGCGTCTCCAGGGGTGAAGTCAAACCACCAGAGAATCACAGCGCCTGCTGTGGCTGCAGAAACCGGTAAAACATTAACTGCTCCTGTGTTGTTTCTGCTGCATTAGCAGCAGCAAAGTGACCTCTCCAGGGTGCAAGCCTGGGCAGTGCGTATATAGGTCCTGGACTGTCCAGACAACAAGACACCCCTCTCAGACTCGCTGACGTGGTCCAAAGGAAAACAGAGCAGTATGTTTGGCACTGGCCTGGCTGCAGGAATTGCTGGAAGGAGGTGTGCAAGGCGCCATGCAACTGTCTTAGGGACTCCTCTTCAGATTGGTGTAGGGTTTACTCCTTAGCCTTTTCTTCTCCCCACAAGACAGAAGGCATGGGTTTTTCCTCGGAGCTTGCTCCTGAAGGCTTTCTCACAAATGAGTATCGCCGTAAGGCAGTGGAGGTTTAGGATCAGAGTTTTCCTTCTCCTAGGCGGGCTACCTTTCCAGGTGGATGAGCCCCATCTGCCCCTCACTTCCCTCTAAAGCACATGCAGAAACTGCTGCCTTTCCCCCCCTCTTTCCAAAGCCCAGTCAGCAGGAAGCAACCAGTGCTGAAAGGGGCCGCCCCTCCCTTCAGCTACAGGGAACGGTAGCTGTCTAGAAGATTTGACTAGCGATTGCTATCTCCGTGACCAACGGATGAACTCCCAAACAATGCTCTTGTCGTGTGTCCCCCGCCCCCAGTTCCTTGAGGAATACTTGGGGCTCACAACCTAAAATTACCAGGCTGCACATCGCAAGGAATTTGGCTTCATCCCCTGCGATGCGGAAACGAGCCGAAACTGGATGATGGAAAAGCAAAGGGGGTTGGAGGAGGCGGGGGGATGGAAAATGGCTTTTGCTGCTGCAAGGATTATATTTTGGCTTGCTGAACACGTGGATTACGTCTGCTAGGCATCTGAGGACACCGGCTCCAATTTTCTCTGCTGCTCATCTCCGGCAGAGAGAGAGAAAGCTCGGTCGCCGTTGGGGGAATAGTAAGATGCTGATTGTATCAGCTGGGAAAGGGGGATGAGATGCAAGCACAGCAAAGGACGGCACCAACATTTTGGAACAGCCAGTGAGCTGGGGCGGGGAGAGAGACCAAAATATACATTCACAAGGGGATTCACATAGAATAAAAGAGCCCTGTGAGGGACTGGCAGGTGCCCAGTGATGGAAATCTACATTCATGGAACGTGCTGGTTTGCATCGCCTGCAGCATCCTGGCCTATGACGTCAAAACTGTGAGTTCTGCTCCCTAGTGCAACAGGGAGAGGAACAGATTGCATCCTCTGCTTTCCTTTGGCGTTTATGGACCTCCGCTTCCCACCTGGAGTTTCCCCTGGTTATAAGAAGCAGCTGGGTATCAAGCCAGAACGATAATGGTCTGCCTCTACTGCAGTGCGGCCCCCGTTGCTTGACCCCACAATGGGAGAAGAGTCCTGCAGGATCGCAGCAAGAAAAAGACCACATAGCACAACATCTTCTCTTTTGGGTCAACCTTTGGTGATGGCAGGGGTGGGGAACCTGTGGCTGGACTACAATCCCCATAATCCTCTGCCCAAATAGGTGAATGGGAAGCATCTAAAGCATATATCCGTGGTCAAATAACTGCATACCCGTCGTATAAAAATAAAGAATTAAAGGGAGGGGGGAACTGCTGAAAGAAGAACTTAAAGATCTTGGGGCTCAAACGGTCAGGAATCCAACCACCACGATAGAGAAGGAAAAACAAAAAGGATATTTGAACTAAATAATATACTGTCCCAGCAAATAAGAATTTATGCTCGCCTGTGTAAGACAGAAATACTGAGAAAGTGGTGAAAGACCAGGAATTTTTTTTTGTCCAATCATTTAAAACAAAAGCAGATTAAGGCATTTATCCCAAGTATTAAAGGTGATAAAGGTAAAGTCTATAAAAACTCAAAATATATTAATGACCAAAAATCCTCGGCCATCAGTCATGCTGGCTGGGATGGATAGGATTTGGGGCTCCCAACAAAATCTGGGTGTTCACGGATGCTTACTGCCACACTGGGCCAGGCAAATGCTCAATGGAAGAGATGTCATTCCCATATCTTCCTTTTAGGATGTCCACTCCCACACCAACACTTCAGTGCAGGATGCATGCTTGCCAGCCACAGACATTTCTCCGCTTGCTAATACATAAGAACATAAGAAGAGAGCTGCTGGATGAGGCCAATGGCCCATCCAGTTCTGACAGCAGCCAATCGGATGCCTAGAGAAATCTTGCAAGCAACAACAGCACTCTCCTCACCTGTGAGTTTCTAGCAACTGGAATCCAGAAGTATTACTGCCCCGGAAAGTGGAATAAAGCACAGCCTTACCCTCCGCAAATGCAACCGCATGGAAACAACCCCCAATTTTTGAAGGAAGGTTCTCACGTCAGCTCCCTGTACTCCCGGTTAGAAAATGGAGCATCCAAACCAAAGCAGACAGGAAGCCGCCCACCCCCCAAGAAACAGGAAGATGCTGTCAACAGCACGAAGTTGGTCAGAGAGGCAGGAAACACCTTGCTGGTCCTGCAGTCGCCTCTAGCAGCTCTCCCTGGACAGGTGGCACGGACAGCAGTTTCCAGGACCATGCACAAGCTGCAACGAACCGCTGTAGTAGATGAGCACTGCATATCCTACTCCAAGAATGAAATGGGCATGTTCCCCAACACCAACAGTGCTGCCTACTACAGTACAATCCCAATGCTCGGCTTTTTCGATCAAGTATGAGCTGGGACCCTCGTCTGCCCTCTGACTCATTCCCGTAGGACTTCATCAGCTAGACCACAGCACAGACTCAGCCACCAGCCACCTACCCTCTTCAAACACGCTGCCCCCCGTAAAACAACAACACCCCAAACTTTCAGGAGGATTCACCACCAGTTTTTCATCAAACAAAATCTCTCGGTGGGTTTGTCCATGGTTAAATCCAACTCAATGTATCAGAAAGCAGAACAGCAACCTGGCAATGTTAACAAAAGCATGCATGTCTGGATGTGCATAGATGTGGCAGAATTTAGGCATTGCCCCCAGACGATGGTGAAGAAAGCTTAAACCATCTTTCTAGATCAGCAGCAACTGTTTGAAGCAGGGTTTGCAAACCAATGGTTTGTACCATCTACCGCTTAGCAGTGTCTAAATGGATAAACCATAATTAAGAGGCATCTCAGAAACTCAGTTTCCACGTTACGGTAAACCACAGTTAATGGCTTGCTGCAAACATGCCAACCTGGGCTGTTTTGCTTCTCCGTTACTGAGTGGGGTGTGGGGTAGGGAGGACATAAGTCACAGGCCTTGGCTTAGCATTGGGTCCAAAATTGGAATTGTGGTTTGTTCCCCACATGTAAGAGCAGGGAGAAGCAAAGCAACATCCCCCACCCCCCCCCAGATTGGCACACCAACGGTAATACAAGTGTAACTGAGGAAAATAACCAGATCAAAAAGCTATGCACCAGCACATAAACCAGCACCAAACTATCACAAAGCAGCATAAGATGAAGGAAAACAGCAATTTCAGTACAAAATCCAGCACAGAGACTTGGTGGGGGGGGAGCGAGGAGGAAATCAAAATATTTCCAAGAACTGAAATGCCCTAATGGCCTAGGAGAAAAAGGAGTTCTTCACCCGATGCCCAAAAGATTCTAATAAAGGCACCATGTGAGCCTCACTGGTGAAAACCATGCGCAATCAGGGTGCCACCACAGAGAAGACCCCGTCCCTAATAATCCCCAGTCTCACCTCAATGGGTGGGGAAATGTGGAGAACTGCCTGCAATGGTAATCTGAAGGTTCCTGAAGGTTCAGGAAAGGTTCCTGAAGGTTCAGGAAAGCATATATGAAAAGAACTAGCCATGAATGAAATAAAACACACATACATACACATATCTATTTCAGGCCCCTACCTGGATATATCTCAAGGCACTCCTTAGGACGCTGAGGTTTGAGGTTTTCTTGTCGTCGACGTTGGGGATGTTCCGCTTAAGGGTTTCAAAGCATTCTTTCAAATGGGCACGTCTACAGAAACAAATCCCAAAGTCACCCCCTCGGTCACAGCACACTTGGAGCAAGGCGGGAGGGTGCACGGTCACAGCGGATCAAGGAAACCCATTGGCGCAAGCCTAAGGCAGGCTTTTCCAACATGGCACCCACCATACAGATGCTGGAAACCAAAGTTCAACCAATTCCAGGGAGGGGTTGGCCAAGGGATAGCATGTGTACAGCAACTAAGATTTTTGTACCTGCTCTGGACAGCAGGTCTACCCAGTAGCCCGCAGCGCGGTGCAGTGAAACTGCAGTGCCAGAACAGGTATAAAACAGGGCTTTTTTCCAGCCAGAACGCTGTTCCAGCACCTCTCAGGTGGGTGCCATTACCATTATAAGAGAACAAGGTGTTCATGGTGAGTTCTGGCACCTCTTTTTCTAGAAAAATGGCACTGCAAAATACCCTCACCCACACAAATTACTTGTGTCTCCATAGGTCTTACCTAGGTAAGATATATATTTAAAAAGTGCATTAGCAAGTGCTTTCTCCTTGAAAACTTGAAAAACATGAGAAGTCAATGTTTAATGGGCATCCACAGAGGGAGAAAGGGGCAGTTTCCTACCCTCTGAGAACAAACCATAATCTCCAGATTTAATAGTTTTTTAAAGGAGCATTTGTAGAGCCTGAGATATGAGGCACTTTTATTTATTTTGGTGAGAAACTAGCCTGCTCCCACCTTTCAGTATTTAATTTTGCCTGCCCCCCACGCCAAATTCTGCAGAAACACATGCCCCCCACCCCATAATTATGGTTGGGTGTGACGCCCAAACTGACAAGCCAGCAACCAGCACCAGAAAACGTGGTTCAAAGTGGGTTTGCAAACCGTGGTTTGTCCTGGGACGTGACATGATAAAACCATGGCTGGAAATCATACAGCAAACTAGAATTGCAGAAAGCCACTGTTAATAAATCATATTGTGTGCTCATGATGGTTTGGTGTAGCATTGCTACTGACAAAACAGCTACAACCTGGAATGCTGTGCAGGTGGAATAGCAAAAGCAGCACCAGGCAGCTTTGGTACCCTGGTTTGCCTGCTGCCCATCTGGAAAAAACCAAACCATTGTTTGGGTTCTGAACTATGGTTAGTGAAACCAGTGGTTTGGCACGGTGTCTGAATTTATTTCCTCCCCTTTTTAAAAATCAGAGAATCTCGCCTACCATAACTGACCTCTCTGGGAAACCTCTGTGTCTCCTGGAACAACAGCTAGAATGCCCCCACCCTGGTCTAACCTCCAGCCGACCCAAACAGTCCACTGGTTACGTGCAAAACCGGTTATCATTTTGCATTCTTTTTTTCCAAAAGCTACATACCTGTTTTTCTCCAATTTATTATGGACTTCCCTGGTGCCAACCCTAAAGTCCAAAAGAAGAAGAAAAAAATATATAAAAATTCACCATCAGCACCAGGTTTCAGAAGAGCTCTGCACTTAAACCTAAAAGTTTCCAAGTGGAGATTTGGGGGGGGGGGGGTTAAGAGAGCAAGCTGTTGCAAAGGCTTTGCAGATCAATTTAGGCATGCTGACGTGCTGTTAGGGGCTGGAACAAAGCCAGAACATATACCGTATTTTTCGCCCCATAAGGCGCACCGGCCCATAGGGCGCACCTAGTTTTGGGGGGGGGGGGAAAAAAGAAAAAAATTATTCCCCCCCCCCCAGGTGCGGGGCTGGGGCGGGGGAAGCCCGAGCTTCCCCGACCCCAGCCCCCAGAATAGACTGCTATCCGCAGGGATACAGGCAGCTCTCCACAAGCCGTGGGAGCCCAGCGCGACTTCGCCGGGCTCCCACGGCTTGTGCAGCTGCGCACGGGCTCCCAAGGCTTGCGGATAGCTTCCTGAAGCCTGGAGAGCGAGAGGGGTTGGTGCGCACCGACCCCTCTTGCTCTCCAGGCTTCAGTGAAAGCCTGCATTCGCCCCATAGGACGCACACACATTTCCCCTTCATTTTTGGAGGGGAAAAAGTGTGTCCTATAGGGCGAAAAATACGGTAGACATGGAAGGAATTCTTTGGAATAAGGATAAAACACTCTCTCTCTCTCTCTCTCTCTCTCTCACACACACACACACACACCATCTCTCTCGCACAAAAACAATTTTACACATTCTTATGTGTAACAAGCTAATGTGCTTCAATCAAATTATTCCTTCTGATCCTTGAACCCAGGGTCCTTTGGAGCAGAAGACACCCTCCCAGTCCCACAGCCCATGTTTTCACAGGCACACAAGGCTTGCGTGGCACACACATCCCTTGTTGTCGTGGCAACAAATGCATCTGTTTGCAGTCAACCTGCTGAGCGAAGCACATGCTGCTTAACAAATCTCCACGCTGAACCTGAAGGGCTGGGCTTTGTCTGCAGCACAGAAAAGTAGCAACACAACCCACTCGCTGCACAATCTTGGGTCATTTTTACTGGGGGGGGGGGTGCATGAAGAGAAGTTCCCTAATGCAACAGTTTGCATTCAGACGAACGAGGCAAACAGCATCGTCTCGCGCTGTAGCTGATACAGTCTTCAACTGAATGGCTTAGTCTTCTTCCATTTTACAGATATGGGGTTGTACCCAATATTCCTCCCCCTCAGAGAAGAAATTGCTGGGACCCAACTAACTTAAATCCACCATTTCAATGGATCTGCCCTCACAATATATTTAAAGCACAAGGAAGCCACTTTAAACAGGCATGGCTTCCCCCAAGGAATCCTGGGAAATGTAGTTTGCTAAGGGTGCAGAGGGTCGTGAGGAGGCTCCTATACCCTTCACAGAGCTACAATTCCCAGAGTAGTTTAACAAGCCATCCCTCTTTCCGTTGACCTGCAGAAAAGTATATTCGGCTCTTCCAAGCGTTCTACTGGAGGTATTTCCCCAGGAATGTAAGAAGAGCCTAGTTGCATCAAGCTGATGGCCCAGGTATCCCAGCATCCTCTTCTCACGGTGGCCAATTAGGGGAAGCCGACATGCGCAACAGCGCTGTCCCTTCCTGCGGTTTCCTGCATTCAGAAGCATACTGCCTCCAACATCAGAGGCAGAACACAGCCATCATAGTTGGTAGTCGCTTCTTGGCAACTGCTCCACAGTTCCCGATTTCCACTGGGGATGTGCAGACTTGAACCTGGGAGCAACTGAATGCAAAGCATGCGGTCTCCCACACACAAATGCTTGCCTTTGGTCAAGCCAAACCACTGGTCCACCCGCTTCACTGGCTATCTATGCCCACCTGCAGCAGATCTACAGGGTCTCAAATAGCAATCCTTTTTATTTACTTAAATAATTAACCAAGCGAAAGAAAAACCTCACAGCATGAAAACCAGAAGAACGGCCCTCAGAAGGACCAGGGAATTATTATTATTATTATTACCGTGTTTTTCGCTCTATAAGATGCACCTGACTGTAAAACGCACCTAGTTTTAGAGGAGGAGAACAAGGAAAAAAATATTCTCTCCCTCTCTGCGCAGCGACCCTTCAGCGGCAGGAGAAGCGGAGCCCCTTCCATTTCTCCTACCGCTTCGCTGAAGGGGTGCTGCGCAGAGAAGGAAAGCTGCGCAGCGCCTCTCCAGCGAAGCGAAGCCAGGAGAGCAAGAGGGATCGGTGCGCACCAATCCCTCTCGCTCTCCTGGCTTCAGTGAAAGCAACGCGAAGCCTCCGGAGCGCAGCGGGAGCTCCTGCTGCGCTCCAGAGGCTTTGCGTTGCTTTCGCTGAAGCCATGGAGCCTGCATTCGCTCTGTAAGACGCATACACATTTCCCCTTACTTTTTAGGAGGGGAAAAGTGTGTCTTATAGAGCGAAAAATACGGTATTTTGAAGTCTTTGCCTGATGCTGGAAAGACATCAAGATGCAAGTTGAGACAAGCTACACGGATCAGAGCCCTTTTGAGCAAAGCTCCCCTCATTCCCCCCACTTCAGATCTGGAGCCGTTGTAAATGGCCCAGTGGGTTTTTGTTAATTTTATTTTTTATATTTTATTTTTGTGGTGGATGGGAATGTTCTACACAAAACAATGCAAGATTACGGGCATTGCAGAGGGTTGGATTTAATGGTTTCTGGGTAGGTCCCTTTCCACCAGAGCTGCCCCCCAGCGACCCCACACTCACCCTCCGGGCCTTTTCTTCTGCTCGTTGGGCTTGACGTCCTCCGACGAGGGAGCCAGCTTGACGCCGAGGGGCTGGTGGTGGGGCTGGTGGGGCTGCAGAGGGGGAGGCTGGGGCTGGATCGGCTGCTGGACCATGTGGTGCTGCGAGATGGCCAGCACCGGCGTGGCATAGTGAGGCAGCTGCTGCTGCTTCGGGCTGCTGGAAGGGGGCGTGGGGGCCTTGATGTCCGGAAGAAGCGAGGGGCCGGTCTTCTGGATGACGGGGGCCGCCAGGGGGGGCTCCTTGCCCAGGCCGGGAGCGCTCACGAGCGGCTGGTGGCGGTGGATGAGGGGCGGGGACAAGGCGTTGTGCGCCGCTGGAGGGGCGGGGCTTGTGACCACGGGGATGGGGATGACGGAGATGGGGGCCGCCAGCGGCGGGGGAGGGGGCGGAGGCGGGGCTGGCGGAGACAAGGGCACGGCCGCCATTTCGAGGCGGGGCTCCTCGGGGCGTGTGACATGGTTAACCCTCGGCACGCTGGCCTTCTTCTGCTCCTGTTCGCGCTCCAAGCGTAGCTTTTCGTGCTTCTCGTTCTCCTCTGTTTGGGAAAGGAAGTGGGAGGAAAGAGGGAGAAAGAACCACGGTCATTATCGGCAGACATTTGTTCCTGCAGAGTGAGGGTCTCCATGTTATAAGATACTGTATTTTTCCATGTATAAGACACTCCCTCTTTTTGGGGACTCCAAATTGAGAAAATGGGGGGAAATTGTATCCAGGACGACCCGGTTGCAAAATACACCTGGCTAATTTCTAAGAACAACAACAATAATAAATTTTATTTATATCCCACCCTCCCCAGCCAGAGCCGGGCTCAGGACGGCTGACACCAGTAAAATTACAGTAAAAACATAATGGGGGGGGACCAATTTAAAATACAGGTTAAAATGCAATTTAAAATGCAGCCTCATTTTAAAACTAGACCATAGATCAAAGCCATAAGGGGAGGGAAACATAAGGGTCAGACTGAGTCCAAACCAAAGGCCAGGCAGAACAGCTCTGTCTTGCAGGCCCTGCGGAAAGATGTCAAGTCCTGCAGGGCGCTAGCCTCTTGTGACAGAGCGTTCCACCAAGTCGGGGCCAGTACTGAAAAGACCCTGGCCCTATTTGAGACTAATCTAACCACCCTGCGACCTGGCTAATGACCCCTGCGGACCCCTTCTGACTCTCACGATTAATAGGAACTAGAGTGCTTCTCTCCAAGGTCCGTTCATTGCGAAGGTGGAGGGTCTCGGGCCCAGGGCACAAAATGGCCCCCCCTCCAGGCCCTGAGATCCCTCATTGCTTCCTTTCCCAGTTCACACCACTCTGTGGCCCTGTTCTGCGCTCTCCTGAGGAACTTCTGCCTGTCTGAGAATGTGTCCCCAAACTGCGATGGTGCCTCTTGCTAGCCTGGATGAGGATGGAGATGTGGTTTTTTTTAAGATTGGGGGGACAGGAAAACATGGCCGACACCTCTTGTTCCTCCCACCTCTAGGCCTACTGGTGCCCGGCCATAGGAACCAGCTCCTAGGGGCTGAGGTCCCTTCGACCTCCACAACATTTGAGGGGGCCAGCCCCCCCCCAAGTGGATAGGCATTGCAATTCAAATGGTGTGAGCATGCTGCACCCTGTTATTTTTAAAAATGTGAATTTTCGACATAAAATACAGTAAGAATCAGACTGGTCTACCGAACAAGAATAATAAGAACAATAAAAAACCCCAAAAATAAAAATGGGGGGGGGGGAGAAATAAAATACCCATTAGGCCCTTTACCATATTTATATCATCTATATCCTGTCATTCATCAGTATATTCTGCACTGGGTATTGTGATCAATTATGTAGTGCAGGGCTTACTTGCCCCCCCCCAAATATGTTATTCAAGTTTGCCCCCCTGCCCCCAGCCCCTGGAAGCTTGCTCAACCCAAACTGCGGCCACCCAGGCAGAAAAAAATGTTTATTGCACTGGTCCTCAACTGGTGGGTCAGTACGCACCAGTGGGTCACGGCCTAATCCAAAGTGGGTTGTGACAGGAACATAGTAAAGGTAAAGGACCCCTGACAGTTAAGTCCTGTTGCGAACGACTCTGGGGTTGCAGCGCTCATCTCGCTTTACTGGCCGAGGGAGCTGCCGTTTGTCCACAGACAGTTTTTCCAGGTCATGTGTATAAGCTGCTTCTGGCCAAACCAGAGCAGCGCACGGAAACGCCGTTTACCTTCCCGCCGGAGTGGTACCTATTTATCTACTTGCACTTTGACGTGCTTTCGAACTGCTAGGTGGGCAGGAGCTCGGACTGGGGAACGGGAGCTCCGCCCATTGCGGGGATTCGAACCACCGACCTTCCGAATGGAAAGCCCTAGGCTCAGTGGTTTAGACCACAGCGCCACCCGCGTCCCCAGGAACGTGACTGCCATGCAAATATATGGTAAGAAATTAAGAAATGAGTCTCCAAATGGGTTAAGAGTGGGTCTTAAAAGATTGAGGATTTCAAAGGCTGAATATTATTTATGGAGTGGTATACATACACGAGGGGGCAGGTTTTTTTTACAGAGTAACACACACAAGTGAGGGGAGGACCCATAGGTCACAGACCGCAAAGAGCTTACACTTATAAAACAACTCAGAGCTGCCTCACCCTGAAGAAAAATAAATGCAATAAACTTGACTAAGGGTAGGAGTCAAATGCTGCGGCCAGAGGCAGACAGCGGCTGCTCTTTTCCTCTCCTAAAGGCATCTTTCCTGCCCATTATTTCGACTTTATTGGTATAGCCAGCTCCTCAAATCTTTATGACGACGCTCCGATACTTTATTTATTTGCCTATTTACAGCATTTGTAGCCTGCTCTTCAATGTCTTTTAAATCCCAGAGTGGCCACCAAAGCAATAAAGATTTAAAGGGGGGGCAAAGATACTGTAATATACACAAATGATTAAAACAGCCCCAATAAACAACAAATTAACAACTCCAACATAAGGCGAAGAAGCAAAACCGTAAGAATGAAACTTATCCCCCCCCCCGCCCATTTAACCAAGTTTTTAAAAAACACATTCAAGATTCAAACTGATTAAGCAACAAACAGTCTTGGAAATAGTTCCCGCACCATTTCTCACCTTTGGCAGCCTAAGAACAACAACAACAAAAGCAAGAAGAATGTTATTATTTATATGCCCATCTGACTGGGCTGTCCCAGCCACTCTGGGATGCTTTTTAGTAAAATATGCATCAACTTCAAGCATCTAGTGCTCATTATTAAATCTGTATTCCTGCCCCCTTTACACCCATTTCTGGTTTCGCCCATTCTAACCAACCCGACATCTGCTGCAATTGGCCCTCTGGCCTTCCTTCTTCCACACGACTCCGCCCCCCGCCTATCCGGTCCAGCCAATCACATTTCTGTCTCTACATAAGAAATACGCAATACCTTACCCCAGGTTTAAGGAACAAATGTGGCCCTCCATGCTCCTTTCCCTGGCCCCCGAGGCTCTCCCCAGCCCACACACCTTTTCCAGACGCAGCCTCTCCCGGGCCTGCTTTGCACCCTTGGGTGGAGTGTATAGATAGGGATACATGACGTGTGCTAAGAAAACGGCCTATTCAAGGAAGGTAAAGTGTCCATTGGGATGCGGGTGGTGCTGTGAGTTAAACCACTGAGCCTCTTGGGCTTGCTGATCAGAAGGTCGGCGGTTCAAATCCCCACAACAGGGTGAGCTCCCGTTGCTTGGTCCCTGCTCCTGCCAACCTAGCAGTTCGAAAGCATGCCAATGCAAGTAGATAAATAGGTACCTCTCTGGTGGGAAGGTAAACAGCGTTTCCGTGCGCTGCTCTGGTTCGCCAGAAGCGGCTTAGTCATGCTGGCCACATGATTCGGAAGCTGTACGCCGGCTCCCTCAGCCAATAAAGCGAGATGAGCACCGCAACCCCAGAGTCAGCTACGACTGGACCTAATGGTCAGGGGTCCCTTTACCTAAAATGTACATTCCATGCTCCACTCTCAGCCATGTGGCCTCCAAGAGGCTGCCCAGAAGTGAATGTGGCCCTCAGGCTGGAAAACCACCCAGACACCCTCTGCATAACTCCCCCCATCCCTCTGAGAGAGATCATTCCCCTTTTCTCTAACCCCTGCCTGAAGCCCTGGAGAGCTGCTGCCAGTCAGTGCAGACCATACTGAGCTAGATGGACCAATAGTCTGACTCAATTATCCTAGAGCAGCAAGAACACTCTGCATAAGCTCAGAGGTATTCATTGCAACTCCTTTAGACTCGAAGCCTGGTGGACGTCAGCCAGGCTCTGCCTCACAGTCATTTCATTCCTTTTTTTTCTCTTGACAGGGAAAACAGACCAGTGAAACCAGTTCCCCTTGCTGCCACGGAATCCAGTTTAGCCTGGCGGCTTTCTCGGCAGCCTCCACTGGCCTGCCATGTGTTTTGACAATGCACTGCTTGAACTCGATAAATGAGATATGGGTGTCCTCGCTAGGGCTGGGCTTTCAACATCGCGGTTTGGTGATATACCGCGGATGCTGAAAAAAGCTGTGTTGGGCAAACTGCCACAGTTCTCATCATGGGAGATGAGGCGCTTTTACCCCAGCACCTCAGGGGCTGTGGCCAAAACAGCTGACCCCAGCCTGCTGCTCAGCCGGGGGGGGGGGAGCAGAAAGGCTCCTGCCCCCAGCAGAGCCAGCCCTGAGTCCCCTGCCCGATATATCGCCTAGGCCTAGGCCTCGCCTTGCCAAATAAAACCATACATTTGAAGAGATTTATAACCCCACCTTTCCCATCTCTGCGCGCCCACGAGGCAGCTTTAAACAATATAAAGCAGTACAATTAAATACTTAACAGCTAAAGCATAAAAACGCAAACAGCAGTTAAAAAATACACACCAAAAGCAGACAGAAGACAAGGGCAGGGAGTTATCTGCTGTCCCCCAAAGCCCTCTGATTTAAGAGTCTTAGGCCCCGTCTGCATTATACATTTGAAGCAGTATTATACCAGTTTAAGCGGTTAACGAAGAAGCCTGCGAACTGTAGTTTGTAAAGGGCGCTGAGAGTTGTTAGGGGACCCAGCTAATCCCTCAAGAGAGCTACAATTCCCAGAGATCCCTTGGCAGAGGGGCTGCTAAAAACCACTTGGGGAATTGCAGCTCTGTGAGGGGAACAGGGTGTCTTCCTAACTCCTCTCAGCACCCTTAATAAACTACAGTTCCCAGGATTATTATTTTTTGGGGGGGAGCCATGATATGAAGCCGCTATGAAGTGCAGATGGCATGGTATGTAAACACAAACATTCAAAATGGCTAGACCCACCCAACCACCCTGCTCTTCCTTCTGCGGCCAATTCTTATTGCTGGGTGATTTTGTGGTGGACAAGAACCAAGCAGTGCAGGATCAACCCCATTTCCAAGCAAGATGCCTCCAGGAAGCCAGAGAGAGAGAGGCTTATAGGGGGGACAGTTAATGCCCCCACCCCAAACTCAAGGTTTTCAATGCCTTTGCACAGAGGACGGCCATCGTCTCCCTTCGCCGGCCCCAGGAATATTTACGCAGCAGCTAAAAAACCAAAACCACACACACCACCTAGGAGAAAACAGGCCAGAGTTCTGGAGCAGGTGAGCCGAGAGAATTACTCAACCGCAAGAGGCTGCGGAAAAAGCTCCCTCTCCCTCGAAAACACCGGGAAGGGGGGGGGGACCAGCCCTCGAGCACGTGTCTGCCTGCTGTGCACTTTAGAAGACAACACGGCAGGTCAGCTGGGCGGCAGCCAAGCGGCAGAGAGAACCTCCCTCGCCCATGACGCACCACGTCACCACCGGGAACGGCCAAAAGACCTCATGATGAAGTCGCATGCAGCATCTGCAGTATGGGATGCCAGCTTCTGGGGCGGGGAGAGAGAAAAGGGGGGCGGATTCCAGCGGCTGAACTCTTAAGTCGCTTGCGCCGTTTGCAGGATCATGCAACTGCATCGGCGAGTCAGGAAGCACGCGGCAAAGCTGACCCAAAGCTCGGATTCTGCAATGTTGCACGCTTTGCTCACGGGCGTTATGCAAGCCTCATGTGCCTGGATTGTTCCGTATCTGAGACAGATCCAAGGAGCCCTGAACTGGGTGTTGTAGCCAAGAACCAGCCCCTTCACACACATACACAGATGCGAATCCTGCTCCAACAGAAGTCTCTGACATATAAAATTATCCAGACCTTCCTCTGTCGCCTTAAGGACTAGGAGTGTCAACCCTCAGGGTAGGAGGTAGGACTGGTGGAAGGGTTCTTTGAAGCTAGGCAAATTCCCAGAAATCTTGAAATCCTCCGTTAATCTCTACAACGACCCTGTGAGGTAGGTTAAGAGGCTGGGACTGACTCCAAGCTTCATGGCTGACTGGGGATTCGAACCCCGATCTCCCAGGTCCTAGTCTGACACTCTAACCACTACACCCCACTGGCTTCCTAGAGTACTTCTGCCACAGGGCAGCTCTATAAATTAAGTAGGTAAATAAATATGGAGGAAAGCAAAATGCCACTTAGAGAAGGCTCTGAAATACTTCCCTTGAGGCTTGAATTTGTTTTATCCTGGATTGTTTTGTTTGATGTTTTAAAGTGTTGCAAAGCACTTTGAGATTGTTTTCTTGAAAATATAAAGTGGCATAGAAATTAAATGAAGAATAACAATAAATCTTATGGGGTGGGGGGAATGGCACCTTGACATTCCATTGTGGTGACCGTCACCTTGGTTTAAGGTGCCATTTGGTGATTAGCTTATACAGTACAGTGGTACCTTGGGTTCTGGAGGTCCGTTCTTAACCTGAAACTGTTCTTAACCTGAGGTACCACTTTAGCTAATGGGGCCTCCTGCTGCCACTGCCCCGCGATTTCTGTTCTCATCCTGAGGTAAAGTTCTTAACCCGAGGTACTATTTCTGGGTTAGCGGAGTCTGTAACCTGAAGCGTCTGTAACCCGAGGTACCACTGTATATCTGAGTTTCTAACACTTCATGTTGGTAGGTAAAGGTAAAGGTACCCCTGCCCGTACGGGCCAGTCTTACCAGACTCTAGGGTTGTGCGCCCATCTCACTCTATAGGCCGGGGGCCAGCGCTGTCCGTAGACACTTCCGGGTCACGTGGCCAGCGTGACAAGCTGCATCTGGCGAGCCAGCGCAGCACACGGAAACGCCGTTTACCTTCCCGCTAGTAAGCGGTCCCTATTTATCTACTTGCACCCGGGGGTGCTTTCGAACTGCTAGGTTGGCAGGCGCTGGGACCGAGCAACAGGAGCGCACCCCGCCGCGGGGATTCGAACCGCCGACCTTTCGATTGGCAAGTCCTAAGCCCTGAGGCTTTAACCCACAGCGCCACCCGCGTTCATGTTGGTAGTGAGTGACAATTTTAACCTGCCCAAGAATGAAACAAGGGCTGTATGCATACCATTCATTTAAAGCACACCATCCACCTGCCAGAAAAGAATTGTGGGAACTGTAGTTTACCGCAGCACCCTTAAGAAACTATAATTCCCGTGATTATTATTTTTTGAGGGGGTGCTTTAAACGTACGATGTGTATGCAGCTCAGGTCACAGTGGAGGGTTCCCTTCCTTGAGGAAACGGAGGAGCCACAGACAGGAAGGAAAGTTTTTGGAGGTTGACCACTGTGATACGTCTTCTACCTGTGGCTCTAGGGATCTCTCTTAAAGCCGCAGGAGTGACTCACACCTGCCCAGCTGGGTGGGGAGTTCAGGTAGGCGTCACCTGACCTAGATGGAGGCTTGTACCCATTGAGTCAGCTCCTATCCTAAAACATTCTTCCCACTTCCTGTTACATAAACATACCCAAAGAGTCACGCAAAGACGTCACAAAGTCACATTCCATGGCCAGCTCAACAGGTGACTACCACGGGTCAACCTACAGGCAATGGCGCCACTTATGGGGAAGAAGTCTAGGGGTCCCCTAGATAGAACTGAGCATGGGAGCCCCGCAATGCAGCCAGGCTGCCTTAGCACACGTGGAAGCGAAGGAAGAAACATACGAGGCCAAAGCAGTGCTAGAAAATCAGGTACATAATCCAATTGCTAATCTCAGGCTAGAAAAATAAATAAAAACTCCAGTATACAGATGCACATGCTCTTAAAATTAGAAAAGCAAGATGACCCAGAGGCTAGCGCTTGGGATATGGAGCTGGTTTCAGCACCCTCTTCAGCTGCAGGTTTCACAGCCTTGTGCATCAGTCTTCCAAATCCCCTTTCTGCCAAATGGATATGCTGGCCAGTATTGCTTATCTACAATGCAAGGACGAAGCCCAAGGGAAGCTATAAAAGATTGCTGTGAGGCACCCCCTTAGTACCCCTAAAAGGCCTAAGCTAGGCGTCCCTTCCAGATGTCTAAAACTACCTAACTGTAATCATTGCCAAGGAGAAATATTTCCTAAAGTGCAATTTGCATTTTCACAGGAATCAGTCCTCCTGCAGCAGGGATGGGGAGCCTGTGGTTCTCCAGGTGTTGCTAGACTACAACTCCCATCACCACCCACCGGCATGGCCAATGGCCAGGGATGATGGGAGTTGTAGTTCAGCAACAACCTGAAGAGCACCGTCCTGCCTCCCTGGGGCCTAGGGGCTGCTGAAGCATCTCCATCACCTCTGATCACACTACAACTGCAATTTTGCTCAATAACCACAGGGCAATAACTTTGCAGTGTCTCACTGCCCATTCCCACCACACCCCCATGGATGTATATCTCAGGGAAAATGTTAGAAACCCAGATATACAAGCTAAGCTTGTATATATCAAGGTCGCAGTCACCAGTGGTACCTCTGGTTGCGTACTTAATTCGTTCCAGAGGTCTGTTCTTAACCTGAAACTGTTCTTAACCTGAAGTACCACTTTAGCTAATGGGGCCTCCTGCTGCCGCCGCCACCACACGATTTCTGTTCTCATCCTGAGGTAAATTTCTTAACCCGAGGTACTACTTGCGGGTTAGTGGAGTCTGTAACCCGAAGCATTTGTAACCCGAGGTGTTTTTAACCCAAGGTACCACTGTATCTAATTGCCCTTTTGGGGCAAGACAGCTCTTATTTTTCAAATGATGGACTGTGGTTGATTCTCAGTTAAATATCTAACTAGTTCAGATGATAACCTTGAGCTAAATTAGGAACTTTGAGAACTTGAAAAAGTAAAGTCACTTAATCCAGTCCACATCTATTTCGGCCTATTCCTACCTCATTTTTTTTTTTTAAGGGTGACTGCTCCTGCTCAGGCTGCACAAAAATAGCAATTTGGTTCCAGAAATTCATTCCGATTGTGCAGATAAAATGTAACTGATAGAATTCTACAGGACGGGATATTAGTGTTTGAAAACAGTGTCCAGATCCAATGATCGCCAGATGGTGGAAATGTCAGGTGCCATCCTGGCACCCAGACTTCTCCACTTGGTTGCAAGTGCTTGGACGCCAGGTGCAAAATGCGCCTGCCTAATTTCAAACACTGCTCTGGAACCTCAGAGCACAGGTTCATCCTCAAATCAGGGAAGCGCAACATAGATAAACATTATTCCCACTTTACAGATAGGGGAGATGGAAGACTGACAGCAAAACCATGGCTGAACAGCATTCATGCCACCGTTTTCCCCCGCTTTGTTTCTCACTGATCAAGCGGCCCCCATCTCTGCCAGCAGGTCTGTCTGGGTTTTGCCTCAGCTACAGTAGGTGGGTGCCCCAGAACTGAGGAACAATCTCTGCTTTGAAACAGATTTCAAGGGAGAAGCCTTGAAACACCCAGAAGCTTAGTTGGGACATTGGCCTCCAACCATCAAGAAGGAAAACAGAAAAGCACACACAACCACACACAAATGTGACCTCAGGTGTGACTGGTTTTCCTAAGTAGGTGACTTGCTTCCCTGTAATCCTTGCCAATGAAAGGTTGTTGTATTCTTTCCCAACTACCTTGAAAGGTAGGCTGGTGTTGCCTCAGTCAAGCTGAGAGCACACAAAGTCCTCAAGGAAGTAGTTACCAAAGGAAAAGCACCCATTCTACAGATCCAACAACAGTAGAGACCTTATTTAAACCATTGTTTTCCAAGAGAGTCATTGTGATAACTGCAGCAGAAGAGCCACATGCACCGCCTACATTATCACTTGATGGCCACGGAAGCAGCTCAGCCAACGGAGCTGAGTCTTTTGCCTCCAGCCATCCTCTTCCACGAATCTGCCCAGCCATTTAATGCCATTTAAGTCAATAGCCGCAACTGTGGCAGAAAATTCCCTAAGTTGATGATGCAATAAAGACAACATTTATATAGATAGATAAATTCAGGTAACTGGGACATGAGTAGCAAGACCTAATTATAGGTCATCTGAAGCTGGGGGTGTATGGGGTGTTAAGGGAGGGGCAGTGCCTCTAAAAGGGGACGTGTCACGCTCCTTCTGGGGTAGTTTGTCTGCCTTTGGTCCCCCCACCTTGCACTCAGCTCTCACCTGTGGCTCCTAGAAGATGTCAGCATGTGACAGCGGCCACATGGGGAAATGGCTTAGACTAGCCGACTAAGCCAGGTGAAGGTAGCCGATGGGTCTCAAACCCTCAGAGAGTTAGGGACTTCCCCTGGGTATGAAGACAGGTTCTTCTACCTAGACTCTAGGTACCCCATCGAGGAGAAGCCCTTCAAACCTCCACTGCCTTGCGGGAAATTTTCAGAAGAAAAGGCTAAGGAGTAAGCACTCCTTAGTGTTGGTGCTGACCTTTCAAGCCCTAAACGGCCTCGGTCCAGTAGACCTGAAGGAGCGTCTCCACTCCCATCGTTCTGCCCGGACACTGAGGTCCAGTGCCGAGGGCCTTCTGGTGGTTCCCTCGCTGCGAGAAGCCAAGTTACAGGGAACCCGGCAGAGGGCCTTCTTGGTAGTGGCACCCACCCTGTGGAACGCCCTTCCCACCAAAGAGAAAAACGACTACCAGACTTTTAGAAGACATCTGAAGGCAGCCCTGTTTAGGGAAGCTTTTAATGTTTAATAGACTACAGTGGTACCTCTGGATACAAAGGGGATCCGTTCCGGAGCCCCATTCGCATCCTAAAGCGAACACAACCCATGTCTGCGCATGCACGGGTCGCAATTCGCCGCTTCTGCGCATGCGGTCATTTTGACTGTCTGCGCATGCGTGAGCGGCGAAACCCAGAAGTAACACATTCCATTACTTCCGGGTCACCGCGGAGCACAACCCAAAAGCGCTCAACCTGAAGCAACTTCAACCTGAGGTATGACTGTATTGCATTTTAATAGTCTGTTTGAAGCCGCCCAGAGTGGTTGGGAAAACCCAGCCAGATGGGTGGGGTATAAATAATAAATTATTATTAAATTATTACATTATTACTATGGAAATCCAGAGTGGAGTCCCTAAGGCACCTCTTTCCGGCAACTCCTGCAGCCAAGCTGGTGCAAACGTATTGCTCTGCTTTCCTTTGGACCACATCAGCCAGGACGAGAGGGGGATCTTGTCGTCTGGGCAGCCCAGGACCTCCATACACACCAACCAGGCTTGCACCCCTGGGAGATCATTTCGGTGCTGCTAACGCAGATATCTGACTTCACCCCTGGAGGCGCACTCCATTCTCTCTCGGGACAGATGGATGACAACAACGACATCTGTAGCTGTATTGAAAGGAACAACTGCATCATCCTAAATAGAGTATGCCAAGGGTTCCCAAACTATGGTCTGCAAGATTCATTCAGGTGATCCAGTGTCAGTTAAGAGCAGTGGCTATGAACATTGTTCCTAGACCCTGGCAGTCTGCTCAGGTGGTGAGCAGGATGAATCAGAAGTGATGGAAGGGGAAGGTCACTATATTATTATTATTATTATTATTATTATTATTATTATTATTATTATTATTATT
>JAXCMG010000018.1:8363240-8397807 GCA_034642415.1 Podarcis siculus
TTATTATTATTATTATTATTATTATTATTATTATTATTATTATTATTTCCAAGATGGCAGACTTAGGGGGCCTCCAAGGTTTGCAGAAGTACAAAATAAAGTTTTAGGAAACCCACCCCACCCCCTAAAACTCAGCACAATGATGACTGAGTGTTCTCGGTTATGCAGTGCTGAGCCTGAGCAGAAGCACTTTACTCACACACTGCAAGAATTTGTTGCAGGTCCCACCTGAATACTGCCGTCCCAATTCCCCCAGGCCTTGTGTAACCCAAACGGCACCATCCATAACTCCACCATCCTTCCTCTGCATAAGAGAGAGCTACTGGAAGACTCAGAGAAATGGCAAGATATGCAGGAGGACTAAAAAAGAAAAAGAAATTGCGGGGAACATTGACCCTTGAGGGAAAACACCCGAAAACAGCCTAATGAGGACTGAGCATGCTCAACAAACACAGTGTGTGTTTATGGGGATGAAGAGATAATGGGAACACCTAAGGGATTGAGTAACGGAATGGAGTTATTGAAAGAGGGCATGGTTGGCTGAGTGCCACCCTGAACAGGCATGCACTACACATTGCAACATTTTCTTGCAGGCTCCAGGTAGGATGTCTCTAACGATCGTTTATCCCAATGTTACCCCTCCATTCCATTGATTTATTCCAAGAATTTGCAGGTTTTACAGCTGCGACCTTCCCCCATGTGCTGAGAGCCTTCTGTTGCGTGACCATCTTCCAGTGTGATGTAGTAGATTTAAAAGGGATTTGCATCAGCACCCTATGGTGCCCACGTACTATATTCCTCACCTACATAAGCTCACTGGGTGAACTTGGGCCAGTCGCTGTCTCTCCGCCTAGCCTACCTCACAGGACTGTTGTAAAGATAAAAGGAGGAAAGGAGGAAAACAATGACCACCAGCTCCAGCTCCTGGGAGAAAAGGCTGGATTCTAAATGATGGTGATGCAGCAGGAGAGGTAATAAAACAACGACCACAACAACACAAGGTGGGTGGAAAAAGAGGAATCTATCCTGCAGCTCTAAGGCTTCTTTCTTTTTGCTGTTGTGGTTGAATTTTAATTTCCTTCTCATCCACCTTTCCTGGAGTGACTCACTGCTGAGACAATACGTTTCAGGCTACCTCCCATCAGATATGACACACACACAAAACACAGACATTTGATCCTCCGCTGTGGTTGCAAAAGGTGTGCGCCCCCCCCTTGCATTGGAGAGGCCTGCCACCCATGGCAAGGAACAGGAAGGCAAGGGAAGAAAACAAAAAAAGGGGGAATTCCCCCAACTCTTTTGACAAGGGATTTCACAGGGTGAGGTCTAAAGGCATTGCTCAAAGATTTAAATCAGGAGACCTTGAACCGCCCCTAACCCCACGTCACAGAAAAAAACAATCCAGATTTCAGAAAAGCAAACACACGAGCTGTCAACACAGGTAAGGTGCTGGCGTTCCGTCCCATCGATGTGCAGGCCACTCTGCAGTGAAGCCATATCAGCTCCCTGCCCCAAGGAGCTTGCAAACTAGAAATCACCCAAGTGTGTGTGAGAGAGAGGGGGACCATGGATGGAGACATTGGTAGATGGTATTGTGGGGTGCTGGGGCACTGCACATGGGGCCTCCAAGCAGCTTTTTGCTGCTACTTATCTAAAGGGGATGAAGAAGTTGACCCGGTGGAAGAACACCTTGGGGCCCTGAATCAAAACAGTGATCAGCCTTTCCCCCACCCAAGAGAAACTGTTTGCTCATTAGGCAAATGATGAGTGGGATCTGCGACAAAATGTTGCAGCGTGGAATTCTCCCCTCAGGATTAAAGTTGGACTTAGAAATGTCCACATCCAGGATACTCCAGTTGCTCTCCCACCAAGTTTTCTAATCCTCACCCTCCACACACACAAAAAACCCCAGACAGCATTCTGTGCCCATAGACCAGTATTATTTATTATTATCATTATTTAATAGTTAAGCTTCTGTCCCACACTTCTTCCCAAGGAACCATGAGGCAGCAAAAACAAATGACTATTTAAAAAACAAACCAAATCACACCATAAAAACAATCCCAGGACAGATGCAGACTGGGGAAAATCTCCGTGCAAACGGCTTGTTGAAAGAGGAACGTCTTCTGCAGGTACCGAAAAGACAGCTGAGAGGGTGCCTGTCTAATATTTAATGGGAGCGCATTCCAGAGGGCAGGTGCCAGGACACTGAAGACCCGATTGCAATATTGTGTGGAATGCACCTGATTAAGATGGTATCTGCCAGAGGCCCCCGTCTGCAAAGCACAAGGATCAACCGGGTGAGACCATATTTCAGGTATCCGGATCCCAAGCTCTAGGGGACTTTATACGCCAAAACCAGCACCTTGAGCCTAGCCCAGTAGGCTTGGAAGGGGGACAAGGGGGTCTTCCCTCTTGCGGACAGGTGTCGCTGCTTCGACCATATAAGCAATAACGGTCAAGAGAACTGAAACAGATTCAGAACGTGGTTTAATCATGCTAAGCCAGACACAAAAAGCCCCAGAAATATAACTGCACTTAAGTGGCAACTGACTCTGTCGGTAGAGCATGAGACTCTTAATCTCAGGGTTGTGGGTTCGAGTCCCAGATTGGATGAAAGATTCCTGCATTGCAGGGGGTTGGACTAGAGGACCCTCGTGGCCCCTTCCAACTCTACAATTCTAGGACTCTATGAAATTATTGTAGGTATTATTGTATTAATGTGTTTTTGGTATTTGTGGAAGCCGCCCAGAGTGGCTGGGGAAACCTAGCCAGATGGGCAGGGTACAAATAATAATATATTATGATTAAATTATTATTATTATTAGGTCAGGTTGGAGAACACCCATCTCCTATCCTGCCAGATTCTCAGGCCCCAACACCCTGCTAGTGACCATAAGGGGAGGGTGCCTTTTCTTCCATTCTGCCCCACCTTACTTATTTTCCTGGTCCAGGGTGTTAAGCAGCGCTTAGCAGCCAGATCCAGTCTGCGTTTTGATTTTCCACAATGCCCCTGATGTTAAGTGTTCCTCAAGGTCATTGTGGGAAACCAAAGGGGGACCTAGACACAGCCGTCCTTGCGCTGCTTCAGGAGCCACTCAGAGGAGTGGGGCCAATCGGAGAACACTTTGCCTAGCTCCCTCCCACCAAACCTGGAGCCACTCCAAAGATTCAAGGGCCTCTTCTAACCCAGAATCTTGCCTGCCACATGCAGCAGCCAGCCAGAAGCGTTAGAAACTCAGCTATGTAAGCGAGGCGCCAAATGGCTCCTTAAACCAAGGTTGCGGTCGCCAAAAAAGGAACGCCTAGTTGACATCACCTTGCCAACAAAGGTCAGTATAGTTAAAGCCATGGTTTTCCCGGTAGTGATGCATGGAAGTGAGAGCTGGACCATAAAGAAGGCTGATCGCCGAAGAATTGATCCTTTTGAATTATGGTGCTGGAGGAGACTCTTGAGAGTCCCATGGACTGCAAGAAGATCAAACGCATCCATTCTTAAGGAAATTAGCCCTGAGTGCTCACTGGAAGGACAGATCCTGAAGCTGAGGCTCCAATACTTTGGCCACCTCATGAGAAGAGAAGACTCCCTGGAAAAGACCCTGATGTTGGGAAAGATGGAGGGCACAAGGAGAAGGGGACGACAGAGGACGAGATGGTTGGACAGTGTTCTCGAAGCTACAAACATGAGTCTGACCAAACTGTGGGAGGCAGTGAAAGACAGGAGTGCCTGGCGTGCTCTGGTCCATGGGGTCACGAAGAGTCAGACATGGCTAAACGACTAAACAACAACAAAGTTGCCATTTTGGGGCGAGACAGTTCTAAAAGTCTTATTGGCCTGTGACTGATTCTCAGTTAAACATCTGGCTAGCCCAGATGGCAACCTTGAGCTGGCTTAAGAAGTTAGAGAACATAAAGAAGAAACGTCACACAATCCACATATATATTGGCCAATTCCGACTTCTTTTTCTTAATGGCAACACAGACCATTCACAATGAAAGAATGTTCTTCACACCTGTGAGGTGGGATAAGTGAAGGCAAGCTGCAACAATTAACTATAACTGTTGTTCGCTGCTTTGGGTAATCCACAAAAACAGGGCAGGGACTCAAACGATGCTGCTTTCTGGTTTTCAGAAGCACAACGCCTAACCACGGAGGGTGCACATGGCCCAGGTGCAGGCAACCTTTGACTGTCCAGCATGGCCAGGGATGATGGGAATTGTAGTCCAGGAACACGTGGAGGTTCCCCACAACTCACCTAGGCTTATCCACGGAATTGTCTCCAAGACAATGGCCGCCTTCCTGCATGGCCACTGTTCCTCCGTCCCTAGCTGTCACTCTTCCCCTGCCCACCCACGAGATGTGGATTGAAAACCAGACTTCAGCACGACATACTAAATCTCAGATATTGCCCCCACTATTATGACGATTGGGTAATAAGGGTAGCTGATGGGTCTCAAACCCAGTGTGAGTTAAGGACTTCCCCTGCATGTGAAGACAGGCTCCGGCAGATTGAGCGGAGGAGACCAATTGTGGGTCCAACGGTCAAGAAGACGGTTTCTGCATGTACTGTAGAAGGAAGTAAGAGGCAGATTGGGCTTGTCCACCTGGAAAGGTAGCCAATCCAGGAGATGGGAAAATCTGATCTTAAATCTCCACTGCCTTGCAGAAAATCTTCGGGAGGAGAAAAGGCTACACAAATCTGGAGTGGAGTCCCTAAGATGGTTTAATGGTGCCTTGAAGGCCTCCTTCCAGCAACTCGTGCAGCCAAGCTGGTGCCAAACGCTTTGCCCTGCCTTTTTTGGACCACATCAGCAAGGCCAAGAGGGAAGTATTTCCGTCTGGGCAGCCCAGGACCTCCATGCACACTTCCCAGGCTTACGCCCCGGGGAGGTCACTTCAGTGCTGCTAACACAGCGGTTTGACTTCACCCCCGGAGGCGCACTCCATTGTCTCTCGAGACAGACAAATGCCAACAACAAGCTGTTCTTATAATTGCAAGATATATTATTGAGTTCTTTGGAGAAAAGCATGGCAAACTGTGTTCCAAGCCAGGAACCGATTTCATAAGGAAACAGGTACAACTGCGGTCACACACCCACAGGCCAACCTGCCTCCACAATGTTGCTTACTGAGCTATGAGCCGTATGTAAATTTTCAAAATGAAAGCCGTGGATTTAAAAAATCGGGACAGGATGAGGAGGAAGGAGATGGGAGAGTAGCTACATGATGGGTCTCAGATCTGTCCTACATACATAGAAGCAGTTTCCGTGCACTCTGGCTTCCGTCACGGTGTTCCATTGCGCCAGAAGCGGTTTAGTCACGCTGGCCACATGACCCGGAAAGCTGTCTGTGGACAAATGTTGGTTCCCTTGGCCTGAAAGGCAAGTTGAGCACTGCACCCCATAGTTGCCTTTGACTAGACTTAACCATCCAGGGGTCCTTTACCTTTTTACACAGCAGCAGTACTAATATAGTATGATAACTCTGTAGCATAGTACAAATTCTTGTTTGCCTGCATGTCTGAAGCCGTTGTTACTTCAAGCCAATCAGAGACAAGTAAGAGATCTGGGTTCAAAAAAGTAAGGCGAGATTCCCCCGTAAATGCCAACTTTTATTTATCAAACAATATTTAAATTATTCTGCAGCACAGTCCACGCGCCTGGGGCTGATTGCAGGGACATGGCTGTTGTTTGCTACAAGCCATAAACAGATAGTTGGAGGAGATCTGGATTAAAAGTCTATTTATGACCCCTAACAGTACAAAGCTATATCCATGCAAGCAGTTCAGAGTGTACGCAGTGCTATAAAGCATAATGATGATTAATAGGATGTAGGTCTGGAAGATCCCAGACTCAGCATCCTTCACCACAACCATTTTTAATCCGGAGTTCTCCTCCTTTGAGAATACAGTAGAAAGCAGCATGCTGGGATCCCCCCAACAGATCTTCTACCAAATTAATTTTCATTGTCAATATTGCCAAATTCTATGTTGTCATTCCACGGAGCACAGCCCCAAGCTCTGAGCTGTCTGCATGGTAAATACAGCAGGTCTTTACCACGAGCCCCGAATACAAACAAGAGGTCTGGAGTTTTAAAATCTGCTGTTCAGATTACAGCAAATAAACAAACGAAAAACGGCATGCTGCTTTTCAGATCTTTCCTGCATGCCGTTTCACATCACCCTCGTTATCATCACCACCAACGTTCCTGCAGCACAAACAAGTGAGGGCAGGCCCTCCCCACCACCCTCGTGTACGCACAAGCGCGCGAACGGGAGAGCGCGCACACGCGCATAGTTGCAAGAATGAAAGCGCGCATCCAAGCAGCAGCAGCAGAGAGGGAGTGTCCCCAGCGCACGTGGTCGAGGGCAGGGCCTTGACACGTCACCCGTTCCCCGCTAACCAATGGAACGGGCCTGGAACGCAGAGCAAACACGCAACGTTCCAAACCTGGGGGAGGGGGAAGAAAATGGGGGAAAAAAAGATACAAGCGACGCCAACGTTCCATTGTGCGCTTAGATCTCGACCACGCGCTAACGCAGCATCTCTCCGGAATTTTAATTTTTATGTGTGTGCGCGCGTGTGTATGTGGGGCGGAGGGGGATCGGTTCCTCCCGCATGCAGCAACAGCCCTTTCTGGATCTCCCCCAGCAGATTTCCCAATTAGGGGAGCGGCGCATCATCAGACGAAAGAGGCGGAAATAGTTTTTTAAAAAGTGCATCATATGACACCCCCCTCCCTCTCTCTCTCGCCTTAAGATCAGGAGCGCCAACAGCCCCGCCACCGCCCTGGAAAAGCCTCCGTCGAGAACGAGAAGGAAACGCTTCCCCTCCCCAAAAGGAAACCCAACAGATTCAAACCCTCCCCACAGTTGCTGCCTAATGAATAACTGATCCTGATGATAAATCAGGAGGCATCGTCGAAAAAACACAGAGCAGGTTCTGTTTTGTCACGGGGAGGCAGCAGGGAGGAAAGGTTCCTATCTTTTTTCTATTACGGTTTTTTTTTTCTCTTTTTGGCGCATAACTACATGACATCGTAACCCACCCTCTGATCCAGCCCGCCTCTTAAAAGCCTGCGCGCGCCTCCTTGCATTCACTATGCGCCTTAGAAAGTTTAAGAAGGAAATAATTAAAACCGTGTGAAAAGGACGGATCGCTGCCGGATGCATGAATGAAGAACCGCAAGAGCAGGCAAAGACCCAAGCATAATTAATTATGGCTATTACGTGGGCTGCATCGGTTAACTACGTCCGTGTTGCAAAGGCTTGTTTTTCCTTCCCAGCCCTCCTTACACTGCAGGGCGGAAAGGGGTCAGGTAGTTTATTTTTGGGGGGTGGCAATAAACGCGAGCACGGGAATCGGGGAGAATCTGCCCATCCGCAGGAAATGAATGGGCTGAATTATTATTTTTTTAGTATATACATACATGCATACATATCTCGGCTAGCATGTGTCAGCAAATTCAGAGTAAACGCAGAATGAAGCATTTAGACCACGTTGACAGGCTGCTCCCGCCCCCGGCTTTAATCCTGGACGCATTTACCTGGGAGTAAGTCCAATCTAACACAATGGGGCTTGCTTCTAAGTAGACATGTCCACAACGCGCTTGTTAAGCGAGGCAGCCTGCTATCCTCACAACCGCCGCCTCGTTAGGCAATCTCATATTTTTCCTAACCCGGTGCAAAAATATTTCCGCTCACCCCGCCCAAATGTTCATTAAAACGAAACAAAAAAGGGACATTTTACAAAAACGGGAGGAGGAGGGGGGGAAGGAGGGGAGAACCCGACTAGAAACCCCCACTGAGGGAACCGGCGAGAAATCAGAAGACCTGATCATCATTGCAAAATCCGCGCTACGGAGGAGAAAGAAATCGTAACGCAGTGCAATATTTTTTTAAGCAAAGCGGGGAGGAAAAACTCACCTCCTAACCCGCCAAAATAAATACGGTTGCTTCGGTTGGGGGAACCGACGGGCCCCAAACCCGAGGCGCTGTTTGCTCGGCGGCGAATCCGAGGGGACTTACTCGCGTGTCAAATGCACGCGCCAGGCTTGCAACCCGAGGCGAAAGCGCTGCAAGCCTGTGACAAGGGGGAGTGAAATCCCCGGGCTTCCGACGAAAAGGCGACTCGCCTCGCGCTGCAAAGTTGGTTTCTCTTCCAACAATCAAAAAACGGGGGAGGGGGAGGCGGAATAAGATAAATCCCACCGCGTGCATTATTATTATTTTAAATTATTCTGCGTTTCTTTCAAAAAGGAGAGACACGAGATCTTAATTCCCACCACCACCACCCCTGGCTTACCACGTGTTTTCTGTTGTTGCTGAGCTTGCCATTCTAGATACCTGGCCGCTTCTAACAATGTCTCAATGCTCATTTCTCGGGGCTGCGTTTCGGCGAAGGATCCAAAGTCTTGGGGAGACTTATTTAAAAAAAATAAAATAAAAAAGTGGAGAAGGGAAACTCCACGCTGCCACCCCCGCGGCAGGATCCTTTAATTTTAATGTCGGGGTTTGGTTCTTTTGCAAAGGGGGAAGAGGGAGGGGGGAGGAGGAGAAAAAAAATAAAGAAGCCGGAGCCAGCCAGGCGATCGCCCCCTCCGCCCCGAGCCCCTCTGCGAACCTTCCAGACAAGGAAAGGGCTTTGTAACAAGATGGCGATGTGTAACAGAAACACAACAAGAAAAAAAGGGACTGACACTGCCCTCAGCTACTATAGGGAGAATTGCAGGCAAAGCCCGGACTGGATTGCAGCGCTTCGCCGGACGGGAGCGCGCCTGCTTGCTTTTCCTTTTGGGTTTTTTTTTTTTTTTTTTTTTGACAGGACGGGAGTTTCCGCTTAGACGTCTCAGCGCAGCATGGCACGATTGTGAAAAAAAACAAACACAAAGCCCTCTTCCTGGGCGGTGCCGTTCCAGGCTGCACGTGGAGGCGGGCATGCTCGGGTGCTTTCCTGCAGGCGTTCTTTGCACGTAGAAAACTAGGGTGTCGGGTTCAGCCTAACGCTGGGCTCCAATTATTTCTTTCACGGGGGCAGCCTGCACCTTGAAGCGTTAACTGCAATACACAGATACACACATTTCTTCCATCAGGCTGCATTTATTAATTTGGCCTATTGGGCTGCCAACACACCATAAATGGAAAGTAAATTTAAAACACATGCCCAAGAATGCTGGGGTCTGTAGGGGATCCATAATTCCCCCTTGTTGTTGTTTAGTCGTTTAGTCGTGTCTGACTCTTCGTGACCCCATGGACCACGCCAGGCACTCATGTCTTCCACTGCCTCCCGCAGTTTGGTCAAACTCATGCTGGTAGTTTAGAGAACACTGTCGAACCATCTCATCCTCTGTCATCCCCTTCTCCTTGTGCCCTCCATCTTTCCCAGCATCAGGGTCTTTTCCAGGGAGTCTTCTCTTCTCACGAGGTGGCCAAAGTATTGGAGCCTCAGCTTCAGGATCTGTCCTTCCAGTGAGCACTCAGGGCTGATTTCCTTAAGAATGGAGAGGTTTGATCTTGCAGTCCATGGGACTCTCAAGAGTCTCCTCCAGCACCATAATTCAAAAGCATCAATTCTTCAGCGATCAGCCTTCTTTATGGTCCAGCTCTCACTTCCATACATCACTACTGGGGAAACCATGGCTTTAACTATACGGACCTTTGTTGGCAAGGTGATGTCTCTGCTTTTTAAGATGCTGCCTAGTTTGCCATCGCCTTTCTCCCAAGGAGCAGGCGTCTTTTAATTTCGTGACTGCTGTCACCATCTGCAGTGATCATGGAGCCCAAGAAAGTAAAATCTCTCACTGCCTCCATTTCTTCCCCTTCTATTTGCCAGGAGGTGATGGGCACAGTGGCCATGATCTTCGGTTTTTTGATGTTGAGCTTCAGACCATTTTTTGCGCTCTCCTCTTTCACCCTCAATAAAAGGCTCTTTAATTCCTTCTCACTTTCTCCCATCAAGGTTGTGTCATCTGCATATCTGAGGTTGTTGATATTTCTTCCGGAGATCTTAATTCCGGCTTGGGATTCATCCAGCTCAGCCAACAATTCCCCCTAGAGAGCTACAATTCCCAGAGTTCCCTAGGAAGAGGATATGAATGTTAAACCACCCTGTCAGGGGAACGAGGGTCTTATAACAGCTCTCAGCACCCTTCACAAACAAAACCTCCCAGAATTCCTAGGGGGAAGCCATGGTTGTTTCAAGTACAGTGGTACCTTGGGTTAAGTACTTAATTCGTTCCGGAGGTCCGTTCTTAACCTGAAACTGTTCTTAACCTGAAGCACCACTTTAGCTAATGGGGCCTCCTGCTGCCGCCGCAGCACAATTTCTGTTCTCATCCTGAAGCAAAGTTCTTAACCTGAAGCACTATTTCCGGGTTAGTGGAGTCTGTAACCTGAAGCGTATGTAACCTGAAGTGTATGTAACCGGAGGTACCACTGTATTATGATACGACTTTAAATATATCGTTCAAATGGGGCCTGAAAGTCAATAGTCATCAAGAGGGGACACAGTGGAACTTGCCTCTTTTCCCAAAATCTGAGGCAGGCAACCTCCCCAGCAGACATCTATATTTTATTAATGCATATTGCTTTTAAATACTGTTGATTGTATACATATTTTGATAACTGTGTTATGTCTCCTTGTTTTTAAAGACTGCTGATCTTATTGGCATTTTCTCATGAATATTCATAGCTTAGAGGTGTGTTTGTTTGGATTAAGCCACGTATAAAGCTGGCTAGGCAACGTGATAATTTTTTTTTACTCCTTGTCTGCTAAATAGCCTTGGCAGGAAGCAACGATTTATGGGTCAACATGAAAGACAGGTTCCCGTGATGGGTTTTGTTGTGTCCACATAATTGCAATGCTAATTATTAATCCGTTAGGTGCTGTTTCATAATGCTTGGGCAATTTGGCCTATTAATAGGTATCAATAAACCTGCCCTTCTAACTATCTTTTTGTGTATGTCCCTTGATCGCAAATTCTGCTAGATTTCGCCCCAGATCACTGAGCTGGCACAGAGGTCTCACTCATCATGGGAATCCTACCCAAACAATACTCCTTGCAGCTGGTGATAACAACTTTGTGTGGGCCATGCATACCAATGTAAGTATATAAGTAGGTAAAGTAGGTAAAGGACCCCTGGACGGTTAAGTCCAATCAAAGGCGACTATGGGGTGCGGCGCTCATCTTGCTTTTCAGGCCGAGGGAGCTGGCATTTGTGCACAGACAGCTTTCCGGGTCATGTGGCCAGCATGTCTAAACTGCTTCTGGCACAACGGAACACTGTGATGGAAACCAGAGTGCACGGAAATGGCAATTACCTTCCCACTGCAGTGGTACCTATTTATCTACTTGTGCCAGTGTGCTTTCGAACTGCTAGGTTGGCAGGAGCTGGGACCGAGCAACGGGAGCTCACCCCATTGTGCGGATTCAAACTGCCAACCTTCCAATCAGCAAGCCCAAGAGACTCAGTGGTTTAGAGTAGACCACAGCGCCACCCGCTCCCTGAGAGAAATAGGTTGCGCTGCAGCGGGAAGGTAAGCGGCATTTCTGTGCGCTCTGGTATTTCATCACGGTGTCCTGGTGTGACAGAAGCGGTCTAGTCATGCTGCCCACATGCCCTGGAAAGCTGTCTGTGCACAAACGCCGACTCCCTCAGCCTGATAGGGAGCTGTGGATCTGAACTGATTCATCAGGGTTCATCTCATTCTTCTCCTGGGGAAGGTGCCACCTTCAATCCCCGCCATCTCCAGGCAGGTCAGATAACAATCCCCTCCTTAAATTCCAGAGAGCTGCTGTGGGTCAGTTTAGAGTAGACAATGCGGTAAGCCTGCAATTTACATGCATTTTTGTGCGCATTCAGCTTTATGCACGGGGCAAAATAAAAAATTACAAAAATTAGGAAGTGGGGTCATAAAGGAGGCAGCATTCTTGGATAAATGATTTTGGAAATCCTACCTGCCCTTGACCCCAACATGGTTTGACAACACCTGATTTTGGCTTTCGGCACTATCCCTGGAAATGTAAGGTTCTGCACTTAGGCAGGAAGAACCAGATGCACAAATCTAAGATGGGGGACACCTGGCTTACTAGCAGTACATGTGAAAATGATCTGGGGGTCTTGGTGGACCACAAGCTTAATGAGTCAACAGTGTGATTCAACAGCAAAAAAGGTGAATGCTATTCTAGGCTGCATCAATAGAAGTATAGTGTCCAGATTAAGTCAAAAATAGGACCACTCCATTCTGCTTTGGTGAGACCACACCTGAAATACTGTGTCTAGTTCTGGGTGCCACAGTTTAAGAAGGATGTTGACAAGCTGTAATGTGTGCCAAGGAGGGCAACCAAGATGATCAAGGTCTGGAAACTAAGCCTTATGAGGAATGGATGTGGGAACTAGTTATGCTTAGCCTGGAAAAGAGGAGACTGAGAGGAGATATGATAGCCATCTTTAAATATCTGAAGGGGTGTCACATGGAGGAGGGAACAACCTTGTTTTCTCCTGCTCTGGAGGGTAGGATTCGAACCAATGGCTTCAAGTTGCAAGAAAGGAGATTCTGACTAAACATTTGGAAAAAACTTTATGACAGTAAGGGCTGTTTCGGCAGTGGAACACATTCTCATGAGAGGTGGTGGACTTTCCTTCCTTGGAGGTTTTAAAGCAGAGGTTGGATGGCCATCTGCCATGGATGCTTTAGCTGAGATTCCTGCATTGCAGGGGGTTGGACTAGATGACCCTTGGGGTCCCTTCCATCTCTACATTTCTATGATTCTATGTACAGTGGTACCTCGGGTTACAGACGCTTCAGGTTACAGACGCTTCGGGTTACAGACTCCGCTAACCCAGAAATAGTACCTCAGGTTAAGAACTTTGCTTCAGGATGAAAACAGAAATCGTGTGGCGGCAGCGGGAGGCCACATTAGCTAAAGTGGTACCTCAGATTAAAAACAGTTTCAGGTTAAGAATGGACCTCCAGAACGAATTAGATTCTTAACCCGAGGTACCACTGTACATTACATAGTGAGAGCTGGACCATAAAGAAGGCTGATCACTGAAGAATTGATGCTTTTGGAGGAGACTCTTGAGAGACTCTTGCATGGACTGCAAGAAGATCCAACCTCTCCATTCTGAAGGAAATCATCCCTGAGTGCTCACTGGAAAGACAGATCGTGAAGCTGAGGCTCCAATACTTTGGCCACCTCATGAGAAGAGAAGACTCCCTGGAAAAGACCCTGATGCTGGGAAAGATTGGGGGCACAAGGAGAAGAGGACGACAGAGGACGAGATGGTTGAACAGTGTTCTCGAAGCTGCGAACATGAGTTTGACCAAGCTGCGGGAGGCAGTAGAAGACAGGAGTGCCTGGCGTGCTCTGGTCCAGGGGGTCACGAAGAGTCCTAAACGACTAAACAACAACATGTACACTACTGAGCTAGGGGAACGTATGGTCTGACTCAGGATGAGTCCCGTACACAGGACTGCAGTGGGGGATGGTGGGCTTGTGCAATTGCCTGCACTTTTGCAAGCTCGACTTCCTCCCCACTCTGTCGCAAACGAGGTGGTCCTACATCTCCTCCTGCGGTTCCTCTTCCTCTTCGCCGCCTCCTTCCCTTCCACCACCATCCCGACTCCGCCTCCCCCCTCCCCTTTTAGACTCTGGCCCCGGCGCTGCTTCCCGACTCCGCCGCCGGGTTTTCCGGGCGATCCTCCCCCCCGCAGTGCGTTCGCATGCTGCTGGAAGACGTCACCCGGGCTCCGGCCAATCGGCTCGCAGAACAACAAGGCATGGAGCAGCTCCACATGGGCACTCTGCTGCCTGTGTCTCCGACGGCGTCCTCTTTAAAGGGACAGGCGCCCCTTTCGCCCGGAGTCTCTCCCGGCGCTCCTTCCCCGGCGTCCTCCCACCCCTCCGGCGCGCGGGGAGGAGAGGGGCACGTGGTCACCCCCGGTGAACTCTGGCGGAGGAGGCTGCGCTTCCATCTGCGTGCCAAAGGGAGAGAGAGGGTTTTTCCTTCCCACGCTGCCGCTGCTACAGGCGGCAAGAGGGAGCCGGAGCGCCCAGTGATGGCAGGCTGTGGAGGTGATGCGTCCCCTCCTTGTCAGCGCCGCAGCTCATCGCAGCGCTGCAGGATATGCCGCGCACGTTTCGTTTTGTTGCAAGAAATCCGCTTCTGTTCTTGAAACCCAGGACTTGCGCATTGGATGCGTATGGGGCCAAATCTTGAGCTTCTACTGTATAGATATAATGAGCTTTTATATATATAATGAGCACGCGTAGTAAGTAAACCCCACGGAGTGCAAGGGGATTTGCTCCCAGGAAAGCTGGAGACGGGTGTAGGATTGCGCCTTTCGTTGAATGCATGCCGTGTAAGGTAGATTGTAAGCTCCTACGGGCAGGGACCTGATCAGTCCAATGCTGCTCTCGCTCTCTCTCTCTCTCTCTCTCTCTCTCTCTCTCTCTCTCTCTCTCTCTGTGTGTGTGTGTGTGTGTGTGTATATGCAACAACAAAATAATTAAAAATGTAGGTATTTCCTGCACACTGGTATTGGGTAACTGGATTCCTCTAGGTCTTATCTTTAAGGCTGCAGCCCTGTACAGCATATAGTTACCTGGCAGAAGGTCTCAAGCGAACTTAACGGCGTTTGCTTATGAGTAGGATCTTCCCCACTGAATTTGTTCCTTCTGCTGTCCCTGATGAGCCTAGGACGGTACTTCAGACCATTGGTCTATGTAGTTTAGCATTGTCCACACTGACCAGCAGCAGATCTCCGGCGAGGGTCTTTGCCCCCAGGCCTACCTGGAGATGCCAGGCATTGAATCTCGGGCCTTCTGGCTGTGAAACAAGGGATGCCCCTCCACGGAGCCACAGACATTTCGTGGCAATCTTTATATTTCATCCTTGTTTTTATGGTTTCACATTGGGACGAGAGACCGAGTGTTGAGAGGCCTGGGGTTGCAGGGGTTGGACTAGATGGCCTCTGGGGATACCTTTAACTGTACGATTTCATACGGCCAGGGTTGCAAGGGCGGGCATGGGAAGCTGCACAGTTACGGAAAGCCTTCCTTCTTTTGCAATACTTGGAGGGCCAGGCGGCAGGCAGGGGGGGGGGGGAGGAGACAGGAGGCGTGGCTTGCCCCAACCCACGTGGCTGACTCTGCGGGAGGCGGCGCTTCGCCCAACCCCAGGACCTATCTGGGACAATCTGTCTAGTCATGGCTGGTTGGGAGCATGGCGCGTTGCATTCTTAAAGGAGCCTCGCCCTATTTCCACCCCGAAATGGGAGCGGGCGGGGGCGGGGGAGGGGGAGGAGGAAGCACGTGAACCCGGGATGCGTGATAAGGCGGGAGGAGGAGGAGGAATTATTTGTGCAGCAAAACAGGAAAGGCTGCTGCTGGGGAGGCGCTTCGCAGCCGGGCAGAGGGAGGGAGCGAGGCACCGCCTGGTTTGCGCCTCCCTCCGATGGTGTCAGATGAGATCACATGCAGGCATGCGAGGCAGCCCCGGGCGGGAGTGAGCCGGGAGGAGGAGGAGGCGAGGGAGGGGGCAGCAGCGCGTGCGTGTTTTGCAAGGATGAATGACAGCCGGAAGTCAGGCTGCAGAAATCGCACCCCGCCCCCGCGCCGAGCAAAGCTGACCTCGCTGGCTGGAGTTTCTGGCTTTCCTCTCCGGCGGGAATGTTTCGCTCCCCGTGAGTCATTATTGCCCGACAAGATGCAAGCAGTCACAAGGAATAAATGCAAACGTCCCGATCGGGACGCAACAGAATTAAACACAAACTCCCAGCCAAATTCGTAATAGGGTCCCGCAGTGAAGGTGCAAGAATGGAACGAATGTGGCAAGTACAGCGAAAGCGAAGCATCTCCGGAATTAAATCTTTTGACCGCCCCCACCCCCGACGAAAATGCCTATACAGTGTACCCCACCCCCATAGACGATTGCATAAGGTCCGATCTTGAAAGTAAATTCCATAATTAATTAAGTGTGAGTGGTATTATTATTATTATTATTATTATTATTATTATTATTATAGCTGTTATAATATTTCTGTCCTAGCCTTCATCCCAAGGGAGCCCATGTCAGCAAACAGCAGAACAATAACAGAATCAGAATTGTAGGATTGAGCAAAAAAAAACATTGTTTCAGTGGATGGGCCTGGTGAGACTGGTAGGGTGGAAGGCAGGGAGAGGAACAGTAGGTGGCGCCAGAGCCAATGATAGGGAGAACTGCCCCCTGCTGGCTGGAAGCAGAAGACAGGCAGGTTGGGGGTAGACTGAAATTAGTGGGGCAGTGTCCCATTTGCCCTCATGGGCCAGCCTCCCCTGTAATTCACACACGGCACATCTGCACCATATAATTAAAACACACGGCTTCTCCCAGAGTGTTCTGGGAAGTCTCGTTTGCCACTCATAGAGTGGCAATTCTCAGCATCCTTAAGGTTCAGTGTATGGTGTGCTAGGGAAGGGGCAGTGTTTCTGGTGGGGGGCACATTGTGCTCATTCTGGGGGTGTTTTTCCACCTTTGGCCCCCGCCCTGCACTCAGCTCTTCTCTGTGTCTCCTGGAAGCTGTCAGGATGCGACAGCGGCCACGCCTTGGGAAATGGCTTCGACTGACTGGCTAAATAATAATAATAATAAATAATAATAATAATTTATTTATATCCCGCCCATCTGGCTGGGTTTCCCCAGCCACTCTGGGCGGCTTCCAACAGAACACTAAAATACCTATTAAACATTTAAAACTTCCCTAACTACCAAGTGAGAGCAGCCGATGGGTCTCAAACCCTTGGTGAATTAGGGACATCTCCTGCCTACGAAGACAAGATCAATAGTGGGTCCAGCAAACAAGAAGGTAGTTTCTGCATGTGCTGTAGAGGGAAGTGAAGGGTAGGTGGGGCTCATCAAACTCAGAAGAGAGCCCATCTAAGAGAAGGAAAACTCTGATCCTAAACCTCCTTTGCCTTGTGGGATATCTTCAGAGAAGAAAAGGCTCAGGAGTAAACCCTGCACAAATCAGGAGTGGAATCCCTAAGGTGGTTGGGTGGTGCCTTGTACGCCTCCTTCCGGCAACTCCTGCAGCCAAGCTGGTGCCAAAAATATTGCTCTGTTTTCCTTTGGACCACACCAGCAAGGCCAAGAGAGGCGTCTTGTCATCTGGGCAGCCCAGGACCTCCATACACACTGCCCAGGCTTGCACCCTGGAGAGGTCACTTCAGTGCTGCTAATGTTTGACTTCACCCCTGGAGGCGCACTCCATTGTATCCTGAGACAGAGCGACGCTAACAACAAGTCTCAGTTCCCAGGATTCTTGGGGGGGGGGGGGAGATAGAGGAGAAAAAAATAGCTGATGTTGAAGCTCTAGGGCATGGGTAGGCAAACTAAGGCCCGGGGGCTGGATCTGGCCCAATCACTTTCTAAATCCGGCCCACAGACGGTCCAGGAATCAGTGTGTTTTTACATGAGTAGAATGTGCCCTTTTATTTAAAATGCATCTCTGGGTTATTTGTGGGGCATAGGAATTCGTTCATTCTCCCCAAAAAATATAGTCCGGCCCCCCACAAGGGACAGTGGACCAGCCTCCTGCTGAAAAAGTTTGCTGACCCCTGAAGAGTTTGCAGCTTTTTATACCTACCGCCCACTAATGCATCTTTCTTGATGGTAAAATTTCCTTACTGCCCACCAGTGCTCGATGGAGGGAGGATTCAGCTTGTGCCATAGAACCCTCTACCGCCCACCTAGAATCCTGAAATGCCCAGGAGTGGGCGGTAGGGACCAGGTTGACAACCCCTGATCTAACCTGATAAAAAGAGTGCTGGAGAATTCAAAAGTCTGCACATCGCTAGCCGCAGGAAGGGGGAGACCGACATGCCCCCATCCATTTGACAACAAGGCAGCAGCTTTTCCACTGCTTGCTTTCCTCTGCCCTCCCCATGCCTTTTTCCTTTTGTATCTTGTTCTGTACAGTGCTTTTAAAATGCTAGGTGCTTAATAAGTATGATTGATTGATTGATAGATAGATGATAGATAGATAGATAGATAGATAGATAGATAGATAGGCGGGCCAATGCTCCCATCAGCAGTCTGACTACCACATCAGCTGGAATGATTGCTGGTAGGAGCAAAGGGAGAAGAAATGCAGTGGTGCATCTTCAGCAGAGCAACCAGACGCCTTCATCTGCCCCAGCTGCAACAAAACATGTCTCTCCTGTATCTACAGCCACAGCTGGCGCTGCAAACTTCCAACAGTTTGACTTCACCCCCAAAGGTGTACTCCTCCATAGTCTCCTAACTCGTGAACTACAGGAACAGCCGTAGCTGGTGAACCAGACAAAGCTGGCCAAATGCACTCCAAGGCTGGATCTAGACTCTTCAAAAATGTGATTCAGTTAAACACATTGTAAACTCATACAGAGAAATCCGGTAGGGAAATATGGGACTCCACAGCACCATCTGGTGTCACAGTGTTATATTGCATATACAACACATATAAATGCTTTTTCTTTACCAATCTAGCTGAGTCCCCAGGCTCATATCTGCATGATGGTGAAGATTTAGGAATGGGAGCTCCAACCTCAGAAACAACCTGCCTCAGATAGCACCCATTGCAGGGGACATTCAACTGAGGAGGGCTTTTGTGCTCTCCTTGTGGGCTTCCCAGGATAGCTCAGTCGGTAGAGCTTGAGACTTTTAATCTCAGAGTCGTGGGTTCGAGTCCCACATTGGGCAAGTTTCTGACATTGTAAGGGGGCTGGACTAGATGAACCTCATGGTCCCTTTTCAACTCTTAAAATTCTGTTATTCATTTGGGATCCTGGATGAGAGAGACTTTTGAACTGATCAAGCAGGGCTCTTCTTATAACGACAAGGAAGCAATGCCGGTTCTTTTCCAGTTGGTAGGGAAAGTGGGGAGGGAATTAAAAAACCCTAGAGATTTAGCAGAAAAGGGAATATGATTTCCAAAGGCCTCGTTTCCCACTCCCAGCTGCCATACTAAGAGGTCTCTGCAAATGGTTTTGTGTTCTTTGCTGGGTTCTGTCATACAATAGCCTGTTTGTTTGGCTTTGCAAATCACTTAACCAAGTTAGGGTAGTTTCCCTCCTCCTTCCCTCATTGAAAAAAAAAACCAAACCCATGAAGGGAATGATTTATCAAGCAGCACTTTCAACCCAGCATGGTTCCAGGAGAGGGAAGGAGGAGAAGAAAAAGCCTCTGGGCTTTTTTTGAACCCTGGCCTATGATGAAGGAGAAATTTCTAAAAATACAGTGGTTTTTTTAAATAGCTTTTTTTTTAAAAAGCAAATCTCTTGTCCTTTGATAACCCCATCCTTGGGAACGGTTAGATTACATGCTGAAAGTAATAATAATAATAATAAAAATAAAATCCTAAAGCCATCATGGGGCAAGACCTTTATTAGGCCTGAATTTTAAAAACAACAACAACAACAAAGTGGGAAACTTTCAGGTTATCTAGAATTCTTCAAGATATTATATGTGGAAAAACAGTTTAAGAAGTAGAACAATTAGGCTGGATCTTGTGGCCGTGAGGACTTGAAGCCAGGGGTGGGAGGGAGTCTGTTTGGTTCACACTTTGAATACCAGTGCTGCTTAGTGCCCTTTGGGACTGATGGGGCAGAAAGCAGGGAGCCTAGCAGTAGGTGGCGCCAGAAATGCCCCCTGGTGTCACAGGAGCCAGAGTCAGGAGCAGGTCACCAGTAAAAAACACACCAAGTGCCAGCAAATTATTTATTCAAATAAAGCAAAACAGTGCAGGCCTAGTGATCCCAGCAATTATTCCCAGTAGCTCTTGCAGACCCAAGGAGGCAGTTGCAAGGACTGAAGGTCCCCACCTTCCAACAGCTGTCTTAAGACTCCTTCCTCAGGTCCTTTCCCAGCAGCCAAAGGTTCAGTTGTCTTGTCTGTCGTTGCTCCGTCCTCTTCATACCTCTTCTGGTTCTGGGGGACCAGGGAGCTGGTCGCAGCAGGAAGGGAAGACTCCCTGACTTCTTCAGCAGCCCGCCTCATCTCTGTCTCCTGGTCCTCTTCTTCTCCAGCCTCTGAGTCTGGACTGCTCTCTGCCATAGTCTCTTCCTGCTCACTAAAGCCTGTTGCCTCTTCAGCTTCCGACGCCTCCTCCTTCCAGCCTACTCCCTCTTCTCCCTCTGACCACTCATCATCATCATCCCACCACCAATCCACGGGCTCTGAGCATAGCTGTCAACTTACAGATTTGAAAATAAGGGATCAGCAGCCAAAATAAGGAATTTTCAAAGCACAGGTATGTTCAACTTCTGAGCCCCTCTGAGCCAAAGGCAGAAGGCCCAGCCAGCAGCCAAACGAAGCCTCAAGTGGTGGTTCCCATAGCGCAGCAGCACGGCAAAGGGGATGCAGCAAGGAAAACCACCGTCACCTCTCAGCTGGGAAGTGCTGAGCAAAGGCGAGTCCCCAGGCAACGCAGCCGATTTGATCAGCACAAGGCATGCAAGCTCCACCCCCCAGTCATTCCTAGACTCCTTATTGGGTGAGCAACACCGCCAAGCAACACAGTTGGAGCCTCCCTCCTCCCTGGCCGGCAGGGAGGGAGGGAGAGGAGCTGCTTCCTTTGAAACCCAGGAAATTTAAGGGACGTCATCAATAAGGGACAGCAGCAGGACACAGTGCTGGGATAAGGGACTTTCCCGCCAAATAAGGGACGGTTGACAGCTATGGCTCTGAGCCCAGAGGCAGAGCTAGCTGCTCCGGCACCCAGGGGTGGGACCATGGGGGCGGGGCGAGCGTCCCAGGGGGGCAGAGTGAGCCACCTGGGGGAGAAGTGAGCTGCTTCCTGGGCAGGGGGGGGAAGGAGTTGCACCGCTTTGCCAGCAGCCTTCCTCCCTTCCCTCTTCCTGTTGACAGCTTGGGGGAGACTCTCCCCCCAGGAAGCAGCCCAGGAGCGGGGGGCAATGGCGCACCACCTGTCCATGATTCCCAAGCCTCCTCCAGCTGTCAAAACGAAGGGGGAAGGCCGCTGGCAAGGTGGCACAGCTCTGCCCCTTCCCCCAATGGCTCGGGGTAGGCTTGGGAGCCACGGGCAGGTGGTGTGCCAAATGTCACCCCCCTCAGTGATGATACCCCCTTCCCCCACCCCTGTCTGAGCCTCCTTCCCCTAGGGGTTCCCTCCAGGGCCTCCCATCATTCCTTGGCATCCATGACACCTGTATGCAGAAGACAGGCAAGTGGAGGTAGATTAGGATTGGAAAACTCCCATCTAGTTTTGTCCCTGTTCTCCACCTCTCTGCTAAGTTCTACAGTGGTACCTCGGGTTACAGATGCTTCAGGTTACAGACGCTTCAGGTTACAGACTCCGCTAACTCAGAAATATTACCTCAGGTTAAGAACTTTGCTTCAGGATGAGAACAGAAATTGTGCAGCATCAGGAGGCCCCATTAGCTAAAGTGGTGCTTCAGGTTAAGAACAGTTTCAGGTTAAGAACGGACCTCCGGAACGAATTAATTCATTATTAATTCATTATTTCATACAACCAATTTGCACTTCCCGAAATACGCAGACCAAAGGAAGATTTCCCTGAATTTTCTGATGCAGTTCCCCAGCCAAACAATTTGCACAGACTGAAAGAGAGTGCGCATTAAAATGCAAACATTTCATGCAAGCAATATGCAATATTGCATCACTGTTGGGGAAATTACTTGCAGAAGGGTGTCTGTTGTGGAAAAGTGTACAGGGAATGGAAACGTATCAAGAGAAGTTTGCACTAAGACGCTTTCCAAAAACGTTCCAAAACAGAGCTGAATTTTGCAATGCGGTTCGCTGGCCAAGTAATGTCTACAAAAATGCATATGCCTAGAGTAAAGTTTGCCTAAAAATGCAAATATAAGCACAAAAAAACCATGACAAAACTGCTTTGAAGAAAATCACATAATACAGTAAAGCTTATTAATTTCCATGAGGAACCCTAAAAATAATAATCACAAACTGATGTGGAAAATCAGACTCAAGATTGGGGGAGAAATTAGAATCAGAGAAGAAGCAAAACTGATAGATTCACCCATCCCTGTTAGGCAAAGGACTTGGCTTAAACTTTTTGAATATGATATTCTAGTGCCTTATCTCTCCTCTGCCCCTCTTCCAATTGGCTAGTAGATGTCATGTGTGTGTGTGTATGAATCTCCCAGTTTTGGTTTCTCATTTTTCCAATCTCAAACTCAGTCCACCTAATTTCTGCATGTGATTCCATTTTTTTTTGTTCACATGAACACATGTATGTATTTGCATGCTCACTGCTCCTAAAATGCATCAGCCGAAACTGATCCCACTACATATTGTCAATTTTGGGATTTGAGACCTTCAGCCGCAGCTGTAACAAGTGCAGATTCAAGTTCACGCCTTGCACTTCTCACTGCGAGACACATTTTTGCACACTCTCTTTGATTTGAGGACAGAACCGCAAAATTCTAAGAAGTGTGAATTTCAGAGGAGAGCCGAATTCCGGTTTGTATATTAGTTCAGGGTGTGTAAATGTGGCAATGCAAAACAAATTTGTTTCTTCCCCATTATTCCTTACAGTGCAACCCTACACATGCTTACTCCAAAGTAAGCACCTTGGAATCCAGTGGGGCATACTCCCAGGTAAATGTGCAGAGGGCTGCAGCCTTAAAATTGTGTGTTGCTCCAAAGCTTGAAAGGGAGCAAAGAGGAATTAAACCAAACCAAAACAGAAAAAATGATCATTATACAGTAAAAGAAAAGACTGTCAAAATTTTGTGTGCAATAATATTAAAAAGCACATGGATTCTAATGCCAACTCTGCCATCTACTGGGCACAAGAGGAAGCACAACAACAAAGGACTTGATCTGCTGTTGGGGGACCAATCTGCATTTTACACTGATATATTCTCAGTTGGACACACACACCTCTGTTTTTCAACTAAATTCAGGCACATGCAATGGGAAATGAACCAGACTTTTGCGATATGGAAAGAGGCAAGACAACTTTCTGGAATGCACTAGCTAACATCTGCTAGGCACAACATCCCTGCAAACAAATCAGAATGCTCCATGAATAGCCAACGTCATCTAACGGGCTCACAAACTTCATGCAAATGAAGTAAGAGATGAAATAAACAGATCGCTTGGAAATGAACACCGGTATCTGCACCAGAGAGCTTGCAAGCAGCATCTTCTAACCAAAATGCGGCCTGTTCTTTTATCTGGCCACATGGTGGTGCCCTATTCCCACCACACAATAAAGTCAAATTCCACTCTTTTCCTAAATATTATTATAATAAGCCAGCCTCCAGATCCAGTTTTTGTGAAGGAGAATAGTGATGGGCAGCTTTCAGAAGAAACTGGAGCTTTAAATCTCCGCTAGTGCAATCCTATATGCAGTAAAGGTAAAGGTAAAGGGACCCCTGACCATTAGGTCCAGTCGTGGCCGACTCTGGGGTTGCGGCACTCATCTCGCTTTACTGGCTGAGGGAGCCGGCATACAGCTTCCGGGTCATGTGGCCAGCATGACTAAGCTGCTTCTGGCGAACCAGAACAGCGCACGGAAACGCTGTTTACCTTCCCGCCGGAGCAGTACCTATTTATCTACTTGCACTTTGACATGCTTTTGAACTGCTAGGTTGGCAGGAGCAGGGACCAAGCAACGGGAGCTCACCCCGTTGCAGAGATTCGAACAATCCTATAAAAGAGGATCAGACAAATGCATGGAGGACAGGACTCTGGAGGGTAGGACTCGAACCCAGGGCTTCGAGTTATGAGAAAGGAGGTTCCAACTAAACACCGGGAAGAACTTTCTGGCGATAGGAGCTGGTTGAAAGTGGAACGGACTCCTTTGGAAGGTTGTGGACTCTCCTTCCTTGGAGGATTTTAAGCAGAGTTTGGATGTGCCATCTGCCAGGGACGCTTTCGTTGAGATTCCTGCATTGCAGGGGGTTGGACTAGATGACCCTTGGGGTCCCTTCCAACTCTACAATTCTATGATTCTATGATAAGGCTATCAGTAGCCACTTGCCACAATGACTATGTTCTACCTCCAGTATTCTTCTATTAGGCAGCATTGCATTAAAAAACGGGCATATTAGGGGAAATTCTGGAGGATTTTTGTGTGGACTTGTAAAGAAACCAAAAAACATCACAAACAAATGCAGGAAGATTATGCATTGAAGATTAGAAAAATGCATTGAAGATTAGAAAAATGAGAAATCATAATTGTCAGATTCATTCAGTGCAGGGGGACGGGATATTGAGTTCTATCAGCATCTGATACAAACATGGCATTCTGATAAAATTGGGCTTTAAAAACAAATCTGCGAAGGGGCTAAGCAGCCTGAGAGATGCATTTTTATATTTCTAATGGCTATTTGAGGAAAAACAAAGCACCCAGGTGTTTTTCAAGAGCGTACACAAAGAGCCACGCTTGAGCTTCTCAGGCAAGGAGCAAACATACATTATTCAGCATTTTGCGATGTTTCCACATTGATGCCTGACAGCGGCTAATCCAACTTAATGCAAGGGCTGGGAGAGAGCCAACAAGTCAGCGCTTTCGGATGATGCGGAGAGGTGCTTCTGGAAACAGTTCCTCCAAATAAGACCCACCTTTCCTGTGTCGCTGCTCAGAATGTTAATATATCCGGGAAACCCTTTCGCCATGGTTTGGCAGCATGCGCTGTGGCTTTCTGCACTGGGGGAATCGGCCTTGTTCTGCTTCTGATGTGAACGTTGATTAAAACTGCTGACCTGTGTTCTTTTCGGGCGCTGCATTCATTGACGTGGCTTCCCCTGCGTGCGAAAACAGGATCTGGCACATTGAGCGGATGAGACCAATTGTGGGTCCAATGATCAAGAAGTGTCATGGAAGGGTCTGAAGTCGAGGACTGGGGGATGCATTGCATGGCAGACTAATTTCTCTCTGATGGAGAGCTGGAGAGGGGAGAGTCGCTCCCCTTGTCCACAGCAAGTTCAGAAGCAGAGAGAGAGAGAGAGACAGGAGCTGAACAGCTTCGGGAGGAGTTACCCAGTTAGGAGATAATGGCAAGAGAACCAGAAGGGAAGGGGCAGCTAGTCGAGACATCACTTGAGAGTGTCGGGGACCCCACCTCACCACGGACTCAGAGGTCTGAACGTATCAGAGAGTAAAGGAGTCAGAGGGAGGGAGGAACTTCCCGTTGGCGCCTAAAATGCTGCGGAAGTTGGAAGGAGAATTTAGAAGAGTTTTAAGAGTTTGGATTTGATATCCCGCTTTATCACTACCCTAAGGAGTCTCAAAGAGGCTAACATTCTCCTTTCCCTTTCTCCCCCACAACAAACAGTCTGTGAGGTGAGTGGGGCTGAGAGACTTCAGAGAAGTGTGACTGGCCCAAGGTCACCCAGCAGCTGCATGTGGAGGAGCAGGGAAGCAAACCCAGTTCACCAGATTACGAGTCCACTGCTCTTAACCACTACACCACAGCTGTGTATTTGTGCTTGCAACATTATACTGTAATAAAAGGACTATAAATATATCAACTGCTTGTTAATTCTTTTTTTAAATTTTTATTATAAATATCAATATATTATAAAAACTATACACACTTGACATTGCATTACAGTGGTACCTTAGATTAAGAACTCAATTTGTTCGGGAGGTCCGTTCTTAACCTGAAACTGTTCTTAAACTGAAGCACCACTTTAGCTAATGGGGCCTCCTGCTGCCGCCGCGCTGCTGGAGCATGATTTCTGTTCTCATCCTGAAGCAAAGTTCTTAACCCGAGGTAATATTTCTGGGTTAGTGGAGTCTGTAACCTGAAGCGTCTGTAGCCCAAGGTACCACTGTACATGTATTACATACAAAGTATACATCACATATCTCCCCTTCACCACCCCTTCCACTTACCTACCACCTACCACCTACCTGGCCTGCCCTATTTAATGCAGGCACGGCCGGGGATCTCCCACTTTTGCCGCCTCCAGCTGCTCCGGTTTTCCCTCCCTCCTGCCCTTTAAGGTTTCGTCTTTGACCTTGCTATGGACCTCGGATGGTCGCTGTTAAGGGGCCTGGTAGGAATTTTTTCCACTTGGCAAATTGGCACCAGCCACTTGGTTTTTCACCTACCTCATAGCAAATCGTCACAATGGATACAAAAACTTATGGAATATGCAGAAATGGCGAAAATCACCGGAAGAATAAGAAACCAAGATAACAAACTTTTTAATAAAAGAATGGAAATGGTTTCTTGAATATTTACAGATTAATTGTAAACAGATGAAAACATTAGCAGGGTTAGTGTAATAATAACCTGCAGTTTTATAAGAGTACATATTTACAGTAGATAATTAAATGAGTGAGTTGGATATGCAGAAGATATTAAGAAATAAATCTAAGGAACGGCAGAAAGAGGGGGTAGGAAGTCAAATTTCAGAATGTCAAATTGATTGTAAAACTAATGAAATGCATAAATTTGAAAACAATAAATAAAAAACTTAAAAGAAGAAGAAGAAGAAAAAGAAGAAGAAGTAAAATTTTTTCCTTATGTGGGACTCTCTGTTTTAGGTAAGCATAGCAGGGGATCTTTACAAGCCCCAGAAAGCAAGAACTCTGCTGGGCATGCAGAACATTAAGAAATAAACCCTCTGTATGCCTCTTTATTTCTTCTTTGTTAACATTGCATTGTAGCCAACACAACACTATATATAGAGAGGGATGTGGATGCTGCATCTTTCCATTTGCCTCTAGGGAAAAGTTCTCTCCCCGGCAACGTGGCTGCTTTATCCCAAGAAGCACTCTCCTTTTGACTCCCGCTGTTCTCCATTGGGCTAATGTGCTGTTTTCAAAACCTGGGGCAGCAGGATATCAAACAGGCTTTCAGGCTATTGGCCATTTTCTCTTGCAAAGCTGAAACGACTGTGGCTGGGTTCCTGCGATGGGCATTTTGGAAGGAAAATGCCTGGTTTGGAGGTTCCAGCTGGTGCAAAAATGCTGCGGCTAGACTGTTCCCAGGGACAGACTCCTGCCAGCACATAACTCTGGTTCTCAAAAGCTTGCACTGGCTGCTCATCTCCTGTGGACCAGGTTCAAGGTTCTTGTATTAATTTGCAAGGTCCTCAACAAAGTAGGTCCAGTGTATGCCAAAGACCACCTGATCCCTGCTCTCCCTGTCTGATCACCAGGAACTTGCTCTTCTCCCTGATGTTTCCCAAACAGTCTCAAACTGTGTCTGCCCACCTCTGACCTCTGTCCTGCCCTCCTCATTACTGCGTTCTTGGAGACCAGGAGAGAGCGGAGCTTTTCACAGCAGAAGGAGACTCCTCAGATTCTTCAGCAGCCTCTTGCCCTGCCCTCCTCTGCTTCAACCTCGGAGTCTGAACTGCTCTCTGTCACCAGCTCTCGCTGCTCACAAAACCCTGTTGCCTCCTCCCAATCTTTCCCCTCTGACCTCAGTGTTCCACCACCAACCCCCAGGCTTCCTCCTCTGGGGTTTCTCTTGGGGGGTTCCCTGGCTGGTGCCTCCCACCACACCTCCTTGTCCAGCCAGCCCCTGCCATCAGGTAGGACGAGGATGGGAAGGCAAATTTGGAATGAATTGGCTCTGCCTATGATTGGGTCTGGCGCCACCTACTGTCGGGCTCCTTGCCTCTCGCCCTACCCATGTCAATGGGTATTCACAATGCAGGAGAAAGTCCACTGGAGGGCATTCTGCTGGGCCCCCCGAAACCGAGAGACAATCCTGTCTGTAGCAAACACATCCCACCCAATTTATCCAGCCCTTGTAGCTTTGGCACTGGACAGAGCGGCCAACTGATGTCCTGCCCAGGATATTGACCCTCCTGGCCATCTTTGGCAGGGAAGAAAAACCCTCTTTCTGAAAGACCACATGGCTTTTCTTTTGCCTAAAGGAGCCAGAGGGCTCACTGGGCCAGAAAGCCAAAGTTACCATAGAAACAGTGCAACCACAGAGGTTCGGGTTTAGAATATAGGCCAATATTTCTGCTCAGATGGCTCCTGGGCTTGATGTATTCTTCCGCCTACCCGGATTAAGCAAGGACATGTGGGAGAGTCGATTTCCTATCCCCCACACACACACCAGGCAGTGGGGATGCCCTTGTCCCTCTCTCGTTCCTGGGAAAATGGTCTCTCTGTGTGCACACACATCAGCCGGGTCAGTGCTAAGAAACTGTTGCTGGGTTACTATGAACCAAGAAGCCTCTCTCTCTCTCTCGCTCCCTCGTTTAAGTGCATCTGGTAGAGCACTGGGGAATGCAGCATGAAAGCAAAGGGCTGGTGGCAGCTGCAGGATTTTGACAGGAGATGTCAACGGCTGAGCATCACGGCTGACCAAAGTCTTGAAGGTGGCCAGGCCAAAAAAAGGAGAGATACTGGTTCTCATAAACATCCAAGTTTACAATGTACAGTGGTACCTCGGGTTAAGTACTTAATTTGTTCCGGAGGTCTGTTCTTAACCTGAAACTGTTCTTAACCTGAAGCACCACTTTAGCTAATAGGGCCTCCCGCTGCTGCCGCGCCGCCAGAGCACGATTTCTGTTCTCATCCTGAAGCAAAGTTCTTAACCCGAGGTACTATTTCTGGGTTAGTGGAGTCTGTAACCTGAAGCGTATGTAACCCGAAGCGTATGTAACCCGAGGTACCACTGTATTTGGTCCCTAAGGGCATGTAAAGGATGGATAAGTCTGATAGGACCTAGGCACCTTTTGCGGTTATGTAACAGGACAGCGATGGTCTTTGCTGGCCCCCAAACACACAGAGATTGTTTTGGGCAGACTATCAGTGCTCCTAAAATATTGAAACAGGGCAAGAAACTGTGAAGACCGCAAAAACACTCACCTTTTTTTAAAAGAAAGAAATTTATAATTTTCCATTGTACAACAAAACATGCAAATTAACAAAACAAAAAATAACATCAAATTGACTCCCCTCCCCATCTGTAGTTCCTTCCATTTTATCTCTACTACTGCATATCCACAATAATTCCTTCATTATTTATTTTCGCTAAAAATTTCCCAATGTTTTCTTTACTGCTCATTTTACATTAACCCTGCTAGCATTTTAAGTTGTCTACAATATCCAATATTCTTTCTTCCTGGTTCCTTATTCTTCCCATGAGTTTACCCATCTCCACATACTCCATCAGTTCTATCTGGCAGTCCTCTTTGGTTGGAACCTTTTCTCCCTTTAGCTTTCAGTGTTTCTCAAATTTGGGTCCCCAGCTGTTGTCGGACTACAACTCCCATCATCCCTGACCACTGGTCCCGATAGCTAGGGATAATGGGAGCTGTAGTCCGACAGCAGCTGGGGACCTATGTTTGAGAAACACTGGCAGGTGCACCTTTGATTCAATTCGTAATCTGCGCCTGCCATTTGTAACTGTGATTTAAAGTTGTGAAATCTGCAAAAACAAATATTTTTTTTTTCGGGGGTGGGGGAAGGAAATAAAAAATAAATAAATGGGCAAATCTTTTCAGTTTGACATCTCTTGGTTTCTCATTATTGCAAATGTCAATTGTTGTTTTCCAGTCCACTGATGGATCCCACAGAAGAGGTGGGGCAGAAGTTGCAGGACCATGGAGAGCTCCAAGTGAAGCCACAGGTTTGGACAAAGGCTGGAAGCAGATCTGGAGGGGCTTTCATGCCTCTGTCTCCAGACTGCCTTTTCCAGGTTCCACCAGCTTGTGGATAACTTTAGACTGAGCCTCAGAGGACTAGCCCTCTGCCTGGTTCCCTGTAATCGCATTTCTCACAGTGAGGGAACTGCCAGAAGGCCCTCAAAGCTGGACCTCAGTGTCTGGGCTGAATGGTGGGAGTGGAGACGCTCCTTCAGGTACACAGGGCCAAAACTGTTTCTCTTTACACAACAGCATTTATTTATTTTTAAAGCCCTTGTGAAATTTCACCAGTACCTTAGTGGGAATTGATCGTACCTTTTTTAAAAAAGTTTTTTTATTAACAATTTCAACATATCAAAATATCAAAACATATCATATTCATTATTTTTTCCCCTTTTCCCCCACCTCCTCATCAAGCCCTCCCCCCTCCCCCTGAGACTTCCCTCAGCTCCTCTCTCTGATTTTTCAACACATATTATTCTCTGCATACTGTGCAATTGTATAAATCCTTATATTATCTATCTGCTATGTTAACAATTAATAAATTTGTGTATGTTTATTCAAAACCTGCCAAGGAGTCAAATTCATTTTGTTGTCTTTTTAAGTAATTTGTAAAAAGTTCCCATTCTTATTTGAAGTCACAGTTGTCCTTATCTCGCAGTTTATATGTTAGTTTAGCCAGCTCTGCATAGTTCATCAGTTTTTCTTGCCGCTGTTCTTTTGTCGAGGTTTCCTCATTCTTCCATCCTTGTGCTATCAAGACTCTTGCCGCTGTTGTTGCAGACATAAATAAATTCTTTATTTTCCTTGGCAGGCCTTGTCCTACGGGAATTGATCATACCTAATGCACAGGTTTTTATTTGCAAGTTTGCCTAGTGCACGCATTCGCGATGTCCCCTGAAAAAAATGCACACTGCGGCTTATTATGCCATCTTGTTTCGAAAAGCAGCTTTAAAGGAGAACTGAATCGAAATCCACACCCCCACCCCCGCAATTCCTCTGTGGCCCTTATCATTCTTAAGTGCAGCACGTGTTGAAATCTCCTTGCTTACAAGCTCATCTGACAGCTGGGGAGACAGGTGGCTGCAGGCCACACCTTTCCCTTTCAGAGGCTCTTGCAGAGACGGAACATCTCAATCTGCAAACGATCTGTGTCAGTTCAGCTATGACAGCAGCCCGTTCTCTCATGCAGTTTCCAATTCCCTTGGGATCCACATAATTACATTGAGCTATCCGCTGGAGGGGAAGTCAAGACAGAGGTACGGCAGGGGGTGTGCGTGGGGTTTCTTTTCATATTGTCGCCGCTGCAATACTAAGGGTCAGGATGCCTGTCTGTTGCAGCAAGAAACGTGTCAGTGTGTTGCAGCAAATGACAACAAAGAGGGGCGACACCCAGTGCTCTGAGCAATCTCAAGCAAGCGGATCTCTCCCCCTGTTTAAGTTCCGACAATGCCCCTGACCTAGCGCTGCTCAGAGACCTTGTGAAAAATTAAGATCGCCCCCCCAGACCGCAGGAGGGATTCAAGGGTATACAGTGGCACCTCAGGTTACATACGCTTCAGGTTACATACGCTTCAGGTTACAGACTCCGCTAACCCAGAAATAGTGCTTCAGGTTAAGAACTTTGCTTCAAGATGAGAACAGAAATTGTGCTCCGGCAGCGCAGCAGGAGGCCCCATTAGCTAAAGTGGTGCTTCAGGTTAAGAACAGTTTCAGGTTAAGAACGCACCTCCGGAATGAATTAAGTACTTAACCCGAGGTACCACTGCACTGGAAATTTAGGTTTATTTACTTATTAAAATTATATCCTGCCTTTCCTCCCCAAGGAGACCAGGGCAGCCAACACTTCTGTGATACAATTCAAAAGTTATTTTTGTAAGTGTTAAGAACATCTAAAAGCGAAATAGAAGATATATTAAACAAACTGAAGAACAGCTGCAGCCAAATCATGCGTCTGAACAGGCCTGACAAATCAGAAAGGTTTTCAGCAAGTGTCTAAACGATTACGGTGATGGCGGCTGCCTGATGTAAATACGCGAGGAGTTCCAAAGTTCAGGTGCTGCTATGCTAACAGAACGGTTCCTTTGTTGTTGTTGTTTATTCGTTTAGTCGTGTCCGACTCTTCGTGACCCCATGGACCAGAGCACGCCAGGCCCTCCTGTCTTCCACTGCCTCCCGCAGTTTGGTCAAACTCATGCTGGTAGCTTCGAGAACACTGTCCAACCATCTCGTCCTCTGTCGTCCCCTTCTCCTTGTGCCCTCCATCTTTCCCAACATCAGAGTCTTTTCCAGGGAGTCTTCTCTTCTCTTCTCATGAGGTGGCCAAAGTATTGGAGCCTCAGCTTCAGGATCTGTCCTTCCAGTGAGCACTCAGGGCTGATTTCCTTCAGAATGGATAGGTTTGATCTTCTTGCAGTCCATGGGACTCTCAAGAGTCTCTTCCAGCACCAGAATTCAAAAGCATCAATTATTCGGTGATCAGCCTTCTTTATGGTCCAGCTCTCACTTCCATGGAACGGTTCCTTACAAAAGGGGAAATGAACACTGTGTGGCATAGAGATGGCTGTGGACAGGATTCCTGCATTGCAGAGGGTTGGACTACATGACCCTCGTGGTTCTCTTCCAACTCTACAATTCTAAGTTCAACAGATTTAAAGTGATTGATTTGGTGCATATAGCTTCCTTTTGTTTGTTTGCATTTAATAGGAATTCTGATTTGCATGTGCGATTGAATCGTTCGTTTGGTTGGAAGCCCGCTTGGAGCGCAAAGTTGGGATGGGAGTGGCCGGAATAAGAGAAAAGCTTGTCCAATGTATCGTAGGGTGAACTTGCAAAGCCCATTTCATCAGTTGCCTCCGCTGATGGGAAAGTCTTGCCTCCAGGCCAGGTTAGGCATTAGGAGGGATGCTTGGCTGCTGTCTCCGTGGCAACCTGGCATTGTGCTTTCATGCTCAGAGTTTCCCTGCCACCCACAAGTGACAGCTAATGGCAAGGAGTGATGTTGAGGGACAGCTATGAGAGTGGTGACATCACTTCCTTTATGGATAGTATGGTATGTAAATTTAACAAATAACAGCAATTAGTATATGCACTTTGGTACACATTAATTGGCTAAAGAACTGCACTGTCGAACACAGAGCAGTGTGAATTTCAAAGGACGGCATGTTGTTGTTGTTGTTTAGTCATTTAGTCGTGTCCGACTCTTCGTGACCCCATGGACCAGAGCACGCCAGGCACTCCTGTCTTCCACTGCCTCCCAGTGTTTGGTCAAACTCATGCTGGTAGCTTCAAGAACACTGTCCAACCATCTCGTCCTCTGTCGTCCCCTTCTCCTTGTGCCCTCCATCTTTCCCAGCATCAGGGTCTTTTCCAGGGAGTCTTCTCTTCTCATGAGGTGGCCAAAGTATTGGAGCTTCAGCTTCAGGATCTGTCCTTCCAGTAAGCACTCAGGGCTGATTTCCTTCAGAATGGAGAGGTTTGATCAGTCCATGGGACTCTCCAGAGTCTCCTCCAGCACCATAATTCAAAAGCATCAATTCTTCGGTGATCAGCCTTCTTTATGGTCCAGCTCTCACTTCCATACATCACTACTGGGAAAACCATAGCTTTAACTATAAGGACCTTTGTTGGCAAGGTGACGTCTCTACTTTTTAAGATGCTGTCTAGGCATACAGGGATTGAAACACAGCTATCCTTCAAAGCGTGGCAGGCGTCCGAGGCAAAGAATGCCTGCATTTGAGAAAATAACATTAAAAAGTGCATTATATTGGGAGAAAATGCATTGCAAAAATGTATATATTAGGCAAGAATTTCATATGAAAATGCGTGTGTTTAGGAGAAATTCACACTAAAATGCTGATGAATTTTCATGATTTTTTAAAAACTGTGAACTGATGTGGACTTGTGCAGAATGGAATTTAAGTCTGGGAAAACGAGAAATGGAAAGAAACAAAAACGGGCAGATTCACCCAACTCTCACTGCACATTCCTGACTGGGTCTTATTTCTAAAAAGCAACAGACACCAGAGGAATGTTCCCCTGCTCTTGTTTCTTAATGTGCAAATTTCAGAAATTCTGTCAATGGAAGCAGAATTCAGGTGGAATCCTGATGCAAAGGCAGTTCCTGGAGCAATAAAGGAATAAAGAGTGTGACGTTTGCTGACTGCAGTCTCTAAGCAAGCAGCCTGTCTGATAAAAGGCATGCGCTCCACTTTGTGTTAAACCACCATTCCAGGTTTCTTCCGATGTTTAGGAAGTAATTGATACATGCTCTGTTGAGCTTATATGCTGAACACCTTCCTTTCTTAGGCCATTCAGCATCTCTGAGTTGAATTCTGGGATGTGAGAGCTCAATTATTCCTCTCCTGCAACGCCTGTCATTTCAGCCACATGTGGCAGGAAGAGAAATCAGGCGAGACAAATGGCTGTTCCTTTGGTCCTCTCATTCGTCTAATGACAGGTGTGGCTGTCCTCCATAATTAGCCATCAAGAAGAGATCCTCTTCACCCTCCTCTGAAAAGCCGTTAGCGGCCTCTGTCTAACTTCATTAAGCCTTTGACAGTTTGCCGTGTACACATCTGTTTTTCGTTTGCTGGTTTGATTTGAAGAATGAAACGGGGGGTGGAATCAGAGGAGAGTGGCCGCAAATTTATTCAGACTGAGAGCAGAGTCTACCTGGTTGCTCATCAAAAGCCGTGTCTCAAATGCATCGTGATGCTGTTTTCAGAAACGCCACCAGCTTTTCCGTGTGGAAATCCCATTCCTTGCACGTACCTGAGTCGGAGGTGCACATTGGTGTGCTTTACATATGTGCTAAAAGAACACCGCCTTTAAGTGAAACCCCAGCATTCAGCAGTGCGGCATAGTGGTTAGTGTGTCCCAGGCTGTGACTGAAGAGACCCAGGTTCAAATATCCCCTGTAGCCATAATAATAATAATAATAATAATAATAATAATAATAATAATAATAATAA
>JAXCMG010000018.1:8397817-8409111 GCA_034642415.1 Podarcis siculus
AATAATAATAATAATAATAATAATAATAATAATAATAATAATAATAAATTTTATTTCTATCCCGCCCTCCCCAGCCGAAGCCGGGCTCAGGGCGGCTAACAACAATAAAACAGTACAAAAGTACAACACAAACAACACTCTAAAATCATTCATTATAAAATTAATTCAAATCAAGCCACTGGCAACCATTGGGCCAGAGCTCCGCGAAGATTGCCGAGGGAGGGAGTCAGGCTGTGCCCTGGGACAAGGCTCACCTTGGGCCCTGTTTCTCTCAGCTGATCCTAATGTGAAAAATGAGGTAGAGAACCACATATGCTGCCTGGAGCTCCTTGGAGGACAGCAGGATATAAATAATTTCAAAGTTATAATTGTTACTTATTAAATTTGTATACTGCCCTATACCCTATCTATCTATCTATTTTACCCCACCCATCTGGCTGGGTTTTCCCAGCCACTCTGGGCGGCTCCCAATAGAATATTAAAAACATGAGAAATACATCAAACATTAAAAACTTCCCTAAACAGGGCTGCCTTCAGATGTCTTCCAAAAGTCAAGTAGTTGTTTATTTCCTTGACATCTGATGGGAGGGTGTTCCACAAGGTGGGCACCACTACTGAGAAGGCCCTCTGCCTGGTTCCCTGTAACCTCACTTCTTGCAGTGAGGGAACCACCAGAAGACCCTCAGAGCTGGACCTCAGTGTCCGGGCTGAATGATGGAGGTGGAGATGCTCCTTCAGGTATAATGGGCCAGAGCCGTTTAGAGCTTTATTTTATTTTTTATTTTTTTCAGTCATTGCTCACTAGGATTCCCCCCCCCCTACTTTCAATTAAGAATAATAAAGAACAGCCAGGAAGCTCTAGGAAGGGAACACAGAATAATACAAATATTGGAATTATAGGAATTGCTCATCTGAAAGCCCCCCTCCCTTCTCCATTAGAATAGATTGGCTAAAATGAGTACAAAACCCCTAGATTTTCTTTTCCCCCCCAAATTCAAAATCCATATTCTTTTCTAACATAAGCCTATTACATAGATTACCTAAATTAAAATATACATAATTACTCTAGGCTTCCTTTTGTTATATGTAAATACAACACAGTTAGAAATTTTATATTATAAATAATATTATAGATTCCCACATGCCCCCCACTCCCCTTCACCCATGTGTGATCTCAGTATTTTACTTCTTCCATTTTGTTGTGTTGTTATAGTTTAATAATTATTCAGTTAATTCTATTGTTCTTTTCTTGCTTACCCCTGCACGTTTTACCCATTATCTATTAATATTTCAGTTCCAGAACAATATCTTTTCATGTATTCCTTCACACCATCCCACTCTTTGATTATTCTCTGATTTGAGTGGCCTCTAATAATTGCCATCAATTTTGCCATTTCTACAAACTCGCAGAGTTTGTGTTGCCATTCTAATAATGATGGGATTTTCTTCCCCTTCCAATTCTTTGCGATCAGTATTCTGGCCGCTGCAGATGTGTAAAGGAATACCGTTTAGAGCTTTAAAGGTCAGCCGCAACACTTTGAATTCTGCTCAGAAACGTAGATCTCAGGGTGGTTCACAACAGAAAACCACAATATTTTTAAAAAAGACAAAATACAGTGGTACCTCCGGTTAAGAACTTAATTAGTTCCGGAGGTCCATTCTTAACCTGAAACTGTTCTTAACCTGAAGCACCACTTTAGCTAATGATGCCTCCTGCTGCTGCCGTGCTGCTGGAGCACGATTTCTGTTCTCATCCTGAAGCAGAGGTCTTAACCCGAGGTACTATTTCTGGGTTAGGAGAGTCTGTAACCTGAAGTGTATGTAACCTGAAGCATATGTAACCCGAGGTACCACTGTACATAATAAAAATAAGAACAAAAACAAGTCAGTAATCCCCTCCCTCCAACAACACTTTAAAAGGGCATCGGATGTTCATCAGCCAAAGGCCTGGTTGAAGAAAAGGAACGTTTTTGTCTGGTGCCTAAAGGTGTACAGTGGTACCTCGGGTTACAGACGCTTCAGGTTGCAGACTCCGCTTACCCAGAAATAGTACCTCGGGTTAAGAACTTTGCTTCAGGATGAGAACAGAAATCGTGTGGTGGCAGCGGGAGACCCCATTAGCTAAAGTGGTACTTCAGGTTAAGAACAGTTTCCGGTTAAGAACGGACCTCCAGAACGAATTAAGTTCTTAACCCAAGGTACCGCTGTATAATGAAGGCGCCAGCTGAATCTCCCTGGGGAGAGCATTCCACAAACTTCTCCCTCTGACCACTCATCGTGGTCTCACCGCCACTCCCCGGGCCCTGAGACTTCTTCCCTTGTGGGGGATCCCCAGCTGGCTCCTGCCACCGTTCCTCTGCACCCAACTGGTCCACGACCATTATGCTGAACAGCAGCGGATAACCCGTACATCCTGGCAGCAGATAACCTGTAGCAAGCTCTTGCGCCTGTCACTTCCCCGACATCTTTTTAATCGCCGACTTCCAAAAACAAAGCAGCTGGATTTTTTTGAGCAATCTCCACTTGATGGTTGGAAGCAATTCCAGAGTTATTACGGAGATAATGAAGTGGAACAATTTATTAGTCTATCATCACTAAACAAATGGGTTCCCAGTCATATTAAAGCCTTAATGGAGTGTTCCGAGGTTAACCATCTCGCGAAGCCCCCGTAGGCGCTTCTCTATGTGGGGTGGGGCCGTGAAATAAATAAACAAGCGAGCAAGATGGCTCCTGTAGGCTTGCGAGCTTCATCCTTGGACATGCCAAACCATACCTGGTAGATGTAATGAGGGTTTATCGCAGCAGCGGCGAACAGCACAATCAAATTGCAGATTAATTTCCCTTCTTTTCTCTGTTGAGGGATGATTGCTTTAATTAGACCGAGCCCCATGAAAGCCGTTTCCCTCTCCCATATTAATTCTGGGCTAGCCGGAGGCAGTTCTGCACCACACGGCTCCGTGGAGCGTCGGCCCTCACTGCTGCAAGTGGGCAGCCAGCCTAGCAACCGTGGAGAGAAGAATGGTTTTTGCTAGGCCTGACAAACTTAAGAACTAACTTTGCTAGTGCAGGGCGAGGAGCCATCGAACCCGGCGTTCTGTTCTCACAACGGCCAACCAGATGCTACTTGGAAGCAGCCCGTCAGCGGGACCTGAGAGCAATGGTGCTCTCTGCACTTGAGATTCCCAGGAACCAGGATTCAATTCTCTCCTGGACCTGGGAAACAGAGGAGCGGGAGAGGTGCTGGCAGCAGCAGGAGGAAGTATGGAAGCCCTTATTGTGGAGAAGAAGAGTTTGGATTTGATATCCTGCTTTATCACTGCCCGAAGGAGTCTCAAAGCGGCTAACATTCTCCTTTCCCTTCCTCCCCCACAACAAACACTCTGTGAGGTGAGTGGGGCTGAGAGACTTCAGAGATGTGTGACTGGCCCAAAGTCACCCAGCAGCTGCATGTGGAGGAGCGGGGAAGCGAACTCGGTTCCCCAGATTACGAGTCTACCGCTCTTAACCACTACACCACACTGGCTCTGTAGACACCAGCCTGACCTCGCTTCACCTCTTCCTGCCCTGTTCTTCACTCTGCAGCTTCTCCTGCCTCTGACTCTCATCTCCTGGCTGATACGGGTTCCCCCTGTCAGAATCCCGCTTCTCCCGGTGCCCACTCATCCAGCCACCACTTCTCAGCTTATGCCAGGGGTCAGCAAACTTTTTCAGCAGGGAGACGGTCCACTGTCCCTCAGACCTTGTGGGGGGCCAGACTGTATTTTGAAGGAAAAAAATGAACGAATTCCTATGCCCCACAAATAACCCAGAGATGCATTTTAAATAAAAGCACACATTCTACTCATGTAAAAACACCAGGCAGGCCCCACAAATAACCCAGAGATGCATTTTAAATACAGTGGTACCTCGGGTTACAGACACTTCAGTTTACAGACTCTGCTAACCCAGAAATAGTACCTCGGGTTAAGAACTTTGCTTCAGGATGAGAACAGAAATCGCATGGCGGCGGCGCAGTGACAATGGGAGGCCCCATTAGCTAAAGTGGTACCTCAGGTTAAGAACAGTTTCAGGTTAAGAATGGGCCTCCAGAACAAATTAAGTTCTTAACCTGAGGTACAACTGTAAAAGCACACATTCTACTCATGTAAAAACACCAAGCAGGCCTCACAAATAACCCAGAGGTGCATTTTAAATAAAAGGACACATTCTACTCAAGTAAAAACACACTGATTCCTGGACCGTCCGTGGGCTGGATTTAGAAGGCGATTGGGCCGGATCTGGTCCCCGGGCCTTAGGTTGCCTACCCATGGCTTATGCTCACCACCCTTGGGTGTGGACTTCCTGCCCCCCACCCTTATTACTGAGCTGCAGCTCCTTCCCATTCCTCCTTCTCAAATGTTCCCCAAATGAGCAGTCTTCCTTCCCAGGCAAGGGGTGACTAGGGGTGACCAAACCTGTCAATTTTAGTTCTTTGTCTTGCCATGCTTAGATTCCATTCTCCACATCCGTTTGCATGTTCTTCTTTTAAAGAACACATCCTCATGGAAGTGTGTTGACTTGTTAGTGCAACTTTCTCCTCATCTACATTTTTTTGGGTAGGCTATGTTCCTACCCTCCAACATTTCTCCGATGAAAATAGGGACATCCCATTCCATAAGGATAATTTTACTATTTATACCTCACACGTCTTACTGGGTTGCCCCAGCCACTCTGGGCAGCTTCCAACACATATAAAAACGTAATAAAACATTAAACTTTTTTTTTTAAAAAAACCCTTCCCTATAAGGATTTCCTTCAGATGGCTTGGGGGTCGGACAACTCCATACCCTTCAAAAATTCTCCAATGAAAATAGGGAGATCCTAAGGAAAAGTGGGACATTCTGGGATCAAATCAGAAACCGGAACGGCTTCTCTAAATCAGGGACGTCCCTGGAAAATAGGGGCACTTGGAGGGTGTCAGGGAACTGCCATCAGCTCAGAGGCGAGAGGTGGAAGGGCAGTTGGGTTACAGGAAGCCTCCGAAGATCATGAAAAGCAGCTCTTCCTCTGGGGAGGAGGGAAGCCCCGCCTCCAGTGGGGAAGGGATGCAGGGATTGGAAGATACAAGAGAGAGCCGCAACACCGAGCTTGAGCAAAGCGGGGGGGGGGAGGCAGGTCCCCCTTTGCCCACGCCCTCTCTGTGCAGTCGGTTTACGCGCAGAGAGGGGAGGCATAGGATGGGGGTCAAAAGACTGCTATGCTGGGTGTTATGTACTGAAGTTCTCATCCTGGGCCAGCAGGGGATACTGTAGATAGTTATGCAAATAAGGGATTGAAAGTGACGTTCCGTGATTGGATAGTTTTAGAAAATTGTTACAGTTACATTGTACTGGAGCTCTATATAAGCAGGCTGACTGAACCCTTCAGTTCAGTTGTGTCCTGGCCTGTGAATAAACAAGAGCTGTTTGAAGAATCGCTGTGTCGTCTGATATGTTCACCCACAACTTAACACTGGGGAAAGTTTAAGCACCGCCCACTCCCAGATTCTGCTAGCGACTGAGCAGACATGGAACTGAGACGTTCTGCACTGTGAATCTTTTGCACAAATAAAGCCTTGAAAAGACCAGTGGGGTCTTGCCTGTTCGCCGGCACACATAACAGAGGGTCTGTATGTTGCCTAGCAAACATTTATTTTTATTTTTGCAAGTGACTTCCCTGTATGCATTTATATCACCACCAAGATATGAAATTTGAAGCACATTTTCCCCTAGTCTGCATTTTTGTACGCATTACTTAGCCAGAGAAGGGCACCCCAAAATTCAAAGGTGTTGCGGCTGTCAAAGGGTGCTTTGGTCTGCATATTGTCCTAGGAAGTGCAAATGAAGGAGGATGATCTTTAAAGGCAAAACAGGCCCACATTTCCTCTCCATTCCAAGGTGTCCCTGTCATTTGGGGCCACAAGCCCCGTGAACCAACAGAGGTGCCTGCCCTGGGCCCTCTTCCTCATCTCTGCCACTTCTGCTTCCAAAGGAGAGGACTGTCTTTATGGAGAGGTTCTCCTCTCAGCCCCTCGGCTATGGGCAGCTGTCCCCAGCCCTCCATTGTGCTGCTTAATGGACTGGTGAAGCCGGCCGTGATAACCTGGATGATTTTCATGCATGACAGAGAAAAGGAAAATAATCCCCATGGGCTCTGGGTGTAACATTGGCACAAGGGCTTTTCTTTTCAGCTTCTATGCTGCGGCTCTTTCTGCTCAGATGGTAGCAGTCAGCTGCCTCTGCGGTCCTTTAAGAAAAAATCATTTGCCCACTATCTAAGAGGAAGAGGGGAAAAAACTAGGTTAAGGCTTTTCAAAGCGGAAGGAGAAAGGGAGGGTAGGAAGCACAAATCTGCCTGGTTGCATTCCCCGTCCCTTCCCACAAACCTCGGCCCTTTGCAGCTTCAACCTGATTATATATTAAAAACATCACATTCCAGGTGCTCTCTTTTTGCAACCTGTTTTTTTTTTTAAAAATCCTTGGAAAGAGACAAACCACATGCTTTTATTATAGCACAGCCCGCTTTGCAGCAGGCATTCCCTTGCGCCGATTAGCTCTTATATATTCCACGCCCCGCCAAAAATTAGATTTATTTCTAAACCACTCATGCGTCGCAATGCAATCATCCGGGTTATGCTGATATAAGCTGTGGCTGGGGGCCATTTTATGTGGATGCCTGGACCGTGAAAAGTGTTAAGTCGTTGCCTGGTTATGCCTGCAGGGGGCAGCAGTTTCCCTACAGCAAGGGGGGGAGGCAGACCTCAGATCACGACTCTAAATGGCGTATCCTTCCCCTTTAGTGCAGTTATGTAATGTTCATGTATAAGAGCATTTGCGTACCACCATCTCATGTAAGAGGTCAAGGTTGCGTTCAACAATACATACAAATATAATAAATTGGGTTCTCAGTGGTAGTCTCTCAGCCTCAGTCGGATGCCTTTATAGTTTAATTAGTTGACTTTTTCTTAAAACAGATCCCTGGTATCAAAATTTGTCCTGCAGCTCAGAACATAGCAGTTTCCTAAAATTGGGGGTGGATCTACACACAGGAAAAACCCGCTATAAATAAGTCAGAAATTAAATCGTTATAACAAAAGGAAAAAAACCCTCTATGGAAAATTGTATAGAATTTTTTTTGCTCTCCAGTGCCATCTGGTGTTGCATGTTTATAATGCATTCAAAAGCACTGTCTTTTTTACTAATGTAGCTGAGTCCTAAGTTGCAATAACCATATTCCCAGTGGGTGGGGGAAATGTAGAATTGCACCAGCCTGACCAGAATGAGGGAAAGAAGAATGTGGTTTTTTTGGGGGGGGGCATGTGATCGCTCTGAACACCTTTGGCTGACGCTAGAATCCAGGTGATCAAACCCAAAGATGTAGCTTGGTTGTCCCAGTTCTGATAAACACGGGGCGTATGTACCCCCTACACACCTGCGCCAGGGATTGCTTCCATTGCCAGGTGTTTGCCTCAAATTGCTGCTTTTAAGGACATGTGCACAGATTTGGCCTAAGGAAATTTGGCACCTTAGGTGAACCACAAAATTGAGCCTCCCCCACCAGGTGATTTAAGATCTACATTGGGAACACCGGTAAGAAGAAACCAGCAGTGCCTATTTCCGTTTTCCGTTCTGCCCTGTATTGTCTCATGCAACGCTGTTTCTATTCTGCAGCAGCCTGTCTTCCACCAAAAAAATATATGTCTCAGTGTCAGCTGTGACAGCATTATGTACCTTATGTAATTTACACAAGAAATTACCATACTTTTCTATGTATAAGGCTAATTTTTTAATTCAAAAATCATGTTCAAAATTTGGGGTAGTCTTATATATGGGTAGTGGCATTGTGGGGACGTGGGATTGGTTGCTGCCGCGAGTCGGAGATTGTTATTGGTGGCTGCGGCAAGGGCTGGTGTTGATTGGCTGTCGTTCTGGCAACTGGGCGGGCGATTTGCTGCTTTTGTCAGCGAGGGGACAGAGGATAGTTTGGTTTGCTCAACAACTCTGGGTGATCCTTCCCCCCAAAACTCAACAACTTTGGGGGATCTCCCCCCCCCCATTTTCTTAATTTTGAGTCCCCCAAAATAGGGGGCGTGTTATACATGGGAGCGTGTTATACACGGAAAAATACACGGTACATTGTCATTATGTTATTCTACCTCATGCATTTCAGTGCAAAGGAAATACAACACAAATGGGGGCAGGAAGCAATGAGTTAGCAACTTAATTATTATTATTAATTTGTAATGTTTGCTGCACTGAGAAATGACCCAGAAACCCTCTTCTCTTTTAAATCATTCCGTTCTTCTCTTCTAACAGGGAAAACTCTATTTTCTTTTGAAGTACATTTTAGCTATTTGCTCAGATCATGTGCGTGTGTGTTACACACACAGATATCCATGCGGACAAACGAACGGGGCAAGCCCAGAGATCCAGATGCTGATCTTCAGCCTCTGGGAACGAAGGTGCCAAGTCCCAAGGTCACAAATGATTAATCTCAACCTATGAACCTCGAAAGCATCAAAGCTTCCTAATCGGCGCCTCATGCCGTACATCAAAAGCCGAACATGCTATGCAGCCTGTGCAAAATAATGAACTGAACCTTCCCAACCTGATTCTCTGGGTGGCAATTAAAACACTCTGCAGATGAGATCTTTTAACCTCTGCAGGGCCCTGTGGAATTACGATGTTCACAATTTTCTGCACTGTTTTCTGTCGTCTGTGGAGGGCACGGGGATGTGTATATTTGAGCACAGCATTTCCACTGATTTCGGATCTTCAGAGAGCTAACAGGTCGACCAGACAATTGCAGTATTAATTACAAGTCGCTTGGAGACCTTAAGAAATATCAATAAATAATAGCATAGATTATTTGGGAACAAATTGTTATACTATTTGTATACAAGTATTACATTATTTTAATATTTTTGGAAGCCGCCAGATGGGCGGGGTATAAATAATAAAATTTATTATTATTATTATTATTATTATTATTATTATTATTATTATTATTATTACAATTGTAATTGGGGTGTATGGGGATAAATGCACTCTGCACCAAGCTCATAATACTCTCACAACCGAGCAAAACCGAGGCTATGTTTAGCCCTTAAAGGTAAAGGGACCCCTGACCATTAAGTCCAGTCGCGGATGACTCTGGGGTTGCGGCGCTCATCTCGCTTTACTGGCCGAGGGACACAAACACACAGAGCAGTGGGTATGGGGCTTACTGGCTTGTGTTTTATTGTTGTTGCTTTTATCATGGACTTTGTGTTTTTATATTGTATTTTTATGTTGTAAACCGCCCGGAGATCTATTGACGAAGGGGGCGTACCAATTTAATAAATCATCATCTCGCTCATACCACTCCCCCAAACTCTGATGTCAACTCTGGCTTTTTCTGTCAAGGGATGTCCCAACACACATTTGCTGTCTCGCACTGAACCCCTTCACCCACCCCCCCATCACCTCACCAGGAAACTACAGTGGTACCTCGGGTTACAGACGCTTCAGGTTACAGCTGCTTCAGGTTACAGACTCCACTAACTAAGAAATAGTACCTCAGGTTAAGAACTTTGCCTCAGGATGAGAACAGAAATCGTACAGAAAGTACTTAACCCGAGGTACCACTGTAGCTTGGCCATTTCCTGGAATTAGAAGGCTTGGTTAGATTGTAGCACTTGCTGGATCCAGGGGTTAGAGGGCTCTGGCACACAAACACACAATTTGCAAAGGAAGGTCAGGGAGGGCTGGTGGCTTTGGGGAGCTGAGTTGCGTCCTGGGTTCCAAGCGCTGGGCAGAGAACCCTGGAGGGCTGTGTGTGGTTCTCCATCCCTATTGGAAAATAACCAGATGTGAGTTGGGTCAGACTAGATGAACTTTGGGTCCTTTCCAACTCTACTTTCCATCTCTACAATTCTGTGAACACCAGCACCAGAAGCAGGAAAAGCCAGCTGGAAATTGGCATGCCGCTTTCAGCCGAAGAACAGTAGTTAGGTAAACCTGAGGGCCAGCTAGTCTGAAGCAAACTCTCCGCTCCCGTATAAACAGGCTGTGAACTGACCATTCACGCTGGGACCTTTCTGCTCTGAGATTTAGCCTTAGGTCAAGACAAGCCTTTCTCTCCAGAACCTTATCTGCCACTGCTCGTTTTGTAAACTTCAGCAGGCGGGTGATGTGGCAATAATTTATTCCGCTGGGCTATTTATGTTTCGTGTCAGAAGGGCTGCTTTTCGCGGGAGACAGTCTCGCTTTTGTGTCAAATGGCTCCCAGAAAAAAAGGCTTGTTTATTAGCCGAAATACAATATTGCCATTATGTCCTCTCTGGCTTCGAAGTGGCAACTGGGCCTCAGAGCCAACTTAATATGTTGGCTGTGGAACTGAGGTCATGTGTGAACTGGGTAACGTTATAACGCCTTCCCAAATGTACAGCTCACACCTCAGCTTCCCTCAGTCTCGTGCAATTCTGCAACTTGTGGACATCCAATGAAGGCGAACGTCGGAAGATTCAGGAAAGATAAAAAGGGAGGAGTTCTTCAGTCAGCACCTCTCCCACAAGAGGCAGTGATGGCTGAAGTGTAGGTGGGTTTCCACAAGGCAAGACACAGTGATAATAGCAGGCATAGGCAAACTCGGCTCTCCAGATGTTTTGGGACTACAACTCCCATCATCCCTAGCTAACAGGACCAGTGGTCAGGGATGACGGGAGTTGTAGTCCCAAAACATCTGGAGGGCCGAGTTTGCCTATGCCTGGATAACAGCAAGAACCTTTATTGAACTAACAGAACTGGACAACAGGGCCAAAGCAACTGCTTATATACATTTCTGAAGGCCTGGGCCACTTCCATTCCCACCGTGACTGGCTGTCTAAACTTTCAAGCTGCGAATCATGAATCAGACTTTAAGGGCCAATGGCAGAGGCCCAAATCCTGAAATGTCCTGTGATTGGATATCATGTATTGAATCAGAACACAGGGGCTCAGAATCCTTAGTCCAGGCTCAAGCTCAGGCAAACACAGACCACTGAATACATAACAATGGCCACCATCTTGGATGGTTTTGAAAGAGGATTAGACAAATTAATGGAGGATCAACAGCTATCAATGCACCTAGTCACGATAGCTATGTTCTGTCTCCATTATTGGAGGCAGCATGCTTCTGAATTGTAGTTGATGGAAACCACAGGAAATGGTGGTTCTCGCAGTGGCCAACCAGATATGCAGGGAAACCCACATTTTAATGTATTTTTAATCTTGAATGTAATTTTAATGTATTTTTAA
>JAXCMG010000018.1:8416695-8441270 GCA_034642415.1 Podarcis siculus
GACCTCCTCCCGCTGCCAGGCTTCGGAAGGCTGCTCCGAAGCCGGGCGGCGGGGCGGAGAGACCTCCTCCCACTGCCAGGCTTCGGAAGGAAGTGCCCCGGGACAGTGGAGAAGTCCTCTGCTGTCCCAGGGTTTTTAAAATGCTGGCAGGCGGCAGCGCTGCCCCCCGCCAGCATTTTAAAATTGCCCTCCTGTCCCCGGAGCTTGCGGGGCGGGAGGTGGGGAGAAGGGCTTTTCTTCCCACCGCCAGCCTTCAGAAAAGCCCTTGTCCCCCCCCAGTCTTCAGAAGAGGTCGGGGGACAGACTGTCTGAAGGCGGTTTCCATAGGAACGCATTAATTGATTTTCAATGCATTCCTATGGGAAACCGTGCTTCGCAAGACGAAAAACTCGCAAGAAGAAAAAACTTGCAGAACGAATTAATTTCGTCTTGCGAGGCACCACTGTACCACTGTAACTGGTTGAATAGACAATACAACCTTCAAAGCCCATTTTCCTCCTCAAAGAATTCTGGGCACTGTAGTTTACCCCTTACAGATTTACAATTCCCCGAAGCCCTTCACAAACTACAGTACCCATAATTCTCTCTCTCTCTCTCTCTCTCTCTCTCTCTCTCTGTATGTGTGTTTGTCTCTCTGTGTGTGTTTTGAATGTGTTTTAAGGGTATAGAGCATATGCAGCCTGTGAAAGGGCAATTTGTCTGTGAAGAAGACCCGCTGCTTCTTTCCTTTAGGCAACATTCCTTCTCTTTAGTTTCTTCTGTGCCCTTCAGGGAACGTGGCTGCCTTTGTGAGTCTGGCTGGGCCACCAACATCATCTAACCCAAATTTTGTCACAGCAGCCGTGCTGCACGTGGCAGATTCAGGGTGGAAAGGAAAACAATGCCTTCTTACACCCCAAATGATGTGTAAACTGAATGTTGCGCAGGATAGCTCGGTGGTCTAAATCAGGGCTGGTGTCATGGGGCTGTCAGGCAAGGCATGTCCAGAGGAAGGAAGTAACTGTGGTCAAAAAGTACACTTACAAGTTAGGGAAAGGCACGTGCCTCAGTCCTACTTTTTTTCAGCTAGTCCTAGGTGTGCAGAAGCAGCAACAGAGAGCCCCCTCCCCAATTGCAAGGGGTAGGACTAGATGACCCTTCTGGTCCCTCCCAGTTCTACAATTCTATGATTCTATTCTATGAGCTTGGCTTGTGTATCTCCCCCATCCGAGCTGCATGCAAGCAGAAGGCTACACCCACAGGTAATTTTCTGCTCTTTTCTCTTCAATCCTCTCCTGGTCCTGGGAGACAGTGGAGCAGGAGAGGTGGGGGCAGGAGGAGGAGGTGGGTGTGTGGAAGCCCTGACATCTCTCTCTCTCTCTCTCTCTCTCTCTCTCTCTCTCTCTCTCTCCTGCTCCTGTTCTTCACTCTCCAATCCTGCAGATTCTCCTGCCTCAGATTCTCATCTCCTGGCTGTTTCAGGCTCCCCCAGACCACTACAGTGGTACCTCGGGTTACAGACGCTTCAAGTTACATACGCTTCAGGTTACAGACTCTGCTAACCCAGAAATAGTGCTTCAGGTTAAGAACTTTGCTTCAGGATGAAAACAGAAATCGTGCTCCGGTGGCGTGGCAGCAGCAGGCGGCCCCATTGGCTAAAGTGGTGCTTCAGGTTTAGAACAGTTTCAGGTTAAGAACAGACCTCCAGAACGAATTAAGTTCTTAACCCGAGGTACCACTGTAATCCCTTCTTCCAAGTCAGTCTCCAACCTGGCTTCTCTCAGTGCCCACTCATCAGAATTCAGCCACCACTCCTCAGGGTCTAGCCAGTCCATGGCAAAGGTAAAGGTAAAGGGACCCCTGACCATTAGGTCCAGTCGTGACCGACTCTGGGGTTGCAGCGCTCATCTCGCTTTATTGGTCGAGGGAGCTGGCATACAGCTTCCAGGTCATGTGGCCAGCATGACTAAGCCGCTTCTGGCGAACCAGAGCAGCGCACGGAAACGCCGTTTACTTTCCCGCCGGAACGGTTCCTATTTATCTACTTGCACTTTGATGTGCTTTCGAACTGCTAGGTTGGCAGGAGCAGGGACCGAGCAACGGGAGCTCACCCCGTCACAGAGATTTGAACCGCCGACCTTCTGATCGGCAAGTCCTAGGCTCTGTGGTTTAACCCACAGCGCCACCCGCGTCCCGTGCCAGTCCATGGACTCAGCTACATTAGGAAAGAAACAGTGATTTGGTACCATTGGTCCATGCTTACCTGTCAGGAGTAATCATGGACCAATGGTACCAAATAGTATGGGAAACAGCCTTATTAGAAAAACTAACGAATAAACTGAAACTGACATGGGGACAAATGGAAGAAGACGCCTTCACCCCAGTATGGCTCCATTTTATCACATACACAGCCCAACAAGACAGCGACAAGAACCCACCAATAGCATACAAATCAATATGGCTAACCTGATTCAAAAACACCCACCCACCCAACTCACACATGAAAACAAAGTTCACCACAGCCAATCACAAACAAACAACCACACCCTAGGTCAACCCCCAACCTCTCTCACCACCAAAAGAACACAAGCGAATAGTAAAGAACCCGCACAAGAGACACTGACACAAAATCTCACACATACATTAAGTAAAATAGAAACATCGCCACCTGACTCCACCCCCACTCACCATTCCCCGCCTCCACCTCTTTCCCCCCTTTTCTTCCTAATGTGACACTAATGTCTCAACAAATGAAACTGATCTGTAGAAAAGGTAACTTGAAAAAGAGGCATTGCACATACTTTTGTAAACCAAGAAACCTTTAATAAGAAATACGTTAAAAAACAACAGCGATTTGAATGTACTATAAATATGCAACACCAGATGGTGCCAGAGAGCAGAAAACGTTAAAACACAATAGAGATTTTTTCCCTTTCGTTATAACGATCTAATTTTTTACTTATTTATAGTGTGTGTCCCCCCCCCCCCCGTGTTTAGATCCACCCTATGTCACCTGCGGTTCTCCTGATATGGATAGGTTCCAGCTTCCACCAGCCCCTCCCACCATGACCAAGGCCTATGAGTGCTGGGAGTTGTAGTCCCCAAACATCTGGAGAGCCACAGGTTCTCTGCTGCTGCTCTGGAAGATTAACCTGTTCCACGCTGCAGATGTGCAACGAAACCCCAGAGCACTACAGAGAATTCTGGAATGTGCTCTAGGCCTCGCCCAGTGCACCACCCAGCACCTGTGGGACTTCCTGTTGCACCATCTGATCTGACAGCGCCCTCCTGAGTACACCCTTCTCAGGGCTGAGCTGCAGGCAGCTTCCCGAGGGAAGCCAGGAGTCGAGGAAACAGGAGTTGCAGCCAAGGAACAGAACGCAGTTGATCAAGCAAAATTCTGGTACAAACCAGATGGCTTGTATCGTCTTTTCTGTCTAGGAGGGTCCAGTGGGCAGTCTAGGTGCGCAGAGGCCACTCCACTGCCAGGAAGGTGTCTAGACCTGCAGTTCAAATGACTCCTCACAAAGGATGGCTTAAGGTTTGATATGTACTGAGTTGAATAGGATCCAAAATGCAACAGTCTGATTGGTCCTAGAACAATAGGATCCAGAATGCAACAGTCTGATTGGTCCACAGGAGCCACCCAATCCAGCTCCAGGTGGAAGTGAATCCGCAACCTGATTGACCTACAGGAGAATCCCGGAATTAGCCAATCACCTGGGGCCCATTGTGTAAATAATGTATATAAAGCAGACATCCTGGGGGAACTTCCATTCCTTCTTACACTATGAGCTGAATAAAGAGTATGTAATCCACTCTCGACTCCGAGTATATTTCTGGTTCCTGGTTCTTGCTCTGAGAGGGGGGCTCCTCCCCCCACCCACTGCTGCACAACCATAGGAGTCAGCTCCTATTAGCTGAGGTCCCTTCAGCCCCTTCAATAAAATATAGAGGGGCCCAGCGCCCCTCAAGATGTTGGGCATTGCCATTCAAATGGTGTGTGTGCCACTTCTTGTGATTGATTACATGGGGTGGGCCTTACTCCCCCCAATATTTCATTCATGTTGGCACCCCTGCCCACAACTGCATGTGGTTCGACTGTCTTTCCAGGGAGTTCGTCCACCATTGGTCATCCTATTGAGAAATCTCAGATAAACCTGAGAATTTAATCTGCTCCAACTATCCCTATTTATCAGAGCCGGCCTCAGTTTGCCCTTAGTGAATCATTGCACCAGATTGGGCAATGCCCAATGGCCCATTGCTTCATGAAGTGGAGATGGCGTTTACCCTTTTTCTCATCTGAAAAGTATTTAGAGGAAGTTGCAATGGTTGCAGAGGAGAGGGAATTTCAGCAGGAATCGCTTCCGCAACACATGAAAAGGCACAGGGAGCCCTGCTCTCTTTGCATCTTGAATCTGGCCACCCTAAGTCCCATTGCATAGAAGCACAGCATTCATCCAGATCCTACGATCAGGGTTTGCACCTAACCATCACATCTGGATTCAGCTGATTCCTCCTCCTCTTGCCAAATTAGGGTAAGTGACCAGGAGGGATGCAATGGCGTGTTGGAAGAAATAAATGCATTTGCCCCAGGAAACAGCACCAGGGATCATTGGTCCTGATTTGTTTTTTAGGATGAATGCCCCAGATGACCTGTTTATTGAGCATTTGCCCTAATTTATTTGCACCAAATATGTGCGGTGGTCGTACGAAATCACCATCAAGTGGCAGTTGCCCTGCATTTTCCAGGGCAGGACTTGGGGATCTTAAAGACAGTTGCAGGCGAGAACAAATAACAGAAAAGCAAATTTAGATTGCACAGTTAAAGTGGACTCGGGGTTTTTGCATAAAAACCCACTTTTTTGCCCTCTTCCTACCCCACCTACTGTTTGCGGTATGGAAAGTCATGGGAAAACACACTGGAAAATGTAGGAAAGCAATTGCTTCACACAAAATTGTGTGCATAAACAAATCAGTATTAAAGATCAATAAGCAGATTGTCTGGAAGAACCCCTTCTGCAAGAGAGTCTCTTTTAAAATTTTTTAAAAGTGGTTTTGTTATGCAAGAGTTCTATAGTGCCAGCGATTATTTTTTTAAAATTTATTTTTGCAATATACCTGCCTTCTTTTGGTTAGATTACGAAGGCACACTTTTTTGCATGAATAGTGCATATGTACTGGCATCTGAAGTGACCTGGTCATACTGCTTTCGACTCCCTTTAAAGCAATTGTCAGTCTCCAGTCTTTGCTTCCCCACCCCTATGGAATTGTGGGGATTGCAGTTTTTTATTTTTTAAAAAGGACAGGACTCCTGATCTCTGAGCATTGCAGAACTACCATTCCCAGGGTTCCTTTGGAGGAGCTAATATTAGCACAGTTAATATTAACTCGCCGCAAGCATGATGCAACCGAAGCAGGGAGAATACAAACAAAACAAAACACCAAGCCCAATGCTCAGCTATTTGAGCATTTGTCACCTAAGAACTGACCTGTCAATCTATTCTGTATCAAACTTTCTGTTCTTCTACCCTGTCGAATTGAAATTGCTATCCTGATCAACCTTTCCCAGCTCCTAAATTGTGCTTTGTCCATTTCCTAGTGAATGCTACCAGTCCAGGAAAGATATTTGTTTGGTCTCGAGTAGGCCTTGTCTCCGAGCAGTGCTGGGGCCTCTGAAGAATCGTATAACGCTCACGCGCCACAAGTTGTCACCAGACACCTTGCTATGTACGTCGACTGGCCGTGGGGGATGCCGTCATTGGGGAAGGGGAGGAGGGAGAGGAAGGACAGAATAACGGCACATGAGAGAACCACCAGCCAGCATGCCGATTGCTGAAAACATCACCACGTCAGCAAGGAGGAAAGAAACCCCGCCTTGCTGTGAGCATTCCTGAAAGGGAGCATGTGGGCAGCGATGCTTGCAGCCAGCTAGCTCCTCCAGTCCTCATTTGGCTGCTCCGGTGGCAGCTCTGCTGAAAGAGGGAGGGAGAGCGGGAGGATGATGCAACCGCTTTGGCTTCACTTGTGGCAATCGCTAGGCCGTGCCCTTTTCCAGAGGAGGAGAGCAGGCATGTGAATCCAGGACAGACAACAAGGCTAGGCCGGAAGCAGCAGTGCCAGAGATCAGAGGAAGAACACCTTCCTCTCTTCCTTGTTAACCGTCTCTAAGCAAGGGAGAGCCAGTCATCACAACTTCGGCGAAGTGCTTGAATTAGGGAGAGTCTGGACTCTTAGTATGCTCCGGGAGGAATTTAAGCGCATACCCAGATTTTTTGTTTGTGCAATTAAAAGCAGAGTAAACACTCATTTGTCACCTTAGCACAATGTTTCCACTTTTAAAAAAGCATAGGGGTGGATGAATCTGGCCATTTCAGCTTCTTGCTTTTCTGAGGTTCAGTTCAGTTCTCCACATTCCTGTGCAAGTTTGTAAGATTTTTTTAAATGAAAAATTCTGGAATTTTTCAGCCTTTTAGTGTGAACTTCTCCTAACATACACATTTGGCCTAATATTCAGATTGCCAAAACCAATGTTTCTTAATTGTATGCATTCTGCAGGTTGCATTTTGCAGGTTGCATTTCGTGCATTTTGTATATTGTTTCCCCTCATAGACATTTTTCTGTGAACATTGTTTCATGGGAGAATTGCATTGCAAAATTCAGAAATGTGCAAATTTCGAAGGAGAGTTCCGTTCCAGTTTACATATTGTTTGGGGAACTGTGAATCATGTTAGGACGTAAACTGAAGCTTGGATTGAGTGAGTAACATGAAGACGTGTAAACTCTCTGCAAACAAATTGAGACTGAAGCAGGACGAAGGCTCATTGTGTACCCACCCTATGAACAAATCAGAACGCTTTCAGAACGAATGTGCAGTGAAGACTTGAGTTTTGTGCAAGGAAATCAGGGTGAACGCTGAACAAACTGGATGTTGAAAGGATCACCTAGAATAGTTGTGTGTGTCTGTCCCTGCTCCCTTGGCCACTGTTATTAAGAAGGTTACAAGGGGTCCATGATTTGGCTAAACACTTAATGGTGCTTGGGTGGTGTGGCTTCAAATTCCTTCCCTTTCTCCCCACAGTTCTGGCACTGCTTCCCATTCTGTTCCAAAATGTCTCTGCACATTTTGCAGGGTTACAGGTGCATCAGTCTGGGTTGCCCCATCTCTGCAGTTTAAATACACTCAGCTTAAAGGTCCACGAGGTTAAGTCGAGAGGGGCTCATGCAAGCCACCGGAAGATACGCAACATGGCTTTTGTTGCGCCTTCAACTCAATGCTGGACTTGGCAGTAGCAATCGCTTAGGACTGGTTGGCCAGGCATCTCTAAAGCCATTTCTGCACCTATACAGGCAGCTTTTGAACCGCTAGGTTGGCAGAAGCTGGAACAGAGCAACAGGAGCTCACCCCAGGGACTTATCTGTCCAGGGGTCCTTTAACTTACATTTTAAAGGCAACTTCTTTATCCCAAGTCAGACTACAGGTCCATCTAGCTCAGAACTGTCCACAGTCACTGACAACAGCTGCTCAGATTGTCAGATAAGAGCCTTTCCCAGCCGTATGTGCAAATGCAGCGATCTCATATTGCTTTTTTGTTCCTCACTGGCCCACACAAATAGTTGCATGCTTATTACGGCTGTAGCTAGTCCCATTTGCCTGGGCTGAATTCAGCAAGGCTTCCTTCTGAGTAGACACGGTATTGCACTTAGCTAGCAAAAATGCTCTTTCCAAACCGATGCCACATTCAGCATGCTAACACAACACACGATACTAATTCCCAGATGTTTGCAGCGTATTTGGTGCAGGCCAGAGGAATGTTGCCACTACACCAAATCAAGACTGGCATGTGGCAGAGCACAAACGGGCGATGCCCACTTCATTCCGGTTTGGGGAGGTCGCCTGCCTATTTGGCTTTGGGCCAGGCTGATTGTTAATTGCAGCCTGATGGAGCTGGCACTCTCCTGGGCTCGATCAGCTCACTTGGCAAGCTAAGTGGAGAACAGGCCACCTGGCTAATAAAAGGGCTAGGGAATATTTCGCTAGCTTGACTGTCAGCCTGATGAGGCATTTTTCTGTAGCTGACATTGAAAGTAGCCTCTCTTTTCATCCTTGCTCAGCGGCCTTGCCTGAGTTTGCATGCTCCCCAAGCAAAGAAGACTCGCCCCCCCTCTCCTGTCTGACGCTGAGGATAAACAGAGGCCTTTTTAATAATTGCTAAATTGAAGTCAAAATAGCACTCTCTCCCCTTTCAGTTTCCTTAGTTTCGGGTGGGCACAGGTCATTGCCACATCGCCTGTCCTGAATCCTGGTCTCTTAAAAGTTGCTGATTGCAATTTCATATTTCTGTCTGCATCGCCATACATGTTTATGACTGTTTGCATATATAAGCACATTTCTGACAGTGGAACTGGGTGGGAATGGTGAACTCAAATTCTGTTCTTATTTATCAGCCAGGAAGGTAAAACAAAACAAAAAAATATAACTGCAATCAGAGTATGGGGGTATGGAATATAAGGGTTTGTAATGCAAAATTCAGTCAAACTCCTGAGAGTCAAGTTTCTGGCCCTTGTGGTTGCAGAAAGAAAACTGAAAATGTGTACAGTAACATCTATTAGTGTAGAATAGCTAGAGATGAGTTTCCACTCCTGTTCCTTTGTTTTGATATTTCTTCGGTTGCCTTTGGAGATCTGTGCTGTGGGTTGGGTCTAGCCTGCTTCTTTTGCTCCTCAGAGGCAATGAATGCATTTGCAGTGTGTGTCTGTGTGTGTACAGAATAAAGCTGCGATTTCATTCCATTCCCCTTTTCAGGTGCCAAAGCATCGCACACACAAGTTGTCTGTTTCCCTGTCAGCTTGCTGCTTCCTCTCCATCTCCCGGAGATTAAGCAGCCAAGTTATTCGGTAACAGCTCATTGGCTCTGAGGCTCTTCTGATGCCTTTTGCTGCCTCAGCCTTTTTCTACCCAAGAGAGTGCTTTCTATTTTCCCTGGCTGACAATGCAACCCTTTGGCAAGAACCCACATTATTATTATCGTTTTTAATCTTCAGCTGGAAAAGGGCTGCAGAGCAAGGAAGCGCAAGTGTCCTTTCTAAACGTGACATTTACCGCTGCAAAGTGTTTGACTGTATTGCCTCTGCTGAGCATGCTGGTGCAATTCTGGGAGTATGGGCTTAAAAAGAACAACCAACAGCCAGGTTTCTATCTCTGGTGGGCACAGCTCATGCAGTCACAACAATCTCAGGGGTTGCCAGGAACAGTATATTTCACCCACAAATGGGGAGCTGCCACCGAAAAGGCCCTGTCAAGGGTCACTGCCAACTGGAGCAGCTCCCAGTGGCAACATCACCAGCAAGCTTCACCTGTCAATCATAGGGTCTGAGGTGGTTGACATTATTTGGGTAGCCTGTGTATTTCAAAACAACTATTATATTTCCATCCCGGTGCTTCAAGTCACAAATTTTCCTCGCTGTCCGCCATTTTGTGTGGTTATATCAATTATACGGCAGTTCTAGCTAATTCCCTCAAATTAGCAAGGCAGTCCTGGCGTTCTAAATTTCTAATAATCCAGTTCAATAACCACAGTGGCAAAAATAAATGAATGAATGAATATTCAGCTTAAAGATCCCTGAAGTGATCACTTTTGTAAACATACATGTAAGATATGGATTCACACGTAGCTGTAAAGGGATACACAACCAGAACAGTTAACAGCTAGAAAATGCATATCTAATTGTGCCACAGTCATAGTACATCGTTACTGCCTCCTTCATTAGTTATTTTGAAGCCTTGATCAGTGTGTAATACTACATGTTTTAGAAAAGTAATTTACTGGGCTTTAAAATAAGGCACACTGTACGGGATTAGGTTGTTTTGAGGTTCTTTCCATTTCTCTGGCCCAGGTTGTACAGGAATAGATTTCTACAGAGCAGTAGGCACAGCATGTGTAAGTAATGACAGATAATGCTATCAAGGACTTTTCCTAGAATGCGAGGCTTAAAGCATCTCATTAAACAGTACAGGATTCCGCTTAGTCTGATGTACTACGGCTTCAGGAGTGATATTTATGCCAATCGGAGGGCATTATCCTCCACGAGGGACAGAGCACTCCCAGCACGACCTCGGTGCATTTGGATTTTCTTTGTCCCCACAGGTTGGCACTTCAAAATGAGAGTGGCAGGGGCTAATACAGAGGCTTAAAACCGAGACTTTCCATTTGATTTCACAAAGAGCACACAGATAGGAAACTGATGTGGCCAGTGTACACCGTAAATTGGTACAGTCCTCATGCAGTGGATTGCAATGATGAAGGGGAGCTTTTGTGTGCAAGCGCTTCTCCCTGATGAGGTGTATGTTTCGTAAGGCACGTGGTGCAGGGAAAACCCTCTGGACAGAGGATAGCAGAGCTGGAGACACATGAGGATTCAACCACAGTGGTACAAGTAGGCAGCCCCTTACTTAATATACCAGTGATGCTAAGAACCCAGAAGTGGCTGAAGCAGGCTAGTAGAGATTAGCAGCTTTTCCCTGATTGGTTCCTTTACTATTCTGTAAATTCACCCCACCCTGCATCCAACACTTCCTGAGCTCTGAAAGAACTGGAAGAATTTATGGAATTATCGTATTTTTTGCTCTATAAGATGCACTTTTTCCCTCCTAAAAAGTAAGGGGAAATGTTTGTGCGTCTTATGGAGTGAATGCAGGCTGCACAGCTATCCCAGAAGCGCTCCCTCTCGCTGTTCTGGCTTCTGGGATTCAGAATATTTTTTTCCTTGTTTTCCTCCTCCAAAAACTAGGTGCGTCTTATGGTCTGGTGCATCTTATAGAGCGAAAAATACAGTAATTTCAGAATTAATTCCAGTTTGCTATAACTTTCATCTCCTTTACTTTGTTTAACCAATTTCTCTCTCGATGGTGGCAATCCTATGCACACTTACCAGGGGATAAGGCAGATACAGAAGGACTTACTTCTGAGTAAGGATGTTGAGGAATTGTGTAAAAAGGGGGGGGGGCATGGGAATTGCTATAGTTTGCTTGTTTGCCTATAGTCAGGAATGGAAATCAGTCAAGCGAATATAATCTGTATCAGTTCACATTTTTAAGTCCACAAAAGAGATGTAATTAATGACTTTCTTTTGACATTTCCTTTTTATTGAAATGAACATAAGTCTTGAAAATGAAATAGTGTTTGGTGAGATGATTCATGTAAGATTCGTTGGGAAATGATGTGCAGTGTAACAGAAACAGCGCTGATTGTGACCATTAAGAGTTAGAATGGAAATTGCTGCCTTCTTACATCCCTACTTCTGAGTAAACAGGCATAGGATGGTGCTGCATGCTACCAATGTGCAGGTGCAAACAAAAAAAAATTGGTGCATCTGGCATTCAGAAGCATATTGCCTCCAACAGTAGTATAAGTTAGGCATTAGGATTTGTGGCCTCTCTGATAGCCTTATTCTCCATCCATGATAGCCTTGGAAGGAAAGTTTGGGTGCAAAAGTCCCAGCATCTTTCCCTTCAGCTTTTCAGCAACACAAGGAAGTATGGAGGAAAGGACTAAACTGCCAGCAGCCTCTTAGATGGGTGAGGCTGGCTCACCCTAAATTTTAATTAACACTATTTGGAGGGAATCACAAGGGCCCAAAGCTGGGAACTCACAACAAACTAGAAAAGGTTGTCTTCTGCTGGTCCCCTGAGCCAAAGCAAACTGAAGTCTGGCTGTCTAAAGGCAAGAACAATGTGGATGTCCCTGTTTTCAAATTGCAACCTTATCTTTTCTCTTGAAAAAGAAAGAAGGAAACCCCTGAGACCATTGTATCTGGAATTACAGGGTGTGCTTGTCTTGGTCCCCCATGATGACAGAAATGTCTGTGAGAAATTCTGCTGACATGCTTGTGTCTCGTTGGACCGGCATGTCATTGGAACAGATGGAGAAACAAGGTACTATGCCTGGTTTTTCATACAAAGATACCCGACAGTCAGGCCCCTGCTCTATCGAGCCAAGTAGTATCTGCTAGGCCAGATACAACAAACAGCATCAAAAAGATTGCATCAAAAAGGTTTTCTTGCATTTGTGGCCGTGGGAATAGTTATAATGGCCATTATGGAATGTTACCTGGGAAGAGCCTTTTGTATTACTGCATCACATCCTAAATCATTTCATTTCACGATTTCCACTCCCCCATGGACTGTGACAAAATCTTTAAAATAATTGAGCCTTATATTCTGGATTCTCTCCAACATCTATATTGGGGAAAAATAACTTTGCCTCCAGCAGAGAGGAGACAGACACCTTCAGATTTACATAATGTTCATTCTGTTGACTTGGCATACTCTCCTTATTTGATTCCCCTATAACCACCTTCCCAAACACCTCCTTAAAAGGGCATGCTATTTCTTAAAACAAAGAGAAAAGGAGAGCAGCTCAATAACCATAACATTTTAGAAACATTCTATTGATTGCACGCCTGGGATCAATGCCTTTCTACACCAACAAGCCGCATGCTTTGTAACCTGTCAGAAGGACGTCGGAATGATTATTGTATTCTCTTGCATGATAAAATGTCAAAAGTGGTTTAATTTAATATAGCTTTCACAAAGCCACCTTAATACTAAAAGAGCTACTGTGTTATGTCTGGAAGTGGCTGCAGATTTAATGGCAGAACCTGAACACGGGAATGAGGCCTGGTGGGGGAGGGAGCTCAGGGAGAGAGAAATGCGCTGGTTGTCAGAGACGTCCATAGGGATTATTCTCTTGGAATGAACTGAACTCTCATTTCGAAAGCGGTAGCAAACTGCCAATTGATTCCCACCACCTCAAAATGGGAAAAACAAACTGGATGTTATATATTGAAGGATGGGTCTGATATAAAATTGCACAAGTGATGGGGGCACAACAGGGGGTTGGACAAGATGACCCTTGGGTCCCTTCCAGCAATTTATTGAAATGTTTTCACAAAGAAAAAAAAATTCCCTGTTTTGTTATTTTTCTAAGAGTATTTCTAAACACCCAACTCATAAAAAACCGTGGTGGTGTACAATAACATCATTAAAATGTACTAAAATAATAAAATCCAATATCAGTTTTGCTACAAGGGCCTTTTCAAGGAAGTCTCAGATGATTCATTAAATTAGGAAACAGACATTCACATTCAAAGGAAAACAATAGAGGTACTTGATAATTACTATTTTTTTGTTTTCCAGTTTGCTGTTCTAGAAGGCAGACAAATTTCATGTCTGAGTGCCATTGACAGCTTTAAAATTATGCCTATTATTTTAATAAAAAGGGGTGTGTGTCCGCACTATGCTCATCTCACATATTTTTGTGAGGCGCTACCCCCCCTTTTGCTATTAACAATTTATTTAAATATTTTCATGAAGAAAAAAATTCCCTATTTTGTTATTTTTCTAAGAGTATTTCTAAACAACCAACTCATAAAAATTGTGGTGGTGTACAATAAAATCATTATAATGTACTAAAATTATAAAAGTATACAGAGCAGAACCAATTCCCAACAGTGAACTAAATTAATTCTCTAAAAAAAACACCACTTGACAGAATGTTTTTAGCAGGCAGTGAAAAAGCAGAGTTGTTTAAAAGAGCACCCCCCTCTTCTTTTGAATACAGTATCATATTATATATCATGCTGCATACCTACTATCCATTTAAAGCACACTCCCCCCCCCCCCCGAACCTTGGGAACTGTAAGGGTGCTGGAAATTCTAGCTCTGTGGGGGGGGCAAACCACAGTTCTCAGGATTCTTGGGCGGGGATGTGTTTTAAATGGATTGGATTGGATTGATCTTTATTACAGCCATTGGCCCGTCACACGACAGTTTCCCATACCAACATAATGTACTAATGTGTTTTAAATGTATGGTGTGTCTACAGCCATAAAGAAAGGGAATGTATATGTATGTACATGTACATATGTAAGTGGATAAGTCATATAAAACACTCCTCATTTTTAGCTAAAATTTTCACAGTGAGCATCACCCTTTGATGTGGTCCAGGTGACATCTAGACCATGTGCAGCTCCAAGAACACCCCCCAAACACAGGTCCCCCCCCCTCCATGTAAATGACTGCAGTGAGTGACCCTTTTATGATATCCTTCCTTTGCTCCTCATATATCAAATCTGGTGCATGCAGAGAGGAGAGAAAGATTGGCAGCCACAGCTCTTAGAATAAAAAGCTGATACTCTTAGGGAGGGACGTACAAATCTGTCAGTTTCCATGTTTCTCATTTCCCCAGCCTTCGAATCATCCCATTTCTAGATTGATTTTTGATAATTTTTCTTTAAAAAGTCTGCATGAAAATTTGCACTCATTTTTTAAACATTTCTTTTAACATACTGTTAGTGTGTGTAGTTTTGTTCAGCGCATTTCTTTTTGCAAGCCATTTCCCCTATCAGAATGCATTTTTGTACATTAATTTCACTGATATATGCATTTCTGCGCACACTTTTCACTAATATACACATTTTTGCATGCATTATATGGCTGGAGAACCATATCACAAAAACTGGAGAAGAGCACAGTGTGAGGGAGAGGGGTGTTTTACCTTTACCTATTAGTTTGAAAGTGAACGTCTGGTAAATTAAATAAAAACCGAATGAATAAATCCCCCAACACAACTCTTGGGCCAATTGACTGGAGGACAGTAGCATGTATATCCTCTTGGAAGAACAGGGAGATGAGGTCTCCCACCTGCAGTAATACGGCAAAACTGCTACTACCTTTGAGAGAGCAGTACCAGTCATTTGAAGAACTACATCAGACAATCTCTCTTTTCCTTACACATCGGCAAGATGTACCGTATAGGAAGAGGAGATAGGAATGGAAGAGGTTGCCCAATGCCGTGTGTATGTGTGCAAGAGTGTGAGAGGTGAACCAAAGGCCTGGATGAGTCTCTCTGCCACTACAGCTACTTGCCCAGCTACAGCCAGGACCAAGCCAACTACCACACAGCAATGGTAAGAAGGGATGATCAACCAGTGCTAGTCAACTTTGTGTGTGTAGATGGGTGGGTGGGAGAGTTTCAGTTCAATCTCTTATTTCCCCCCCACCCCAACCACTCTGATATAGGTTTTGGTATGAACATATGTATTTCCTATTCCCTAGATGTGGGGTGAGGCAAAGTTTGAAGAAGCTGGGGCTTTGAGTATCTCTCTCTCTCTGCTACGAGGTTATCTGAAGAGGGAGAGACTATCACACTTTGATGGCTGATATGCAAAAACCTCAATCTGGAGGGGGAAAGAAAGGTATTGTCACTGCTCCAAGATGGGTGGGTTAGATAGGAGCCATTTTCTAGGAGGAGATAACTATGCATGCCATAAGAAGAGCCCAGCTGGATCAGGCCAGGGGCCCATCTAGTTCGACATCCCCATTTTTACAGTGCCAAACTAGATGCTTTTGGGAAGCCTGCAAACAGGACCTGTGCACAATGGCAGCCTCCCCTCTTGTGGCTTCCAGCAATTGGCATTCGGGGGCAGACTGCCTCCAACAGTGGAAGCATAGTCATGTCTTCTTTTCAGCCGAAACTCAGTTATGGCACCATTCTAAGAGAACGAGGGAGGTGCTCATGGTGAGTTCCAGAATGTCTTTTTCTAGAAAAATAGCACTGCCCACAGTATATAAATAAGATCCTTGGCATCGGAAGACAAAGGTAGTATTAATTCCGTCATGCTGAGATGACCTACAAACGACCTACAAAGAGCTTACTGGCTTTGGCTTTTGCCACCACAGAATAAGTTTTATGTGATATATGTAGGTGACAGAGATAATGGCATCGGCAGGCATGCCCACTGACTCATTAAATTAAATGGTAAGATATTTCTAGGAGTTAATTTCCTTCAGTAAATACACGGACAGCTAGTTATGACAATATTTGTGCCGCCAGATTTATGCCTGATTGACAGAGCATTAATCTCCCATACCAGGTCCATGCAAGCGATTCTGCATGTCATTTCATTAAAAACAACTGATTATATTGCAGGGTGGGATAATTATCACTGCTGCTCTGTAAGCAATTGCTGGCAGGGTAGTACTGAAAAGCAGTGGTCTTTGGGGGGCTGCATGAGTTGGGGGTTATCCATCATTTTAGCTGAGGAAGGATTCTTCTGCACAGAGTGATGGTTATCCAGCGAGCTTCATAGCTGACCAGGGAATTTAATCTGGGTCCCCATGGTGTAAGTCCAGCATCTACTATAGTGCACTTGGTCTCAAATTAAAACAGGCTAATAAATGAAAACAGCAAGCGACTCAAAGCAGCAGCACCAAATTGCATAAAAGTCTTAAATTAGCCTAACATACTAGATTTAACTGACAGTAGCTTAATAAAGGAGGCTTCACTTGGCATCTAAAAGTCAATGACGTATGGGCCAGGCAATATGCCCAGGGAAGGTATTCCATAATCAAGGTGTCACAGCTACTGAGCAAAGCCTCTCCCTAGTAGCCAGCCACCCTCAAAATGAAAACTGCATTTTGAAATACAGCCTTTTGTGCAGTTCCCTCCAAACCAGCTCTGATCCTAATTGAGAAAAAGAATGACCTAGCTGCTTTTAAACCAGTAGTGTATAAATAGCCATTCCCATCAGACCCAATTGGAATCAGCATACTGGCTGGAGCTGGTGGGAGTTGTAGTTCAAAACATCTGGGGGGCAACAAGTTGAGAAAGGCAGGTGTAAAATGTCAAGCAGCCCTCATATTCTCTCATCCTGTGCATGATCTGGGACTGCCTGCTCTTCAGGTCTGGTAGGACCACAGAGCGCCTGCCGCTTACCACTGAGTGGTCACAATTTTAGGATCAGGGCTTTATAGTGTATGTGCTGTCCAAGTTCTGGTCCAGGATACTTGCCATGCTTGCGTATTTCTGCTGCAGATAGACTAGTCTGTAACTCCTTTTCCTGTTTTATTTTTAGCTAAGGAAGTGATTTATGGAACATAGCCACAACTCAAAGCTTCTACTTTGGGAAATACAATGGCTTGTACCCAGCATTAGTCAAAGTAGACCCACTTAAATTAATGGAAGTGAATCAAGCCAACTTGAATAAAATATTGGGGGGGGGGGGGAGTAAGCCCTACCCTGCATAACTGATCACATGACACGGTGCATGAATCCCATTTGAATGGCAATGCGCATCACCTTTGGAGGGTCTGGCCCCCTCAAATATCTGACCCTTGGACCCTAGGATTTGGCTCCTGTGGAAGTGAAGGAGTGCTAGGGACTGACTTTCTGCACTTTAAGTTTCTTACCTGCTTTAATGCAGAATCAGGGCCCCATATCAGGGACTCTGATAGAGAACTGTTGGGCGTTAGGTGCAGATGTGGGGAAGGACCTGGAAAATGCATCTGATCCTTTTATAAAAGGAGTTCTGGACCAGGGAGAGGGGCAGGATCAGAGAAGCACACCTGTGTCCCTAACAAGTCAGAGACAGATGGATAGAAAACTCCTGGATTAGTAACCTTGGGCACTCAGTGAGTGGTAGTCCTTATACAAAGAAAGGAGCAATCCTGAGTCCCTAAAGGGAATAAGTGTAGACAGGGAAGCAGACCTCATGTAGTGTATCCCTTACCTCAGTGTTTGCTGACCTGGAAACATGGATAGCTCCTGGAAAGGAATGGCAAGAGAGTTTTCGCCTTCTTCATACCTGTCCCAGAAGAAAAGCCAAGTCACAGTTGTTTCCGAAAGTAAGGACTGCACTTACCGTTTGTAAGAGAGTTTTTAGGTTGGGATCATTGGCATTGACAGTGCTTTTTTTCTAAAAAAATGTTTAGGGGTACTCTCATTTTCCTACTCTTATTGAAATACTGCCCCTCAAAGAGGCCAAACTTAGATTCTGCGTCCCCCGCGTCCCCCCAGAAAAAAGCACTGGACGGGGGTATTTAGAACATGCTGTAATACCTAATAAAAGCTGCTGAGGTTGGTTTTGAGAAAGGAAGCATGATGTGCCCTTGTCCTAGTGGACAAGACTGGCTGAGCTCCATTAATTTCACTGAATCTACTCTGAGTAGAACTCAGATAAACAACAGTGTACCTGCTGCAGTTTCAACCTCTCTTTCCTCTGTGTTTTGCCACGGTCTCCAATTAATATAATGGGCACATCTTATTTAACAAGAGACTCAAGTAATAATGAAGGCAGATTGGATATTGCTAATGGGGAAAACAATTGTTCCATTCTGTGGGTGAGACTAAATTCAGATCTACGCTATGTGCCCTAAGTATTTCAACCAAACAGTTGCTAAATTATTAAAATGCTATGGTATATTTGCATGCTTAAGAAATAAACATGTAATATAAATTTATGGTGCCTCACCGAAGCTTAGATGATACTGTGAGACCTCAGCCCACTGAAATTCTCTCAGAAATTCTTTTTATTTTATTTGAAGAAAAAAACTCCCATAGATGATCACAGAGAAGCCTCTTTGATGCTATACACACATATCTGCATGCCCAATCTTCAAAGGCTTTCTTTTTTAACAGAGCCATGGTTTAATACTTTAAAAAAGTTTTGTTCCTATTTCATACACCATTTGATCTTGTCTTCAATCACGCGAAGTGAGCTTTAAAATATAGTTTGCAGTCTTTTATTCCTTTTACTAGTCTTCCCTACTAAAAAAGCTCATAAAGACTAACGGCCCTTCTAGGCAAGACTGCATATGTTGGTTCTTTTTCATTATTAGCATGCTTCTGTCACATTCAAGACAGCAGGGAGACCTGATTTGTTACTTAAGAGCCATTAATAGATTACTACATCATAATTGAGTAGAAGCCATTTGTCTCCAGAAGTCAGGTGTTTAGCCAATTGCAATCAAGCAGGCTGGATGCACATCTGTTTTAACGCTGGTCTTACCTGTTGTCTAATCTACTGTATATTTTGGAAACAGTTTGTCTGTCTGTCCATCTGTGCTCTATAGGTTTGGCCACCTCTTGAGATATTGCCGCCAAATTTGACACAAATGTTCCCGAGGTAGGGGCTGCAGTCTTGGTTGACGTTTGAATGCCAAGTGCCATTTTGAATCAAGATGGCAGACTAAAATATGACTAAAGCTCACAAATTACTCTCTCCATCTAAAAATCTCACAGGGATTGTGTTATTTGAATTCCTAGGCAATGCTGGACTGCTAGTGGAAGCTTGAAGGATACTAATTTTAACAAGAGCACTTTCCACAACTTTCAACATTTCTGACCATTGACCATTATAGCTGGGGCAGATGGAAGGAGGATTCCAACAATATCTGGAGAGCTGTAGGTTAGCTGCCCCTGTTTTAGAGGGTGAAGCACCATTTACAACTCCTTACATAACATGTCTGCATTATATATTAAAGTCAATTAAAGTTTCGTTCAGACCAATTCACCCATGCACCTCCATCTAAGCCAGATGGATTATACCTCTATGACAGGATGAGGTGTATCTACTTGCTATTTTGCGGCATCACAAAAGTACCAGGAACCCTTAAGAGGAAACCTTAATCCCAATCTGTGTTAAAGTGGATGCTGGAAGGTATTATTTTCATTCCCACCATGTATTTGTCACTTTCAACACTGCTTCCATTCTGCTGCAGTTCAACTTCCACCAAAAACTAAACTAGAAACTATACAAAATTTTGAAAAGCAGTTTCTCTTTTCTATTAATAAATTTCTATTAATAAAACAATAATGAACAAAGCAAACTTATTTTCTGAGTCACAACATTATGTGTCATGCTTGGCTGTTGTGTTGTTGTTTTTTTGCTATTATGTATTCTGTGCTTTTATGTTGCAAACCACTCTCAGATCTTCAGCTGAAGGGTAGTACATAAATTTAATTAATAATAATAATAATAATAATAATAATCCATCTCACCAAAGTCATGACAACTGCGAATAATGTGTCAGCTCGGTCTGCTGTCCAGGTGCTAACTTGATGGAGAACTACAAGTCCCTCCACTTCTCTCTCTTCTGGTTCTTCCTCTTCAAAACAAATTTGGCTCCAACTGTATTTCAGATAGAGGACTCCTTTAATAGCTGTCCATCAAAGAGAGGAGAGTTCTGCAAATGAAGACATAGAATTGAATCATAGAATTGTAGAGTTGGAAGGGACCCCAAGGGTCTTCTAGTCCTGCCAACAACTGTCCCTGGTTGGGCTTGAACCACAAATCTTCTAGTTAACCATAAGCAGCATTGACCCACATGCCCACCCTACCTCCTATGCAGTTTAGAGTCCATGAGACCTGCTTCCAAGCAGACATGGGGTAGCCAGGGTGGTTTTGACCATACACAATTTTGGCTTTACATGCTCTCCTTGGGATGTAACCCCAGCGTAAATTGAGTCGCCTGTATGTAACTTTAAAAACGGCAACCTTTGTACTTGTTTTCCTCTTCCCTCCCCATTCCCTTTTCCTCCAATGTGGTGTCTATTATACTGTAAGCCTGTGCACAGGTTAATCTGTGTACTGTCCCTAGGAAAATTAAAGTGCTTTGTAAATGATAATTTACAGTAACAGTTATTTTCCCAATATACCCCTGCCTCCACTTCCTTGTGAGTTTAATTTTAGATTACTATATTTTCAGACAGCGAACTGTAGTCTTATACTTTGCAACCCCCGTCACCCCTTTGGAATGAAAGTTCAGAAAGAAACTCTTAATTGGCCAAACTTTTAACTCTTACCTATTTTGGGATTTTTAAATTTTATTTTCTTCTTTGAATTTTATTGTTTGGGGCCATTTCGATGGCTGAAAGGTTGTTTCAGAGAACAAAACACCTATGCTGATATTTTCACCTACGTGGTGCTGTTAGCGCAACTAAGACTGACACTATTGTTATTCCAAAGCCTTTTTTGAGGGTGTGAGAGAAGCGCTATGAATGCTTTTATAAAAAAGGCACATTGAAGTAAAAATAAATGAATAAGGCCGCCACTGTATTTTTTTTACTTGGGAATAAGACCTATGGAACTTAGGAGGTTGTACGTAGAGATTTAGCTTGTAACAACATAACGATGTAAGAGGTGTTGAGAACAAATTTTAGTGGAACTAGACTGTGTAAGAGAATTTCCACCTGTTCTGTAAGAAAAACGTGCAAGAGGACGTTAGTAATGTCATTAATAATATTACATTTATATTGTTGCCCATCACTGTATAATTAAAATGAACCGCCAGTCATTTAAGAAACATAAAAGACATGATTGTTCATAAAATAAATCATTGGCTAAGAAATTTTTCTCCGCTGCTTGTCTGTGAAGGATTACCGATTTCTGCGGGTGGATTGTTGTTGTTGTTGTTTTCAAAGGGGGTCTTTAATTTTAAAATATTGTTTTGACAGCGCGACTTGTGAGCCGTTTTTGAATTTTAAAATGTTGTTGTTGGTGCTGCGGTTCGTCCGCCGCCTTGAGCTCGTCAGAAAACGCGACGATCACAACGACGATTGTTTGACATTAAGACCAATAGAAGTATTTTAATAATCATAACCATAATCATATAGTTGATGAGTGTGATAAGGGAGTAACAATGGTGACTGTAAACGGGAGAGGGTTGAGGAGAAACCGACCGACTGACCGCCACACAGGCAGAAGCGGCTGAGGTAAACTGGCCGCGGTGCACGTCGGGAACAGAGTCCGGGCGGGTGCTGCTGCTGCTGCTGTGGCGGCGGCGGCTACCCTCGTCGTCGTCGTCGTCGTCGCCGCCCACCCCGCGCCGCCGCCTTCTCCTCGGCCGCGCTGCACGCCGGGAGTCGGCGCGCGTCGGCCTCCCCGCAAGATGGTCTCCGGGCTGCTATCCCCTCCCCTCTCCGCACATGCGCAGTTCTTAAAGCGGGCCGAGCCTGCTCCCTCCTCCGCTGCTGCTCCCTCCCTCCTTCCTTCCTGGCGGCCGGGGCGCCACTGACAAGACCGGGGCGGGAAAAGGGCGGTCGACGCCGCTGCTGCTGCCGACGACGACGAAGGAAGACGACGACGACGAGCGCGACGACCATTACCGCCGAAGAAGGAACACCGCTGCGACCCCTCCGCCCGCCCCTCCTCAGCCAGCCTCCTCCCACAAGCTTCCTCCATCTTCTTTCTCCACAAGCCGGCAAAAGGGGAGGGGGCCGAGAGAGCCCTTCTTCGGCGAGGCCGGCTCTGTGCCTCCCCCGGGCCCAAGGAAGCGACCAGCAGCCCACCCCCCTCACTGTACGCGCTCGCCTCGCGCGCGGAACCGGCGCCGGTGAACTGGTGGGAGCGGCCTCGGAGGCTCGGGTAAGGCCGGCCGGCTTCTGGCTCCGGCGGGAGAAGGGAGGGTGTCACACCTAGAAGGCGCGACACGGGCTTGTACTGTGGCGCTTTGCTTTATTATGGCTTTATTTATATATGTATAGGGTGGGTTGGGCGCGGGGTGAACAGGCGGTAGGCCCCGGCTTGGGGCTGCTCGTGTTGCTGCTGTTGCTGCCGCCGCCGCCGCCGCCGCCTCCTCCTCTCCCTCCCTCCCTCCTTCCTTCCTCGCTTCTTTCCAGCTCGCTCTCAAAATGGCCGCCGCGCCCGTTGATATTGAGACGGGGGTGGGGGGGGGGAAGGGAGGAGAGAAGGAGAAAGGGAGGGATGAATAAGGCTTCCCTCCCTTCTTTCTCTCTCCCTCTCCGACTCGCATCCTTACCGTCGTCATCGCGTGTTTGGGTTCACGCCCCAGCCTTCATTCGCACGTCTCTCTGAAATGCACGCTGCCCATTCTTCTCCTCTGTGGGATACCCCCCCTCTCTTCTCCCCTTCTTTCCTTCGGTGACTAGGCAAGAAAAACGCGTATGGCGTGCTTTCCTTTGCTCCCGCTCATCCACCCTCCACACACAAACGTTGTTCTTCCTTCTGGCCTTTAGCCACCCCTGTACTACGATTACCTCTGCCTCTTTCCCCGCATCCAGCATCTCTCCTACACATCTCTCCATGCACCCACACCCCGCACCCACCTCCTGACAAACGGCATGACCCCTGTTTATTCTTTTCCCTGTTTCCCCCCCCATAGTAGGTGAGTGGGTTGATTGGTTCCCCCTCTTTGCACCCCCCCCCTTTTGATATATTACCCTTACTCTCTAGTGGAATCAAGGTTATTTTTGCTCTTTCATCCTACTTTCCCTTTTAACGGGAGTGGGGCACGTGTGACCCTCTAGTGGGGCTGCGCCTTGTTTCTCCTTCCACACCCATCTTATAGGTGACACTTTCTTGTCATCTAATAGGAAGAGAAAGGGCTTCTTTTCCTTCTTACCCCTCTTTCCTGTTAGAGAGGGTGTACAAATGAGTATATAGTTGCCCTTTGACTTCCAATTTTGTTTATCTATAGAGGAGGTTGGTGGCCCCTCACCTTGGTCGAGAAACTAGCCTCCCTTTAATGGAGAATCTGTTACATTTTCCATTAAAGGATATAGATTTTCCGTTGGAGGGAGGGGGGAGGCTCCTAATACTGCTGTTTTACTATTATCTGAATTCTCAGCATCCCTCTCCAGCTGGATGTGATCTTTTCCAGTTCTTCAGTTCCTCAGTTCTGCCGTAGCATCTCCGCCCCATAATCCTGCGTTACTGCATTTCTCCCCTCCCCTCTGTACACACCTCTTCATCTCCTTTCTCTAGCTGGAGGAGTCTGATCACACCCTTTGCTCTCTGGTCCCCCCCCCCCATTCTCAAGCCATCTTTTAAAGCATAATTTGTTGGTACCCTCTACCTCCTACCACCACAGCATCTCTCTACATCCTCTGTTCCTAGCTCTATCATCTCCCCTTCTTGCATCTGCTTTGTCACTCTGAAACCTCATCATGCTGCCTTGCTTGAAGGCCCTTCGTGCTCTAGTCTAGACCAGCCTTTGCACCCATCTTACTTTTGCTTCTGACATTCAGAATCCTGCTTTTCTTCAGCTTTAGTCCTCTACTCCCAGCTCTGTTGTTATATCTGTAGTATTTCTTTACTAGCCTCTTATTCTTGAATCTCCCTTCTTGCAACCTCTGGTCCATTTTTCAGTTCCATATTTCTGTAAGCTTTGTCTCACAGCCCACAACTCTGGTCCCCTACCACACTCTTCTCTTCTTTCATTATCTTTTATTCATATTTACTGCCACTCCATTACTTGACCACCTGCATTCCATAATGATGATCTCTTCTGGCGACTTCACAATAAATGGGGTGGAGGAGGTTGTAGTGATAGTGACCCAATAAAGGCCTGGAAGTAGAGAGGAAGTCAGATTGAAAGGAAATATATCATAGATCTCCCCCCCTCCCCGCATGCTCCTTGCATTTCTTTATTCCTTTCTTGTTGACAAAAATGGGAGGAGAATTACTGTTTGTTGGCAAGTTGGCCTGCTTCTCTGTGTTGTTTGTTTTAAACAAGATGAGTGTTGGGGTACTGGCTCATTAAAATAAATGATCTGTGGTACACAACATAAAAGAGATGTCTGGCAGCTCTAATCTGGTGGTCTGTCAAAAGGCCCTTTTCCACCAATCTCCCTGCAGTGACTGAGTAAGAGAAAAATCATTGCTAGGAGGTGGCTCAGACCTTCAGAATAAGCTGCAGCAAAAATGGGAGGAGGATGTGATGGAAGACTTAGGGAGATCAGATTCCACATGTTGGGGGTTAGCACCTCATTGCTGGTAGAACCTCATTGCTGGCA